>OY744529.1:11318276-11340776 GCA_963556195.1 Sepiola atlantica
GCCGATCCGCCATTTTATTAATTGTTTAAAGGACATACTGACTTATCTCCTCCTGCTTTACGGATATTCCACTCGTATCAATGGCGGATCGGCAAAATACAATAAAACTTATTTTTAATTAAAATTCTAATCAATAATTTTTCCTAATTTTGGGTGTAGATACCTATTTTTGTCTGATATGTAAGTATATCAGAGTTTTCCTGTTAATTTATTTGTAACTGCAATTTTCAGCTGTGTAACTGCGTTTCTAAGCTGTGTAACTGCGATTTTCACCTGTGTAATTGTGTTTTTCACCTGTGTAATTGCGTTTTGCAGCTGTGTAATTGTGATTTTCACCTGTGTAATTGCGTTTTGCAGCTGTGTAATTGTGATTTTCACCTGTGTAATTGCGTTTTGCAGCTGTGTAATTGTGATTTTCACCTGTGTAATTGCGTTTTTTCAGCTGTATAAGTAGCTAAGTTTCTTCTTGGATATTGTTGAGTGAAATTTATTTGTAGGGTGGATGTGTAATGTGAGTCTTAAAGATAAGCTTCGACCTGATGACCTCAGAGGGAGATCAAATCTGGACAGTATAGGGATATGTGTTCAGAACAGGAGACTTCGATAGCATAGCCACGTTGAAAGTGAGAGTTTTTGGGTCAGTAGATGTAGAACAGTTAAGGTAGCAGGTTCAGTTCACAGGAGAAAGCCAAGGAAAACATGGGAACCAGTGATAAGGATGGACTTGAGAGAAAGAGGAATAAATAAAAACTTTGCCAGAGATAGGTTAGTCTGAAAGTCAATTTCTTAAAGCCAGCATGTAAAACGGACGTTAAACCGAATATGATGATGATGATGATGATGGTGTGATTAAAGAGAACATGAAAATGTACTATCCTGTAAAGGGATTGAACTCAAAACCTTCCTATTATGAGATTTGTGCTTAATAGATTCTTCTGTTTTATCCTGTGCAACAGGGTGTGCACTGGATTATTCCTTCCACCATACACACTCGAAGGATTGGAGAGGGTGAAGTCCGGCGGTCTTGAGATCTTGGTATAAGATATCCAACCATCTTTGTCTCTCCCATCTTTGCATCCTTTTCCCAGGGGTCTTCATCTTGAATCCTGTTTTTGTGACGGTTTTGCAATACATGTTCATATCCGTGCAGCCGATTTTCCAGCATTTTGTCTGAGATCGTGTGAATGTGGCGAATATCGTCTCATCTGGTCAGAGCGAAAGTTCACCACAACATCTTTGCCTCCATGAGAGATAGTGTTCTTTCTGCTTCCTTCGTCTACGGCCAGCACTCGGAGCCATACAAAGCAGTCGGTAATACTACAGTCCGGTATATTTGCTTATTGATGTATTTTGCTATTAATCCATATTTCTAAAAATTAAACCTTGGTCCTGTAGACTTCTTCTTTATAACGGATGGAGCCGCAAGGCACTTACTCCTCCACCTCTAACTTTGTAAATGACCTTGGGTCTCATCTGACCTTCGTGTGGTAGCAATCAAATGCTGATACATATTAATGACTGAGTCAGTTTTCAAATTAAATCTACCTTGGGGTGAAATAGAAACTGCTGAAGACATTTTTTAAGACTTATTGCTGAATTAAAATCAGTTTGAACGTATAAATTATGACCTGGAGGTAATAAACTGTTTGATACTTTATCCGATTCAAGAAGGTGTCTCATTAACATAATGGATACTGTTACAGGCTATGGAATCAAATCCTAAAAGATCTATTGAATTATGGATATCATTTGAGAAAGGTATAATGTTATTATGCTCTCTGTGTTAAATTAATAAAAGATAAGATCTCATGTGTCTGTGTTTTTCACCTATAAGTAGCATTAATAAATACACATTGAATTATCTTTTTATTTATTTACTATCAATTGAAATATATATATATATATATATATATATATATATATATATATATATATATATATATATATATATATATATATATATATATATATATATTATAAAGTGGTGTACTAAAAGCGAACTTTTAGGAAAAGTGAAACCTATTGTGAAGAGTATATAGCTCAATATCCAGGATAGAGCAGGTAGAATGAAGAAGAATGGAAAGGAATTAGAGAAGCAAAAGCCAAATCATAATTCAATTCAAATGCTCAGAGCAAGGTATATTCCGCAAAAAAGGCAATTTATTCAAGTTAAATTTTCCTTAAGCCAGGCTTTTCAAAGATCAAAATCTTATCATCAGAGGAAGTCGCTGGGATAGATAAGTTGGCAAAGGCCAAGATTTAAAATTAGAAAAAATAAAATAAAAGTTGTAGGGGGAAGAAACACAGGGCAAAATTCTGCCCGAATGCAAGCAAATGTCCGATTGCTAAAAAGTCCGGTGTCGAAAAGTCCAGCGGAGAGAATGAGATGTAGATAGGTAGGTCGTTAAAAGGCCCGAAAGGTTGTGAGAGAGGAATCAAAGTTAAATTCCATTTTAAATCTTGGCCTTTGCCAACTTATCTATCCCAGCGACTTCCTCTGATGATAAGATTTTGATCTTTGAAAAGCCTGGCTTAAGGAAAATTTAACTTGAATAAATTGCCTTTTTTGCGGAATATACCTTGCTCTGAGCAATTGAATTGAATTATGATTTGACTTTTGCTTCTCTAATTCCTTTCCATTCTTCTTCATTATATATATATTATATATATCCTACTCTATGATAAAGACCAATGTGTATTTATTTGTATATTTTTATATAAATAAATATAATATATCCGTCCCATCACACAAAACTTAGCGAGTGAAAAAAAGTGTTTCTTTCTAGCCTTCGGACGAACCCATTTCAAGTGTTGAGGGGCGGGGGAGTAAACAAATAGCAAGTTAGACAATCCCTGCTGTCTGAAATGAATTCAGAAAGAAATCCTCTACTCTAAATAAAAGTTAACGGTAGATGTTTTTTTATCTGCTTTGGGTCATCAGAAATGATAATTTACTCATGAAAAATTAAATTATGATGGAATTCTATGATTTTATATGAATATTAGTGTGACAACTGGTAGAACAATTTTTTTCCATCATTTTTTATAGACAGTGTACATGATCACCATCAGGGTTTTGATCACCCCTGAAGGAGGAATCCCTCCCTGGTTTCCGTCCACCTTGTTGGTGACTGTCACTCAGAGCCATAGTCACCACGATAGACACTGTGGGTTGGCGACGTTATTTGCCCATATCTGGGTGTCCACATACAGCGCCTGGTATTCCCAAATTGTCACCCATCTAGTATTGACCAGGCTTAACGTTGCTTAACTTCGGTTATCTAACGGGAACTGGTGTGTCAACGTGATTGTGCCGTGTACATATATATATATATATATATATATATATATATATTTATTTATTCTGGTACAGAAAAATTAGTACAACATTCGTACCGTCGGTTTCAAGCACGGAAGGTCTTACCCATCCGGCTCTCTTCAGCTTCTGTTGTCATCCCAACAGAAGCTGAAGAGAGCCGGATGGGTAAGACCTTCCGTGCTTGAAACCGACGGTACGAATGTTGTACTAATTTTTCTGTACCAGAATAAATAAATATTATGCTCTTAATTTTTAACTTTAATTCTTAATTAATCGAGCACTCTGCTGGGATTTTTCCCACCATTTTACAAAGAAGTTTATATATATATATATATATATATATATATATATATATATATATATATATGGGAAATGAAAAAGGAAAAACCAAAAGATAGTTGTTTATGTATTCATCAACGTTTCGTCTTTATTGTAAGACTTTCTCAGGGTGATAGTTTGAAGAAAAATATCATGCAAGTACATAGAAGTTTGGGGTTGACTACGGCTGCTATATCACTTCATCTCACCACCATGTCAACCCCAAACTTCTATGTACATGCGTGACATTTTTTTTCTAAATATCATCCTGAGAAAGTCTTACAATAAAGACGAAACGTTGATAAATACATAAACAACTATCTTTTGGTTTTTCCTTTTTCATTTCCCATTACATCGGATTACTTTCATCCTTCCTTTCTCATATATATATATATATATATATATATATATATATATATATATATATATATATATATATATATATATATATACACAAATGTTGTTGAATATGACAGATAACTTATGTCTGGATATCCGTGTGTGGCTCCTTTCCATTTGCCGAATCAGAGTCTTTGTTTCGGTGGGGAATTGCCCGATGAATCTGCTATAACCGTAGGTGTCCCAAGTACTTTCAGGCCCATCCGTGTCCATCTTCAGGGGAATCCGGTAAAGATCATGGTGTTAATGTTAATATTAATATGTAATTTTAGCGGCAAGTATATTATTAATACGGAACTTAAGTTAGAACTATGCACATTTTAGAATGATATCACTAGTGTTTAAGTTAATTTTGCTAATGCCTGTTTTTTTTTGTTTTGATGTATAAGGCTTCTAATATATAGAGTTTTTGTTTATTATTGGTATGTTCTAATATTTTGATGTTTTCTACTGAGAGTTTTCGAAATTAGGAGCGGGGGGGGCAGGAATGCTGATTAGTAAGGATCCACATACGGATATCCAGACATAAGTTTTCTGTCATATTCAAGAACATTTGTATTACAGAGAAAATGCTGCCTAATATATATATATATATATATGATTATTTTTTATTCATACAGACATGTACATGTCTGTATAAATAAAAATAATCATATATATATAAAAGCTCCATTTGATATTGAGCACTCTTAATAAGCTTGGTTGAAATTCTTTGGATTTTTATCCTGTGAATGTTTACTTTACCTGGATTACTATATATATATATATATATATATATATATATATATATATATATATATATATATATACACAGACACTAATGATGATCACTTATCAAGGTTAAAAACCATTCGAGGATAAGGATTAATAAGATGAATATATTGTCAGTTGAATGATAATGAACATTATTCAAGTTTTATGACAAGTGTTTTTTGACATTAGATTTTAAGATGACCATGTTGTAGCTTTCAGCGAAACAAAAAAATAAGGGGAAATTAAAATGAATTAAAAAAATCTATTAAAAAAATTTTTTAAACATGATCATATTTAGAATTAATTTTCTCTAAGCTCCTCACCAAGCAATAGGTCTCCACCTGATCAATATCCGGTAAATGAAATTAGTTTTTCAAGTAAAATAAAAAAATTAACTTGAAATAATAAAGTTAAATTAATGTGTTTTAAAATTTTAAGTACATAGAGATATCTAAAGTTGTAGTCGTAGTATTCATATAAAAATGCAAACGGTTTGGTTTATGGCATATCAACCCCTTTTTTAGGAGGGGGGGGGGTCAATCATTTAGGAACAGTTCTTAAGTTTCAATTTCTTAATATCAAATCAATCAAATTTATTTGGCAAAAAAAAAGCATAGTGCAACAAGCCATGTAAATAAACAGGTGGAAGCTGTTTACATCCACATACAATCTGAATGTTAGGCCAAGGCCGCTTTAAACATGGATATGGTAGTCATCTTCATGACCTCCTCTGGCAGGTTGTTCCATGGAGAAGAAACACGGACTTTCTTCTATTGAGCTGAACGCGACGTTGGTACATCTCTTGCAGATGCCCACGGAGACCACTCGTCGAAAGGTAGATTTACATCCATATTGATGATGTTGTATGCCAGAATCAAGTCTCTTCGCATCCTCCGCTGCTCAAGTGAGAATAGATTTAGTTTTGGAGCCGCTCTTTGTAGGTAAGCGTGGAGAGTCCTGTCACCATCCTAGTTGCCAACTGTTGTGCACTATCTTCAAATATTTAGATTTATTTGTTTTGTACATGAATATTTAGTAAATTGTAAATAGTCAAATACATTCTATTTAACCATAGATAAGACCCTGGCAGGAACTACCACTTTGGGTCAGAGTGGACCTGGAAGTAATGGCAACTGTTGTATTGCTATCTCTGCTTACAAAAAAGGCCAGCCATTTTTATTTTGTCTTTGACGCGAACGACTGGCTGGTTGAGTTGTAATAACCACAAAAACAAATTCTATGGCTCGATCTTTTTAGTATTAATATTTCCTGAATTAACATAAAACGTTTTCCATTTTTTTAATTTAATATATAAGGTAAAGGTAGTCTCTTTATCGATTGTTGTCATCGATAGCTTTCTTCCTAGAAAATCGATATTTGATTCTGGTTTGTCAGTTCTTTTGGTGGATCGTTGCAGCATGTTCTAAGGAACAATAAAATGTAATTCGATTTAATTTATTTCAGATAATATTTTTTTTAAGTCATCATCATCACTGCGTACTTGTTAACTTCAGATCTACAGTCATTTATGTTGGAACACCTAACTTCGAGGATACTGATGTTTTTATTCATGTCGCTACAAAGGAGGAAGTCTGAAACTGATTTGAAGTCTTTTCTCACTTGGTCGAGCCATGTCATCGTTGATCGCCCTGATGGTCTTTTAGTAGGTTTTTCTGAAGGCGTGAAATGCAAGTGTTTCTGCTGGCAGTCTCATTAAATGGAGAAACACTGACAGTCTTCTTTTTAGTACTTATGTTAGATAATGGCCCTACGGGAGTGGACGTGTCTGTTGGAGATCGGGTTTGACTTGCGCCATTTGTGGCGAGGTCGTCTCGTGCAGGTTTAGTGCAATGTTGTTTCTCACGGTCGCGGTGACAGGTGACGAGACCTTGAGTTCAAAGGTTAGGTCACACCTGTGCGTCGATCACGAGATTTCGTGACGTCACAGTTTTCCCGCTGGGAAAACTGGAGTGATTATATTAGTTTGGACTTGGAAGCCGATGAGCCAACACGCTTTAGCCATGTAGCGATTACAAGCTAGGGGATTTCGGATAGGTAGGTCCACTAGTATATAATTTAGTTAGTTGAGAATAACAGGAAATAGAAAACCGCTGAGAGGTCAACTTGATGATCACAAGTTGAAAATTGCTTAGGCACTGGAAATGTACTAGAAACGGATATGACGTCACATGGATCACTGAGAGAGGGTGATAGGAAAAGACAGTCCGTTGGGAAAAACGCAAGGCGTTTGGATGTGTAAATGACATGGGCTGAAAAGAATAATTCATTAGTGATGTCGATGTCTAAAGTGGGCAGTGATTAGGAACGAAGATCATGTTGAATAAATATCCCACTGTCTTCCATCAGTTTTGTCTTGAGTTGACCTTTTTGAAAGCATGAAAGAAGTTTTAATTAGAAAATGGCTTTTGTTCGATCTGAGAGGATCACGTAGAAGGTGCATACAGGAGGAACGACAAGCAGCCAAGGTATGAATAACAATCTGTGAACTTTAGTGTTTCATACGACATCTCCTTTAACAGCACTTACGTTTGTTTTTCAAACTTTTGTGTGTAAACCTCTAAGTAACATATTTTCATAATTTATAATGTGGCATCGACTGTTTGGAAAGTTTACTTACAATTCCATGAAAAATGCCAGTATACTGAAATCATATGCCTTTAATAGGGTTAAGATGAAAATTCATATACACTAAATGTACAAAAGCAAGGAAATTCCCAAATTTTTACACTTTTATTGTCATTAAGGGTATGACTACATATCAACCAAACATTTCATTATCACATCACTACAGTATAAATCTCTATGCATGATTGGATGAAGTGTGTGAGGTGCGCTGAAGAAAAATTCCTACCAGTAAAATACATAGCCCTGTTGTGCTCGCATACCCTTAATGACAATAAAAGTGTAAACATTTGGGAATTTCCTTGCTTTTGTACATTTAGTGTATATAGATTTTCATCTTAACCCTATTAAGGGTATATGATTTCAGTATACTGGCATTTATCATGGAATGTCACTACTTTTGTAAAGGCTATGCCTCAATACAATAGTCATTTTTAAGGTTTTTTGGAATTTTCTGGAAAACTAAGGTATATGGTAAACTGAAATTAAAATGCCATCAACTAGACTCTAGAAACTCTATCTCTGCCAAAAATCAGCTGAATCCATCAAATAGTTGATGAGATACAGGGTGGCACATACGTACACACGGATAACACAAAATCATGCCTGACCTTTCTGGATCTCTGGGTTGCCTTGACTAATGATGCTGAAATTCTACACACTTATAGAACCCATCAAATAAAAATGTTGTGCAAAGTTTTAACTAATTTGGTTTATTGGTTTTTGAGTTATGATTGATCAAAGAAATGAGATTTCTAGCATAGGCCGTTTTTGACGTCTATTAAGGGATAGAGCGCTCTCGCGCCTCCCTTGATTTCACTGCTCATAAGCATAATAAGTATGGCAAACTCATCAATAAAACAGTATCGGGTCTGTGAAAAGGTATGCTTTTCTTATGTATGGAGAGATAGATCACCTGACGACAGCATGGTCTCTGATTAGTTGATTTAAGTACGTGGTTGCCAAATATAGTCTAGACCGCATCTATGACATGTCTTTGAGACAATATCTCTGAACATATTTCCCTGGCATCCGTAAGTTTGCATTTCATTATTCGCTATGTATAAGAAGTGACATGTATATAATTTTGGTGTATCTTTGTTTAATGTAAATAAATCCTGTCATGTTTATAAGTAAGGTTCTTAGTTATCTTTTATTAAATATTAAACTTGGTTGCTGCATGTATGGCACAAGGTTGAGAACACAACAAATAGAGACAAAATGTATGAGTGAATGGAAAATTCAGCCAGTGATCCTGACCGACACCGCAGACATTAGAACTACTACAATCTCAATATATATATGCTCCGTCTTTACAATCGACCTTTGGATTACACACAGGAGCAAAGTGTAGTAACTGCTCTGGTGCTGCATTTAAAATTTTCTGTCCTTCTAGAGATCCTTCTAGATTGAGGCAATTTTTATTTTCGTCTTAATCCAGAATGCCCCTTTTTGAGAGCTGGATTTTCCCAACATTAAAAACTAACCTTATGTCTAATTCTGTCCTCGTGGGGAGGCAAGTAACTAGGGACACACAGACACAAAAGAACTGTTTTCTTAATGCATTGACAATCAGCCTCAGAATGTTTGTTTTATTTGGATTTATTCAGATATACTAATCCCATCTTGATTTGCACAACGGATAAAGGTGTTTCTTAACAATCAGTTTTAAGTGACAGTCTTCTGGAGTTCGAAGGTTTGATCCTTACTATTCACAATAATATTTAAGAATAAAATAATTAACGGTCATGTAACAATATGATACTATGGACTGAGCTCCCACTGAGCCAAGATCACGAACAATGCTAGGAAATGATTCACAAAAAGGAAAAGATATCGGAAGTGAGATGAGTAAAAAGACGAGGGGGGTGGGGGAGCGAAATCTTTTGAACTCTTGAGACAGGAGAACGCCTCACCATTTCCGAGCAGTCAGCTGGTAGTGGCTGAGAGGGCGAGTGATTTCACTCTGGAACAAAGACCCGCCGTTTAGGATTTCTGGTCGAAGTTAATATATTGAGGAGGTTGCGACAGTTTTGTGTCAGTTTTTGCAGCTAGAGGAGGTGAGCAGATCGGGCCAGGAAAACGATGAGATGAGCTGACCGACAATGATGCCTCGACAGGCAGCTATCAACGGACATGTTTGAGGGTCCTTTTCTGTGCTGACGGTATCACACGCACTCAGAGCACAATTGATTTGATACACAATGTATTAGAGTTTGTGTTCTCTCTTGTGAGTCTGAGTCGACACATTGTTGTTTCATGTTAAATAGTGAATACACTGCCTTCTGATATCTTCAACTCCTTTGCTAATTCAATTTATGATCGGTCAAAACGAGTTTGTGGACTTTTTTTTATGTTTTCCAGGACAACTGCCAAATTTAAGTCACCTGAGCATTCAGCATCATTTGTGTCTGTACGATCGTGTTTAAAGTCAGCATACCACCTCTTAACCGTTGTTTCCGACAGAGCATAGTTCGAATAACACTGATCAATCCATTGTGTTGCTTGAACAGTACTTTTCCCCATCAGAAAGCAATTCTTTATCAACATACGAAATTCAGATTTTTTCCATCGTTTTGAAAGTTTGCAACAGTAGTTTAACTTAAATAACTGCAATTTGTAAACTAAACATTCGATTAGGCTCAAATTTTGACACATGCCATTTGAAGGTTAGTACTTTATAAAAATCATGTGAATTTTTTATTAGTGGCACCATTTATATGTTGGGTCCGGAATTTATTGAGTGATATGTTATAAGCATGATATAAGGATTGGATACTAGGCTTCTGCATTTTAAACTTTAATTCAAGCCATTAATTTAAAAATAATAAATAAAAAGTTGGTTCTTTGATATGACAGGGTTTTTTTTTATTTATCTTAAACCCTTCCGGTCCGGTCGTAACCCTACTTCCGGAGGAAATGACCTAGCCGATAGATGATTACTTACACACGGCCAATATTAACGGTAACTTCACATGCGTATATTTTCTAGTAAATATTAAATTGTTTTTTATTAACGCAAATACGTCACACATGAGTATTGATTTACTCCTCTCCAGGAGTTAGGCACAAGGCCAGTTTTTATCTTACTCCCACAAGTAAGATGTGACCCAAGGTCGGGTCGGGAAAGTGGGGTTTAAAAATTGCCTAGGCCGCCCCGTCGGCATTACCCGGTAGGGCGCCTCAGGCAGTAAGCGATAAACTTACTCCTCCCCAAAGAGGGGAGGCGAAGCCTGGGAGGGTGGACCTCCTAGAACTGCACAGGACAGACCCATAGACAGGCGTAAATCAAGCCTTGAAGGCCAAGACAATACCAGTCTATGGGGTGCAGTATCCATCGGAACAGATACTACACTTTGATCTTAGCCAAAAGGCCAAGAACACACATGAGTAGGTAAACTAAAATAAATTGTTTCAGAATATTTCCTTTAAAATCTGTTATATCGCCAGTAGTAACGTTTATGCATCAACCCTAAGTTTGAGAGCCTAATGAGAGGCAATACGTAAAATAAAGAATAAATAAACACCGGAAAAGGTGTGTGAAATGAGAGTGTGACAGGACCGCTAAAAGTCAATTTATAATCTACGGAATCCTTAAAGCTCAATTTCGCTAACTTATTATTTTTAATGTTTAATGTTATTTTAGGTACTTATATCGATCTTGACCCAGTTTCCGTGAGTTTCTTGTCGGAAGCGTTTGGCTATCCTACGCAAACGCCAGAGAGATGACGAGCCGATTTGTACCAGACGACAATTTTGATACGGTGCTGCGTCCTATGATTTTAATGTTTTGCTTGTTTTTGTTTGTTATGTTTTTTTTTGTTTTTTTGTTGCTGTTAGGGTTAGGGTTAAAAAATATTTATTTGATAACAGTAACTCCGCTCTGTTTTGCTTGTTTATTTGTTTTGTTGTTTAAAAAAATTCTTGCAAATATAACTAAAAATTATAGGACGCAGCAACGTATCAAAATAACAAAAAATATTTATTTGATGACAGTAACTTCGCTATGTTTTGCTTGTTTTTTTGTTTTTTGTTTTGTTTCTTTTAGAAAATTTCTTGAAAATATAACTTCCAATCACAGGACGCAGCACCGTATCAAAATTGTCGTCTGGTACCATTCGGCTCGTCATCTCTCGGGTGTTTGCGTAGGAAAGCCGAACGCTTCCGACAAGAAACTCGCGCAAACTGGGTCAAGATCGATATAAGTACCTTATTTTCTTTATTTTTAAAATTTTTATTATTATTAAAACGTTGTTTGGGGGGTAATGAAACCATGCCGAAACCCATTTAACTGTAAATAATAAGCGGCTGTACATCAAGACATTATCGTCACACTTTCCAATCTCAATGCATAACAAAAGATATGACAATGTTGTAATATAGTTAACAGCGCAAAAAATGACTTTTCTACCTACCTGTATAATTTTAAAATGTGGAAAAAAGTATACCCTAATCCGACTGACAACCTATTTTTTTACTCTCTTTTAAGCCTGAAATTAGCGACCACCTAAAAAAAATCGACGGCCATTTCTTTTTACTCGTGTTTGGCTAAGTAAAAGTGACGATAAAAATAGAGATAATAAATCTTAGTTTCCACACTTGAAAATTATGCAGGTAAAATTTACCTCCCCAGGAGGTTAGGCACAAGGCCAGTTTTATCTTACTCCCACAAGGTAAGATGTGACCCAAGGTCGGGTCGAGAAAGTGGGATTTGAAAAGCCAGCGCCCGAGAAGGTGAACACTCTGGCCATTAAAAATTGCCTGGGTAGCCCCGGCGGCATTCCCCGGTAGGAGCACATCAGGCAGTAAACAATAAACTTACTCCTCCCCAAAGAGGGAAGGCAAAGCCTGGGAGGGCGGACCTCCTAGAACTGCACAGGACAGACCCATAGACCGGCGGAATCAAGTCTCGAAGGACAAGACGACACCGGTCTATAGGGTGCAGTATCCATCGGAACAGATACTACACTTTCTTCCTAGCCAAAAGGCCGAGAAACCGCTTATCAAGGCCCAAAGGCCAATCAAGGATAAAGGTTAATGAGTTTGTCAGGTGGACGGTGAGACAGCACCGCGAGGATTGGTAACGATGGTCGAAACTAGGCAGAATCTGATTATTTGATAAAAGTTATTTGGGAATCTTTTACGACGCTCAGCAGAGTAAAAACGCTAAAAAACAAAACAAATATACAACAAATAAAAGTAACTGTAGGCTGTAAAAATTATTTTCAAACTTACATGTGTCATTTGTTTGTATTTTTAGACCGTTACAACCGCTATTTATTAGAAATCAATAGTTTTGTCACAGGAACATCCAAAAAAAAATGGCCGATTTGGGGGGGGGGGGTAAGGAATGAACGTGAAGAGGCCATTTTGATTTTAGTGAAAACCAGTGGAAAAAAAACAAGAAATTTTTTTTTACATCTAATAAAAACCCATTTATAATACGTCAAAATAAAAACACATTACATAGGTAAGTAGAAAAATATCTATTCTCGTCGTAGGTCAACTTCACTTGTTGCAAATTTATGTTTTTAAACCCTTTCTCGTTCTTTTTTTGGACCCCGTTCGCGACTCTGCTGAGCGTCGTAAAAGATTCCCAGTTATTTGTTGTATACGTCCCCATTTTTGTACTATTAACTGGTAATGGTCTAGTTTAGAGTTTTGTAATAAAAAAATATGTATAGGCGATGAAAATGGTTTTATGTTTTTGTTTTTTTAAATAATATTAAATGAGGAACCATTTCGAGTAACAATCTACTCATTATTACTCATATAATCGGAAGAAAAACATGTTTGAAATGTGTAAATTTGCTCTAAAATAGCATAGAAAATGGACGCGACAGAACCGGAAGTAGGGCCTTGCGAATAATGGAAGTATGAAACGAGTACGAAAACGAAACCAGCACTTTCATTATCTCTGACTATTAATAATTCCCAGAATAGTATCTATGAAAATAAATAAAAGTTGAAAGTCATTTTAATTCTTGTATGTTTGCAAAAGAAAAAAGTAAAATTGAGTTGTAAAATCAAGAAACTTCTTAAATAAATTATTTTTATAATTCACTGCAAGAGTTCGTTTCAGTGCTCCATGCTTTACAATCCACGTTTTCGTATGCTGATGTCGATATTGCGTGTTTTTTGTTTTTTTTCATAAAAAAACCAACAACATAAAACCATTTTCATCGCCTATACATACTTTTTTTTTTATTACAAACCTCTAAATTAGACCATTACCCTGTTAACTTATACTACATAATTGCCAAAACAACATAAAAATGAAAAAAAATTATTATTATACTTACGTTTTTTTGTTGTTGTTTTTTACATCTGCAAATTTGGCGACCTCAGCTTTTTTATTCTTTTTCAAATTGATAAAGATTTTTCATAATTTCTTTAAAATCCTGCATCGGTCTCCAAGAAGCATAATTAAATAATTAAAAAAAAAAAGTGTCTTATTCTGTGTCCAGTATTTCAGGAGTATTCGCTCAGCATATATATATATATATATATATATATATATATATATATATATATATATATATATCAGATTTTTTTTCTTGCGTTAACTAACTTAATGCAATATTTTTTAAAAAAAGGTCAAAGAAAAAAATTGTGTTTAAGGCGAACTGTCCAATGTATACCACACCGTGACCTTCGAGAGCCACTATCAAACACCATCAACCAAGAATCACATGTTTTAAGTTTCCGGTTTAAAGGAAGCTCATGGCTCATCTTATATATGCGTTTTTTTCTGGTAATTCATTTTTGCTTGAAAGAAAAGTAAATTTGCTATGTATATATATATTCACATTTCCGAAACAGATGACAACAGAAGCTGAAGAGAGCCGAATGGCTAAGTCCTTCCGTGTTTGAAACCGACGGTACTAATTTTTCCGTACCAAAATAAATATATATATATATATATATATATATATATATATATATATATATATATATATATATATATATATATATATATATCCGATTGCAAAGTTGGTGATTCAATTTAAATCCGGTTATGGGGAAGGGGGTGTAAACGTGGCGGTGATTCGTTTACCAAATTTTTTTTTTTTTTCATTTAGCGAAATATTTTTTATACCTTGTGTTGACTGAAAAAAAAATCACTACTCAAAATATTTGTCGGGAACTCAGCAAGCAAATGTTTCGATTAATTTACCCATTAAATTACAACTATTAACTAATTAATTAATCCAATTAAAATCATGCTTCACCCGCTGACCTGTTTTGTTATTTACACATTTAACGTCTTCGCGTCGCGCTACTCGGCTGCCATCTTGGCCTTTTGGCTAAGATCAAAGTGTAGTACATAGACTGGTGTTGTCTTGGCCTTCGGGGCTTGATTTACGCCGGTCTATGGGTCTGTCCTGTGCAGTTCTAGGAGGGTCCACCCTCCCAGCTTCGCCTCCCCTCTTTGGGGGAGGAGTAAGTTTATTGCTTGAGGCGCCCCTACCGGGGAATGCCGACGGGGCTGCCCAGGCAATTTTTAAAACCCACTTTATCGACCCGACCCTTTGGGTCACATCTTACTTGTGGGAGTAAGATAAAAACTGGCCTTGTGCCTAACTCCTGGAGAGGAGTAAATCAATACTCGGCTGCCATCTTAAGTCCGCGGTTATTGATCCGTTTTCCTTCTCGTTCTGTTTGCTTAATTTGAAAACAATGAACCTGTTTCGTGTTCTGTCTGTCGTGTCCCAACAGAGTTCGAAATAAATCGAATGCACAAATTTTTAATGCCACGGAGCAAAGGCGCCTTCGAGGTTTCACCGTCGTGGTGGGAGAATGAATAAATAACTCTGTAATCATTTACCTCGACCGGGCGGCGAATGATCTGAAAGGGCCAGCAGGTGTTTTTATCATTGGTTCTCATACGCCAAGTCCCTCTGCGAAGAAGGCCGGGGGTTTGTTCACTATAGTAACCACTGAAAGCGACTGTATACAATAATAGAGCCGATTGCACGAACCGTTGACCAAACAAGATGATATTTATTTACGACTGAGTAATAAAACCACTCCCCGAAGTCAAAGCAGGTCAACCATTAGTCGTAACAACGGGCTAATAATATTGCAAGTTATTGAACGCTCACAAAAAAAAAAATGCAAGGCGAAAGTGTAATATTTTATTTACCTCGCCTCAAGGAGGTTAGACACAAGGTCAGGTGTGGGTTTTGATGAACGTGTTTCTGTGCAACGAATTGGATTCGAACCCGGCACACCCAGATTATCAGTCCGTGTCATTGACCACTTAGCCACCGCGAGTTAACAGTGTAAAAAGAGGAGAACAACAAGAAACAAATATACAACTTTTACCAAACGCAAGAAAATTTACTTTTCTACCTACCTGTGTAATTTTCAAATGTGGATACTGGTTGTAAGATTTATTATCTATGAATTTGTTATCGTCACCTTTACTTGGCCAAACACAAGTATATTCCAACATGGCCGTTGATTTCTTTTGGGAGGTGGTCGCTTATTTCAGGCTTTAAAGATGATGAGGATACTACGACTACTACTACTACCACCTAAACAGGAAAACAGAATCACTACTAACAGTCGCAGAGAACAATGCGATTAGAACGAAGTATATCAAAGGTAAGATAGACAAAACCCAGGAAAACAGCAAATGCAGACTCTGTGGACAAAGAGACGAAACGGTGAATGACATAATAAGTTAATACAGCAAATTAGCCGAAAAAGAATACAAGAACAGACATGACTGCGTGGGGAAAGCAATACACTGGGCACTATGCAAACAACTGCATTTTGAGCATGCAGACAAATAGTATAGACATAAACCGGAGGTAGTACTGGAAAATGAAAATCACAAAGTCCTCTGCGACATGGAGGTACAAACAGATAAACTCATCCAAGCAAGGAGACCAGATTTGATAATAGTTAACAAGAAGGAAAAAACTGCCAAATCGCAGATTTTGCCGTCCTAGCATTCACAGATGAAGGTCAAGGAGCGATAAAAACGAAGCAAATACACGGAACTTGCCCGAAAACTGAAAGCGATATGGAACATGAACAAAGTCAATATAATACAAATAATCGTAGGAGAACTAGGAACAGTCCTGACAAAAAAAAAAACTGAAAAAAAGACTAGGAGAAATTAAAATCAAAGGGAAGACTTAAACTATACAACGGACGGAAATGATGAAAACAGCTGAAATCTTAAGAAAAATCATCGAATGCAGAAACCAACCCACATAAACAACGAATGCTGATCAGCGACATGAAAGGAGCAATCGAAAAAAACAAAGAATAGAAAGAACACCACGCAAACCAAAGAGAACGGAAAGTACAGGAAATCTCATAAATTACCACCCCCTCACAAAAAAAACACACACAGACACACACACAATTTGATTGCACCAGCCTCGGCATACCACACAAATGATTGTGAAGGGTCAAGGAGGATGGAAAGACCGAGGAGGGAGAGCACTAACCAGACCTCCACTGGAAGAGTGCGGAGAGTGCTGATACATTGGAGAAGCTTATTGCCACCCAAATCTCAGATGAGCAATGTTCGTTACCAGCAACAAAGCAAAATCATTTATAATGATTAGCGAAAGAGGTGGAGACTTATTGTCACTCAGACTCCAGGGAACACCACAGGTCACTATCAGTGAGCAATCACTGATGACAACCGGTGTGAGAACACCTAGCGAATAACAATAATAATAATAAAAGAAGCCAAATAAAAGCTTACCCTAATCCGACTTACAATCACCTCCGGACTCAGGTTTACGGTTTGACTAACCCTTTCTTTTAAAATTATTATTATTATTATTATTATTATTATTATTATTATTATTATTATTATTATTACTTAACACTGAAATTAGTGACTGCTCCCCCCCCCCACACAAAAATAAATCAACGGCCATTTTGTTTTTTTTACTTGTGTTTGGCTAAGTAAAAGTGACAATAACAAATTCATGGATAATAAATCTTACAATCAGTATATACACTTGAAAATTATACAGGTAGGTAGAAGAGTAAATTTTCTTGCGTTTGGTAAAAGTTATTTGTTGCATATTTGTTTTTTGCCATTTTAGCGCTGTTAACTATACTGCACTTTTGTCAAAAACAAAAAACAACGCAACGATAATTTTGTAGAGAGAAATGCGATATCCGAAAGAATGACAAAAATAATTTTTATTGACAACTTAAGATAAGCAAAAAATGTTAGATAGCGATCGCGCGCAGTGTAGCTAAGTGTCATGAGACAAGCGATTTGTCTGTCTGTCTGTCTGTCTGTCTGTCTGTCTGTCTGTCTCTCTCTCTATCTCTCTCTCTCTCTCTCTCTCTCTCTCTCTCTCATGCATAAGTAGTATATCTGTTTTCTGTTTCTGCTTTAAATAAATATTGTTAAGAAGCAAACGAACAAATCAACAAACAACAAGTGTCGGCTTGGTTTATATCGGCGGGCGAAGGGGTGGCCTGGCTCACAGAGATTACAAACGCGACAAGAGGATCAACACACTTGCGTTTATCATCAACCTGGGTTAACAACAAAACGCGGGTGTAGAACGGTTTATATACCCAATGGTGAGGCGCAATATAACAAATTGAAGGGTTCGTAAAGATTGAGAGTTCAAAGAGTCCAAGAACGTTCTAGATGAGTAAAAAATGGAGTAACCATGTTTGTTTCGGCTGGCGTCGCGTGAGTTTGCATGTGTATAAATGGGATAGGCATTGTATGGGTGTGTATATTAGCGTGCATGTTTTGCCAGTGAGAGAGTGTATGTATGAACTGTGTACATGAGTTCGTTTAGCAGTGTGTATATGATGTTGCTATGTTTAGTAGTTTGTGTTTGTCTCTCGTTTTCAACCTCAAAGAGCTCAGACTGGATTGTGACGTGCACACGTGTGTCGGGTCTGGAAGAAAAACAGAAAAGAGAAGAAAAAAAAACATTGTTTGGCGTTTTATAGTACGCGCGAATTTTCGGAACTGAATATTCCTTGATTGGTTGAAAGAAACTGTTGATGTGAGCTTTTGTCGAGAGTCGATAAAGTAAAAACAAAATGCACTGCTGCTTCCAACAATATCGTCATTCTGTTCTTCAATCGAGTTAATCAAAATTTCATCCGGCATTTTGAATAGGATCAAAGTGTAGTATAATTGTTTTGTTTTTTTATCTTCGAAAGACACCATCCACTCCCGAAACTCCACCACTATTTAATTTCCTCCCATTTGAGTCCCACTTCTACTTAGAGACCGACCTGGTGGTTTTGGGTTCTAAACAAACCGAAAAACTGAGCGATCTACTTTTTTTAGAAAGGGATGAGAGAGTCTTACTAATCGATGCTAAAGCAGGTCAACCATTAGTCGTCACGACGTGCTAACAATATTGAAAGTTATTGAATGTTGATAAAAAACAAAAAACAAAAAAACAAAAAACA
The DNA here is from genome assembly GCA_963556195.1 of Sepiola atlantica. Lineage (NCBI taxonomy): Eukaryota > Metazoa > Mollusca > Cephalopoda > Sepiida > Sepiolidae > Sepiola > Sepiola atlantica. The sequence continues at coordinate 11,337,136 of OY744529.1, forward strand.
AAAAAACAAAAAACAAAAAACAAAAACCAAAAACAAAAAACAAAAAAACAAAAAACAAAAAAACGTCAACGAAACGATGATATCGTCACTCTGTTCCTCAATCCAATGAATCAAATATTTGTCCGGCCTTTTGGCTAGGATTTTACTAAATTAACAAAATTAATAAAAACTACAAAACTAAGTAGAACATACGGGGAACTTCGCCACATGATTGAGAACAGAACTTCCGCCTCGGTGTGGGGAGCGTTGTTTCATTGTGTCAAAGATTGTGCAAAATACAAGGTTTCACTGAAATACTTTCTAAACGCATTTTACCGGCCGTATATATATATATATATATATATATATATATATATATATATATATATATATATATATATATATATATAGAGAGAGAGAGAGAGAGAGAGAGAGAGAGAGAGAGATTCAATTTTGCAGGAGGGGTCCGTCGATGTCCCACATACCGTGCCTGGTATTTACAAATGGTCACCCATCTAGTACTGGCTAGACTCAGTGTTGTTTAACTTTGGTGATCTAACAAGAACTGGTGAGTAACATGATTATGCCGCACATAGAATGAAAGTGTTAATTATGTTGTTGGCTAGGATCAAAGTGTAGTATAATTGTTTGTTTTTTTTAATCTGGGAAAGACACGCCCACTCCCACTTAGAGATCGACCTACTTGTTTTCGGTTCTAAACAAACCGGAAAACAATGATGCGGTCTATTTTTTGGGGAAAGGGTCGGTAGTGTCTAACTAACTTGTTTTTACTTTTTTGGTGGAGGGAGGGGGTATTGTTACATTCACCATCATTTTTCCAATGAAATTCTATGTAATATATATTTTTTTGTAAATTAAATTCAATTAAAACCATTGAGGATTTTTTTTACAACAGTTAATCCATAAAGTAAATGTGGTATTGTGGTGATTGTTAAAATGAAAAAAAAAAAATGAAAGAAAAAAGGCTTGTACGAATGTGGCAAAATGCGTCGAGTTTAGAGTAAGAGAGATAGAAATGACAACACACTACCCCCTCCAAACTCATCACACTTTTGATGGCCTTGTGCCTAATTTGTAAGTGAAATTGATTTTTTGTTTGCGAATAAATTTAAAGGCAATCCTCCAGGGCATTACCTCCTCATTTCGAAGGTCATACATCAACTAACCCAAGAACTCTCATCCATTCTTTCAATGTGGCTATACCATCGAAGTCTCCTGTTCTGCACACATCCCCCTATACTGTCCAGATTTAATCTTGCTCTGAGGTCATCAGATCTAAGCCTGTCTTTAAGACTCGCATTACACATCCATCGTATCATTCTCACATCATTTCTCTCCATGCAACGTATGTCCTCGACTCTCACTTCCACATATAATCACAATTCGGACACATGCCTGATAGACTCTTTCTTTGGTTGATAGTGGTAACGCTCTGCTGGTTAGTAATGGCAGAAGTTCCATGATTAGTTAATTTAATAACGAATTTGGATTTATGCCAGAGTGAAGTATGTTTCTGTTCTGTTCTCGGAGGCTATTCCCCCTGACATTAGTAGGGGTTGGTTTAAAACCGATCGCCTAAAGCTACCCGGTGATGGCTAACAAAACGAGAACAATCTATCCGCGTGAATTAAGTAATGGGCTCAGTTCAAAATTCCATATAGGTTTCCGAGTTCAACATAAACAATTCACAAGTTCGAAAAAGATGCATCAGAAGAAGGTTGGAGGTTACATCGGCCGAAACGTTGTGAAAATAACAACCAAGATGAGAACAGTAGTCCTAACAATCTAAATAATATATTTTTTAACTACATTTTTATATTTGTATTATTTTGTTTCAAAGCTTCATATACACGTATCTTGCACAAAAATAACCCAATACAGTCCGACTGTCTTCATACGTAAATATATAGACACATAAAATTGTTACTTTCCTGCACTGATGAGAGCAATACGCTTGAAACGCTAGCGTCTGTAGGTATTAATAATTTAATATTTATTTATAAATATTATACTAACCCCTTTAAGAAATTAAAGTTGAGCACTCTCGGGGATGTTAAAAATAGACTGTCAAAAAGCTCTAATGCAAAGTTCCGAATACGTTCGTCGAACACTCTCGACTAGTCTTCTATCTGTGCCCACTTCTAGGTACATATAGATCTTAATTTCCCTTAATTACGTGACAGTTTCCGTTGGCCGAGTGGATATGGCGACTGCTTGCAGATTCTAGGCTGACTCTGTGAACCGGGTTTGCGCCTCCCGACCGTCTGAAATTGTTACTTTCCTGCACTGACGAAAGCAAAAAGCTTGAAACGCTAGCGTCTGTACGTATTAATAATTTAATATTTATTTATATATATTTCCACTTGACTGCATTTAAATTTGTAATTCTTTAAAACGGTAAGGAGACCAATAAATGCAGACATTTTTAAATAAAATATTATTTATTTGAAATTCAAATTTTCGATTCATAAAAGAATCTTCATCAGGCGAATACAAACAATATTTTTTTCTTTCTTATTTTTTTTTTTTAAGCGACATGTTGCCACTTAGCCATGAACTTCTGTTCTTATTGAAGTCTGATATGTAATGTCTGATATAAGTGGTGTGCCGTGTAAGTTATGAGTAAACTATTTCCACTCTCTTTACCGTTTTAAAAATTACAAATTTAAATGCATTCAAACACTGGAAATATTTTACTCATGTGTAAGTTGAAACCCCGGAACAAGTCGTGTTTATGACTCAAGTTCAAACCCGTTTGTAGCTAGGCCAGTTGTTTGAATTTATACTGATGAGTCTTCAAAAAATGAAACACGCTTATCTACAGATAAATAATATTTAATTGTGTAATTTTTATAGGACCTCCCTTAATAAAGGGAAGTAACTTTGATTGGAACAAAATAATTATATCGCCCTGGCAGTAACGCTGTAGTTCCCTCCCCTTAGTTGAACACTTTAGATATAATATACCGGTACGAGTTTGTATTGAAACCGTATTTACACGTATCAATCGCGCAGCTGACCTGCTAGCCAAGAGGCGAACGACGTTAGATTACAAGACTTAAGGTTGTAAGTTCGAGCCTGTTGGTAGGTAGGTCAGTTGTTTGAATCTATGCTGATGAGTGTTCTTAAGACGAAACAAGATTGTCTGTATTGATTTACTCCTCTCTAGGAGTTAGGCACAAGGCCAGTTTTTATCTTACTCCCACAAGTAAGATGTAACCCACGGTCGGGTCGGGAAAGTGGGGTTTAAAAATTGCCTGGGCAGCCCCGTCGGCATTCCCCGGTATGGACGCCTCAGGCAGTAAGCAATAAACTTACTCCTCCCCAAAGAGGGGAGGCAAAGCCTGGGAAGGTGGACCTCCCAGAACTGTACAGGACAGACCCATTGACCGGCGTAAATCAAGACCCGAAGGCCAAGACAACACCAGTATGGGGTGCAGTATCCATCGGAACAGATACTACACTTTGATTTTAACAAGCTTGTCTGTAGATAAATTAATAATATTTGATTATATATATATAGGGTGGGCAAAAATAAGGGTCCTATTTTTAAAAATTCATAACTTTTTTATTTATTGATTTTTTTAAAAATTTTTTTTAGAATAAGTAAAGGACCCCTTCCGAAGCAAGCATGAGCCGTA
>OY744529.1:11345776-11458276 GCA_963556195.1 Sepiola atlantica
CAAAGAGGGGAGGCGAAGCCTGGGAGGGTGGACCTCCTAGAACTGCACAGGACAGACCCATAGTCCGGTGTAAATCAAGCCCCGAAGGCCAAGACAATACCAGTCTATGGGGTGCAGTATCCATCGGAACAGATACTACACTTTGATCTTAGCCAAAAGGCCAAGAGTGAGTATTTATTTACTCCTCTCCAGGAGTCAGCCACAAGGCCAGTTTTATCTTACTCCCACAAGTAAGATGTGACCCAAGGTCGGGTCGGGATGGTGGGGTTTGAAAAGCCAGCACCCGAGAGGTGAGCACTCTGGCCATTTAAAAATTGCCTGGACAGCCCCATCGGCATTCCCCGGTAGGGGCGCCTCAGGCAGTAAGCAATAAACTTACTCCTCCCCAAAGAGGGGAGGCGAAGCCTAGGAGGGTGGACCTCCTAGAACTGCACAGGACAGACCGGCGTAAATCAAGACCCGAAGGCCATGACAATACCAGTCTATTGGGTGCAGTATCCATCGGAACAGATACTACACTTTGATCTTAGCCAAAAGGCCAAGAGTGAGTAGCCAACCCAGGCATGGCCTAACATAGACAATCTTTGTTCAGCGGCCTTTGTGGAGAGGAGTTTTTTGTTGCACAGCTCGTATAGTGCCTTGTTGCTGATAAGTTTTTTTGGCCTGCAGTGACCTGTGATGGAACAGAAGTGTCTGCGGTGGCACGCATCCAGCATGGCTTTTGTTATTGCCCAGTATGGACACGCAGTACGCGTTATAGAGACGGAGTCTAGTCTTCAACGGGATCTTGGTTCGTCGGCTCCAGAGTTTATGTAATGAATGAAACGCTACATTGCCATGTATACAACGGGCTGTGGCGTCTGTAGTGCTGCACAGCAGGGAGCTCAGGGTCTTGTTGTTGCGCCAGCTCTCATTGCCGCGGAGGGTCTTGCCTTGTGGGTCCAACTCTGTGGCTTCTGCAAGGTATACATGGCTAAACTCTGTTTTCATCTCGTTTATGAAGAGATTGTAAGTTTTCAGTTTTTCTGCCACTATTGGCTGGAGCTGACCCAGAGGCTTCTTTTCTATGTCCAGGAAATCAATGTCGTCTGCATATTCCATTTCTAATGGCAGACTCAGGTGGGTTTGGCCTGTTAGAGCTTTCTCGGACGGATGAGAGTGCTGCAGCGAGGTAGCCGATGAAGAGCACCGGTGAGAGGCTGTCACCCTGGGGGGAGCCTATGGTGGTCTCAAATGAGTCAGACAGCTCGTTTTTCACTCAGACTCTTAGCTTTGTCCCTGCTAACAGAGATCTTACAAGTCTTAGTTCATCATCATTGCAGCCTGCTTGCAGTAGGACATCTAGGATGCGTCGTCGCTTGATGGTATCGAAGGCTTGCGACATATCAATGCCCATCTTGTGGAAGTCCCATTTCTTTGTCATCATATATATATATATATATATATATATATATATATATATATATATATATATATATATATTTATTTATTTGATCAAGTTCAAATGTGTTAATAAAGTGAACATATAACCAAGTTTTTCAAGAGTGCTCAATACAAATTTATTTTTGCTCTGCCTTTGACAAGATGCGGTAATATGCATTGAAACGTTGGTTGATTGATTGTTTATGTAATTTTATATATATATATATATATATATATATATATATATATATATATATATATATATATATATATATGTATATATACCTAACATGATATATATATATATATATATATATATATATATATATATATATATATATATATATATATATATATATATATATATATATATAAAACTCAATGTCTGTGTGTTAGTGTGTGTGTGTGTGGCCTATAGAAAAAAAAGTTAGCGAATCTAGATAAAATCTAAAAGTGTTTTCTAATGTAAAACTCACCGAGAAAGTTAATAGGCGTATTCCCGAATCTCTAAATTCACTCCTAAGGGGGCTATGGGGCAGATTTCGTCTGGGGAGTCGATTATATTAGCTATTTTCAGCTAAATTTCAATTTAATTATGTGTTAACTTAAATAGAATACAATTATATCATGTAGTCTTTTTTAAAAACAATTTTTTATTAAAATAAATTTTGTTAAAATTTTAACAAAAATTATTTTAATAATTTTTAATAATAATTTTCATATTTTTCAAATTTTTGAACTTTGGTTTTTTCGAAAGCCAACTTATCCATCTGTATTTCTCCTCTGATGATAAGATTTCGATCTTTGAAAAGCCTTGGCTTAAGGAAAGAATAATAAATACTGAATGCACCTTGCATTGAACAATTGAAAGTTGAAATAAATTTGGACAATCGTCGCATATTTATCACTCTTTTTTCTTCTATCTCTACTATTGCTCTATCTCGTATATTGAGCTAATCCTTTTCACAATAGGTTCCATCTACTAAAAGTTTTCACTTTGGTTTATTTTGATCCTATATATATATATATATATATATATATATATATATATATATATATATATATATATATATATGTGTGTGTGTGTGTGTGTGTGTGTGTGTGTGTGTGTGTGTGTGCGCGCTTATTTATTTATTTATTTATTTATTCTATAAGCAAACACATTTGGTATGTTGACTTTGCGAATATATTTGTTTTTACCCACAATAGCAAAAATAAATTCTATCTTTGTGCACGTAAGTTGGCTCTGAAAATAATCTTCAGCTTCTCAGCTGTGCCGGGACGAAGGAGGCGGCGGGGTGGCGTACGAGTCAAGTTCATTCGATATGTTGACTATCTTGGAGAACAAGTGCACCGGTAGAGCTGGTTCCCCAAAATAACCCCTGTTAAACGGAGGGCTAGCACGTCGGTTTATTTTTGAAGCATTCTAGATTCGTAGGGGTTAATTAGTGGGCAAAACAATTTTAAAGGGTAAAAGGAGAGAGAGAGAGAGAGAGAGAGAGAGAGAGAGGGGGGGGGGCAAATAAAGAGAGAGAAAAAAGAGAGAGGGGGAGAGAAGATCTGTAGCAGTCACGGGATTTAATTCCTTCCAACTGCAGGAAGATGTGACACAAGGTCGGAAGGTGGGGAGAGTGAAACCAGCTCCCCTAAAGAAGGAGCACTCTAGCCTTTTAAAAATTGCCTAGGCAGCCTCGTCGGCATTCCCCGGTCGGGGCGCTACAGGCAGTAAGCAATAAACTTCACCTCAAAGAGTGGAGGCAAGGCCTGGGAGAGTGGACCTCCTAGGACTACTCAGAACGAATACCTCAGCCTGATAGATAAAGGGCCACCGAAATGGCCCAGTTTCTGCCGGACTGATTGTCGAGATCGAAACCCCGACTTGTATGCGACTGCGAACACGATCGAGTGGCAAATGAATGCCGCAAGTCGCTATAGCAATCACATGATAGAGATCTATTTCCTTTCGTGTTTACGCGCAATTTCTTGTGTAATGATTAGTTGTAGTTCGGTTGGCTAAAACAGACATATTCAAACAAACAAAAAATACATTGTTAATTCGAACATTTCTGCATGTGTGCAGCTTTTCCTAATTTCCGCCCAGGTTAATTTGCGCTCAAATATCATTCAGTTCCAACTGAGATGCAGATCTGACAGGATGCTGTATGGCCTTCCTTGTCTCCCGCCAGGACGAGATATAAATTCACATTTGAGACTAAAGAGCTGGACTAAATATCATTTCTACTCTAATACATGCCTGCCAAACCAACTTGCCTTGTTGGCTTACATTCTTGTGTTACTATTCTGCTAAATAAAGTTGATTTAATTGTGACAGACTAACAATAATGTTATTTTAAATTTCAGTATGACAGACTAACAATAATGTTATTTTAAACATAAGTGTGACCGACCAACAATAATGTTATTTTAAATTTAATTGTGACAGACCAACAATAATGTTATTTTAAATTTAAGTGTGACAGACCAACAATAATGTTATTTTAAATTTAATTGTGACAGACCAACAATAATGTTATTTTAAATTTAAGTGTGACAGACCAACAATAATGTCATTTTAAATGTAAGTGACTGACCAACAATAATGCTATTTTTAATTTAAGCATGACAGACCACCAATTACGCTATTTCAAACATAAGTGTGACAGACAAACAATAATGTCAATTTAAATGTAAGTGTGATGGACCAACAATAATGCTATTTCAAACTAAAGTTTGACAGACCAACAATAATGCTATTTCAAACTAAAGTTCGACAGACCAACAATAATGCTATTTCAAACTAAAGTTTGACAGACCAACAATAATGCTATTTCAAACTAAAGTTTGACAGACCAACAATAATGCTATTTCAAACTAAAGTTTGACAGACCAACAATAATGCTATTTCAAACTAAAGTTTGACAGACCAACAATAATGCTATTTCAAACTAAAGTGTGACAGACCAACAATAATGCTATTTCAAACTAAAGTTTGACAGACCAACAATAATGCTATTTCAAACTAAAGTGTGACAGACCAACAATAATGCTATTTCAAACTAAAGTTTGACAGACCAACAATAATGCTATTTCAAACTAAAGTGTGACAGACCAACAATAATGCTATTTCAAACTAAAGTTTGACAGACCAACAATAATGCTATTTCAAACTAAAGTTTGACAGACCAACAATAATGCTATTTCAAACTAAAGTGTGACAGACCAACAATAATGCTATTTCAAACTAAAGTTTGACAGACCAACAATAATGCTATTTCAAACTAAAGTTTGACAGACCAACAATAATGCTATTTCAAACTAAAGTGTGACAGACCAACAATAATGCTATTTCAAACTAAAGTTTGACAGACCAACAATAATGCTATTTCAAACTAAAGTGTGACAGACCAACAATAATGCTATTTCAAACTAAAGTTTGACAGACCAACAATAATGCTATTTCAAACTAAAGTTTGACAGACCAACAATAATGCTATTTCAAATATAAGTGTGACAGACCAACAATTATGCTATTTCAAACTAAAGTTCGACAGACCAACAATAATGCTATTTCAAACTAAAGTTTGACAGACCAACAATAATGCTATTTACAACTAAAGTTTGACAGACCAACAATAATGCTATTTCAAACTAAAGTTTGACAGACCAACAATAATGCTATTTCAAACTAAAGTTTGACAGACCAACAATAATGCTATTTCAAACTAAAGTGTGACAGACCAACAATAATGCTATTTCAAACTAAAGTTTGACAGACCAACAATAATGCTATTTCAAACTAAAGTGTGACAGACCAACAATAATGCTATTTCAAACTAAAGTGTGACAGACCAACAATAATGCTATTTCAAACTAAAGTTTGACAGACCAACAATAATGCTATTTCAAACTAAAGTGTGACAGACCAACAATAATGCTATTTCAAACTAAAGTTTGACAGACCAACAATAATGCTATTTCAAACTAAAGTTTGACAGACCAACAATAATGCTATTTCAAACTAAAGTTCGACAGACCAACAATAATGCTATTTCAAACTAAAGTTTGACAGACCAACAATAATGCTATTTGAAACTAAAGTTTGACAGACCAACAATAATGCTATTTCAAACTAAAGTTTGACAGACCAACAATAATGCTATTTCAAACTAAAGTTCGACAGACCAACAATAATGCTATTTCAAACTAAATTCGACAGACCAACAATAATGCTATTTCAAACTAAAGTTTGACAGACCAACAATAATGCTATTTCAAACTAAAGTTTGACAGACCAACAATAATGCTATTTGAAACTAAAGTTTGACAGACCAACAATAATGCTATTTCAAACTAAAGTTTGACAGACCAACAATAATGCTATTTCAAACTAAAGTTCGACAGACCAACAATAATGCTATTTCAAACTAAATTCGACAGACCAACAATAATGCTATTTCAAACTAAAGTTTGACAGACCAACAATAATGCTATTTCAAACTAAAGTGTGACAGACCAACCATAATGCTAAGAATAAAACACAAGTAGCATAATGGGGAGGGGAGGGATAAGTAAACATTTTCAAACACTATCACAACAAAGTGCCACATACTAAAGAATGTGTTCGCTTATTTGTCTTAGACAATTCTCTATTTACTCTCAATAGGAGAAAAATAAAATAAATAAGTTACATAAAAAAAGAAGTAAAAGTAGTTTGTACTCATGTAGGGGATTATATTTTGATATGTTGATCCGCCGTAACACCTGAAATAAAGACTTCATCAATGCCAAAACCAACAATATATATATATATATATATATATATATATATATATATATATATATATATTTCTTCAAGTTCGCACAAAGGTTTATATATTAGCTCAATACTGTGTGATATGATGAGAGCTCTTAATTTAACCATATAATATTAGTTAATTAAAAAAAAACAATTTTTCTGCCCATATTTACAAAATGCAGATTTATGGTATACTAAATTTTACCAAACATTGAAAAAAGGCTTTATTAGTGCATAACACACGACAGTATGCAGTAATGAAGCATTTATATATATATATATATATATATATATATATATATATATATATATATATATATATATATATATATATATATATAATTAACTTGTTACAAATATCCAGAGGGTATAAATCCGAAGGAAGTTGAAACCGGGTTTATGAGAGTGCTCAATGAAAATTCAGAGCAAAATATATTTTTTTTTTGTTGGTGATTTTATTATTCCGTTAATTGCGACAAAATATATCTTGTTTCATTAGCGCCCACAAAGAGCGCCAACTTTTCAAGCAAGAATGGAATCCAAATGGCTAGGATTTTAAATTCAACCTCAACCGGAAATTGAAGATGCATTAGAGAGAGGGGGACTGTGATGGAGCTCTGTCTATATCGAGGAAATGAGAGGGGAGGGGGAGAGGGGGGGGAAGAAGCCACACCAAGTTGTTTCAAAAAGTTGAGTGGGATGATCTCTCGTGTCTGGGCCAGCGTGACCTCAATTTCAACCAGGGCGGGGGGGGGGGAGAGGGGGGTTAATTTAATAATGATAATCATTGTAATTGATTTTATTAATACTGAAAGTGGTAACACCATTAAACTTCTTTTATATAATGATTCCGCTAGTATTAATTTTAGTATAATATAATCACAATTAAAAAATATTATCACAACAAAATTCACTACCATTACTGAGCAAGCCATAAATAATTATATTAAAATAGAATGCAAAAGTAGCAATTTATACCCTAAATTAAAATTATCAAACATTTTTATCTACACGATAATTCACCTATTACAACAAAAATGACAGTTATAACTTTATAATTATAATTCTATTCTCATTATTAAATTAAACCCCCCTGCCCCCCCCCGCCCTGGTTGGAATTGAGGTCACGCTGGCCCAGACACGAGAAATCATCCCACTCAACTTTTTTAAACAACTTGGTGTGGTCTCTCCCCCCTCTTCCCCCTCCCCTCTCATGTCCTCGATATAGACAGAGCTCCATCCCCGTTCCCCTACCTCGAATGCATCTTCAATTTCCGGTTGAGGTTGAATTTAAAATCTTCGCCATTTGGATTCCATTCTAGCTTGAAAAGTTGGCGCTCTTTGTAGGCGCTAATGAAACAGGATATATTTTGTCGCAATTAATGGAATAATAAAATCACCAACAATATATATATATATATATATATATATATATATATATATTAATTATTTTTTACCCACAGACACAAGTGTTTCTTGCTCTTCACTTCACAGTAATCAGTGTAGGAGAGATGATAATTACTGCTGGTCGAAAGATTCGATCCCGGTCACAAAATCACCAAATTAGACATGTGCATATGTTAATATATTTGTATGTACAGGATTCACTCGTAAACTAATTAACCAGCTATAATGACATTTGGAACACAGTTTTTAGGCGTAAGGGGTCCAAATGTGCCCTATAATTAGTTTTATTTTATTATATGACAAGGGGGTTACCAAGGGGATGGAAGTCATTTGTAGAAAATACAGATGCTTCCGATTTTTATAAAATGTTAACAATAGTTATTAAACATCAATTAATAAATCTTCCCCCGATTTTTTTCTTTTACTATTTAAAGCTTTTTTGAGGGCATAATATTGGCACGATCTCCCATTCAAGAATTCAAATATTCTAGATTTGCATTAACTTTGATCCATTGTCATTTGACACCAATTGAAAAAAGATTTGCATTAACTTTGGTCCATCGTCATTTGACACCAATTAAAAAAAGATTTGCATTAACTTTGATCCATCGTCATTTGACACCAATTAAAAAAGATTTGCATTAACTTTGATTCATCGTCATTTGACACCAATTAAAAAAGATTTGCATTAACTTTGATTCATCGTCATTTGACACCAATTAAAAAAAATGTGCATTAACTTTGATCCATCGTCATTTGACACCAATTAAAAAAGAGTTGCATTAACTTTGATCTATCGTCATTTGACACCAATTAAAAAAGATTTGTATTAACTTTGATCCATCGTCATTTGACACCAATTAAAAAAAAATTGCATTAACTTTGATCCATTCGTCATTTGATACCAATTAAAAAAGAGTTGCATTAACTTTGATCTATCGTCATTTGACACCAATTAAAAAAGATTTGCATTAACTTTGATCCATCGTCATTTGACACCAATTAAAAAAAGATTTGCATTAACTTTGATCCATCGTCATTTGACACCAATTAAAAAAGAGTTGCATTAACTTTGATCTATCGTCATTTGACACCAATTAAAAAAGATTTGTATTAACTTTGATCCATCGTCATTTGACACCAATTAAAAAAAAATTGCATTAACTTTGGTCCATCGTCATTTGACACCAATTAAAAAAAGATTTGCATTAACTTTGATCCATCGTCATTTTACACCAATTAAAAAAGATTTGCATTTACTTTGATCCATCGTCATTTGACACCAATTAAAAAAATTTGCATTAACTTTGATCCATCGTCATTTGACACCAATTAAAAAAGATTTCATTAACTTTGATCCATCGTCATTTGACACCAATTAAAAAAAATTCATCAACTTTGATCCATCGTCATTTGACACCAATTAAAAAAGATTTGCATTAACTTTGATCCATCGTCATTTGACACAACTTAAAAAAGATTTGCATTAACTTTGATCCATCGTCATTTTACACAAATTAAAAAAGATTTGCATTTACTTTGATCCATCGTCATTTGACACCAATTTAAAAAAATTTGCATTAACTTTGATCCATCGTCATTTGACACCAATTAAAAAAGATTTGCATTAACTTTGATCCATCGTCATTTGACACCAATTAAAAAAGATTTGCATTAACTTTGATCCATCGTCATTTAACACAAATTAAAAAAGATTTGCATTAACTTTGATCCATCGTCATTTGACACCAATTTAGTTTTATTTTATTAGATGACAAGGGGGTAACCAAGGGGATAGAAGTCATTTGTAGAAAACACAGATACTTCCGATTTTTATAAAATTTTAACAATAGTTATTAAACATCAATTAAAAAATATTCCCCCAATTTTGTTTTTTAGTATTTAAAGTATTTTAGGAAGCATAATATTGGTACAAGCTGCCATTTAAATATTCACATATTCTAGATTTACATAAACTTTGATCCATCGTCATTTGACACAAATAAACAAAGATTTGCATTTACTTTGATTTATCGTCATTTGACACCAATTAAAAAAGATTTGCATCAACTTTGATCCATCGTCATTTGACACCAATTTAAAAAAATTTGCATTAACTTTGATCCATCGTCATTTGACACAAATAGAAAAAAATTGCATTTACTTTGATCCATCGTAATTTGACACCAATTAAAAAAGATTTGCATCAACTTTGATCCATCGTCATTTTACACCAATTAAAAAAGATTTGCATTTACTTTGATCCATCGTCATTTGACACCAATTAAAAAAGATGTGCATAAACTTTGATCCATCGTCATTTGAGACCAATTAAAAAAAATGTGCATCAACTTTGATTCATCGTCATTTGACACCAATTAAAAAAGATTTGCATTAACTTTGTATCCATCGTCATTTGATATCAATTAAAAAAGATTTTCATTTACTTTGATCCATCGTCATTTGACACCAATTAAAAAAGATTTGCATTAACTTTGATCAATCGTCATTTGACACCAATTAAAAAAGATTTGCAATTACTTTGATCCATCGTCATTTGACACCAATTAAAAAAAATTCATCAACTTTGATCCATCGTCATTTGACACCAATTAAAAAAGATTAGCATTTACTTTGATCATCGTCATTTGACACCAATTAAAAAAGATTTGCATTAACTTTTATCCATCGTCATTTGATACCAATTAAAAAAATTTGCATCAACTTTGATCCATCGTCATTTGACACCAATTAAAAAAGATTAGCATTAACTTTGATCCATCGTCATTTGACACCAATTAAAAAAGATTTGCATTAACTTTGATCCATCGTCATTTAACACCAATTAAAAAAGATTTGCATTAACTTTGATCCATCGTCATTTGACACCAATTTAGTTTTATTTTATTATATGACAAGGGGGTAACCAAGGGGATAGAAGTCATTTGTAGAAAACACAGATACTTCCGATTTTTATAAAATTTTAACAATAGTTATTAAACATCAATTAAAAAATATTCACCCAATTTTGTTTTTTAGTATTTAAAGTTTTTAGGCAGCATAATATTGGCAAAAGCTCCCATTTAAATATTCCAATATTCTAGATTTGCATTAACTTTGATCCATCGTCATTTGACACCAATAGAAATAATTTGCATTTACTTTGATTCATCGTCATTTGACACTAATTAAAAAAGATTTGCATCAACTTTGATCCATCGTCAGTAGACACCAATTAAAAAAGATTTGCATCAACTTAGATCCATCGTCATTTGACACCAATTAAAAAAGATTTGCATATACTTTGATCCATCGTCATTTGATACCAATTAAAACAAATTTACATTAACTTTGATCCATCGTCATTTGACACCAATTAAAAATGATTTGCATTAACTTTGATCCATCGTCATTTGACACTAATTAAAAAAGATTTGCATTTACTTTGATCCATCGTCATTTGACACCAATTAAAAAGATTTGCATTAACTTTGATCCATCGTCATTTGACACCAATTAAATAAGATTTGCATTAACTTTGATCCATCGTCATTTGACACCAATTAAATAAGATTTGCATTAACTTTGATCCATCGTCATTTGACACCAAATAAAAAAGATTTGCATATACTTTGATCCATCGTCATTTGATACCAATTAAAAAAAATTTGCATTAACTTTGATCCATCGTTATTTGACACCAATTAAAAAAGATTTGCATTTACTTCGATCCATCGTCATTTGACACCAATTAAAAAGATTGCATCAACTTTGATCCATCGTCATTTGACACCAATTAAAAAAGATTTGCATTTACTTTGATCCATCGTCATTTGACACCAATTAAAAAAGATTTGCATTAACTTTGATCCATCGTCATTTGACACCAATTAAAAAAGATTTGCATTAACTTTGATCCATCGTCATTTGACACCAATTAAAAAAGATTTGCATTTACTTCGATCCATCGTCATTTGACACCAATTAAAAAGTTTGCATCACTTTGATCCATCGTCATTTGACACTAATTAAAAAAGATTTGCATTTACTTTGATCCATCGTCATTTGACACCAATTAAAAAAGATTTGCATTAACTTTGATCCATCGTTATTTGACACCAATTAAATAAGATTTGCATTAACTTTGATCCATCGTTATTTGACACAAATTAAAAAAGATTTGCATTAACTTTGATCCATCGTTATTTGACACCAATTAAAAAAGATTTGCATTAACTTTGATCCATCGTCATTTGACACCAATTAAAAAAGATTTGCATTAACTTTGATCCATCGTTATTTGACACCAATTAAAAAAGATTTGCATTAACTTTGATCCATCGTTATTTGACACCAATTAAATAAGATTTGCATTAACTTTGATCCATCGTTATTTGACACAAATTAAAAAAGATTTGCATTAACTTTGATCCATCGTTATTTGACACCAATTAAAAAAGATTTGCATTAACTTTGATCCATCGTCATTTGACACCAATTAAAAAGATTGCATCAACTTTGATCCATCGTCATTTGACACCAATTAAAAAAGATTTGCATTTACTTCGATCCATCGTCATTTGACACCAATTAAAAAGTTTGCATTAACTTTGATCCATCGTCATTTGACACCAATTAAAAAGATTTGCATTAACTTTGATCCATCGTCATTTGACACCAATTAAAAAGATTGCATCAACTTTGATCCATCGTCATTTGACACCAATTAAAAAAGATTTGCATTTACTTCGATCCATCGTCATTTGACAACAATTAAAAAGATTGCATCAACTTTGATCCATCGTCATTTGACACCAATTAAAAAAGATTTGCATTTACTTTGATCCATCGTCATTTGACACCAATTAAAAAAGATTTGCATTAACTTTGATCCATCGTCATTTGACACCAATTAAAAAAGATTTGCATTAACTTTGATCCATCGTCATTTGACACCAATTAAAAAAGATTTGCATTTACTTCGATCCATCGTCATTTGACACCAATTAAAAAGTTTGCATCACTTTGATCCATCGTCATTTGACACCAATTAAAAAAGATTTGCATTAACTTTGATCCATCGTCATTTGACACCAATTAAAAAAGATTTGCATTAACTTTGATCCATCGTCATTTGACACCAATTAAAAAAGATTTGCATTTACTTTGATCCATCGTCATTTGACACCAATTAAAAAAGATTTGCATTAACTTTGATCCATCGTCATTTGACACCAATTAAAAAAGATTTGCATTAACTTTGATCCATCGTCATTTGACACCAATTAAAAAAGATTTGCATTTACTTCGATCCATCGTCATTTGACACCAATTAAAAAGTTTGCATCACTTTGATCCATCGTCATTTGACACTAATTAAAAAAGATTTGCATTTACTTTGATCCATCGTTATTTGACACCAATTAAAAAAGATTTGCATTAACTTTGATCCATCGTCATTTGACACCAATTAAAAAAGATTTGCATTAACTTTGATCCATCGTCATTTGACACCAATTAAAAAAGATTTGCATTAACTTTGATCCATCGTCATTTGACACCAATTAAAAAAGATTTGCATTAACTTTGATCCATCGTTATTTGACACCAATTAAATAAGATTTGCATTAACTTTGATCCATCGTTATTTGACACCAATTAAATAAGATTTGCATTTACTTTGATCCATCGTTATTTGACACCAATTAAAAAGTTTGCATCACTTTGATCCATCGTCATTTGACACCAATTAAAAAAGATTTGCATTAACTTTGATCCATCGTTATTTGACACCAATTAAAAAAGATTTGCATTTACTTCGATCCATCGTTATTTGACACCAATTAAAAAAGATTTGCATTTACTTTGATCCATCGTTATTTGACACCAATTAAAAAGTTTGCATCACTTTGATCCATCGTCATTTGACACTAATTAAAAAAGATTTGCATTTACTTTGATCCATCGTTATTTGACACCAATTAAAAAAGATTTGCATTAACTTTGATCCATCGTCATTTGACACCAATTAAAAAAGATTTGCATTAACTTTGATCCATCGTCATTTGACACCAATTAAAAAAGATTTGCATTAACTTTGATCCATCGTCATTTGACACCAATTAAAAAAGATTTGCATTAACTTTGATCCATCGTCATTTGACACCAATTAAAAAAGATTTGCATTAACTTTGATCCATCGTTATTTGACACCAATTAAAAAAGATTTGCATTTACTTTGATCCATCGTTATTTGACACCAATTAAAAAGTTTGCATCACTTTGATCCATCGTCATTTGACACCAATTAAAAAAGATTTGCATTAACTTTGATCCATCGTCATTTGACACCAATTAAAAAAGATTTGCATTTACTTCGATCCATCGTCATTTGACACCAATTAAAAAGTTTGCATCACTTTGATCCATCGTCATTTGACACCAATTAAAAAAGATTTGCATTAACTTTGATCCATCGTCATTTGACACCAATTAAAAAAGATTTGCATTAACTTTGATCCATCGTCATTTGACACCAATTAAAAAAGATTTGCATTTACTTTGATCCATCGTCATTTGACACCAATTAAAAAAGATTTGCATTAACTTTGATCCATCGTCATTTGACACCAATTAAAAAAGATTTGCATTAACTTTGATCCATCGTCATTTGACACCAATTAAAAAAGATTTGCATTTACTTCGATCCATCGTCATTTGACACCAATTAAAAAGTTTGCATCACTTTGATCCATCGTCATTTGACACTAATTAAAAAAGATTTGCATTTACTTTGATCCATCGTTATTTGACACCAATTAAATAAGATTTGCATTAACTTTGATTCATCGTCATTTGACACCAATTAAAAAAGATTTGCATTAACTTTGATCCATCGTCATTTGACACCAATTAAATAAGATTTGCATTAACTTTGATCCATCGTTATTTGACACCAATTAAATAAGATTTGCATTTACTTTGATCCATCGTTATTTGACACCAATTAAAAAGTTTGCATCACTTTGATCCATCGTCATTTGACACCAATTAAAAAAGATTTGCATTAACTTTGATCCATCGTCATTTGACACCAATTAAAAAAAGATTTGCATTAACTTTGATCCATCGTTATTTGACACCAATTAAATAAGATTTGCATTTACTTTGATCCATCGTCATTTGACACCAATTAAAAAAGATTTGCATTAACTTTGATCCATCGTCATTTGACACCAATTAAAAAAGATTTGCATTAACTTTGATCCATCGTTATTTGACACCAATTAAATAAGATTTGCATTAACTTTGATCCATCGTTATTTGACACCAATTAAATAAGATTACCTCACTTTCAATTTCTTCTTAACAAGCTTTAATTTAAAACCTTAAATTTTAGACATTTTCTAGAATAAACATCATGTAATGGATTTTGATAAACATTGAAATAAGTATTCTAGACAAAAAGTTTAGTCTAATTATATCTTAGTTTTAATCTTCTTAAGGCGACATAAAAGTGGTGCAAACTTGTTCTGTTCAGGGGATTAATTTTACCCCTCCTGGGACGTGTAATCTTCTATTATATATATATATACAGTAAGGCAAGAGCTTTTACCCATTTTATTGATCGGTATAGCTTCTTAAACTAAAGATGCACTAAGGAGACTCTTTATACGTAAGATTTTTTTTACTGACGTGTAACCATTTATTAAGGCACGAGGCCACTCGAGGATAAGAGTTAAAGAAATCGTCTCGCCTCCACAAGGGGATTGAAAACAAATGGGTGGGATGAGCACTAGAGTACTTAAAAGGGATTTATAATCCAAGGGGATGGCTCAACAAGTATTTATTCACATTAGACTTGAAGATGACCATGTTGTAGTCAGGTGGGAAGCAGACTCGTGGTACCTTGTTCCACAAATGGGATGTTCTAGGAAGGAAACTTTGTTCATGGGAGTTTCGTTTGGTTTTTGATAAGGAGAGAGGGAAAGGAAAGTTTTTTGCTGTGGTTGTAGATAAACGAGTTCCTGCTGTGAATGTTTTCTTGGGGGATACCAGGGATTGGAGTTCAGCTGAGCACCTACCATGAAAATAACGATAGAGTAGAGAGAGACTAGCAACATCTCTTCTGTGTTAAAGAAGCTGCAGGAATAAGACGAGATCATCTTTCACGAGATTGTGAATTCGATTTTGTATTCTGTCAAAACAGGAGAGGGTGCTCCGAGTGGCACCTCCACGGATATGACAGCAATACTCCATCTTAGGACTTATCTGACTCTTATACAAGTAGAGGAGTGTGTCGGGGTGAGGTACTTTCTGGAGCAGTAGAATGATCCAACTATTTTTCCAGCAACCTTAGCAAGTCTTCCATTTCAGGTCTAGTGTGAAAGTCAATCCTAGAAGCTTATCAATAAGGGGGCTTTCTCGAGGAAAGAACCATTCATTTCGACTGCGGGAAAGTGAGGACCCGAGCGTTGGTAGTGAAAAGAGAGAAACTTTGTTATTTTTCTGTTCAGATCAAAAGATATTTTTTATTTCCAATCGTTTTTTTTTTCTTTTTTATAATTCATCCGGCCTATAGTTATCATTTTGATTAGTAATGTCATAGAGATACTCAGAGAAGATACCCCTCTATCAGTTACAAGTCTTCTAACCATTACTCGAATCACTGGGTTCAAATATTTCGTAAGATAATTAATTTTCGCTTCACCATTTTTAAACTCTATGGATGCTCAAATCATACACATCATCTTACATTATTTGACTTTAAACAAACACCAAATATTTATTAGTCGTAATTTCTTAATTCATTATCTTAATAAATACTAAATTCACACATCATGTACACGCTACATATATTCATAAACAATAAGTATTTTCTTTCTGTTAATTCCGAGGATGGGTAAAATTAATTCCCCAGACAGAACAGTTTTGCACCACTTTTATGTCCTCTTACAAAGATTAAAATCAAGATATAATGCTACTAAACGTTACGTCCCAAAAAACTGAAATTGAGGGAATATTTATTAATTGATGTTTAATTGATGTTTAATTGATGTTTAATACCTATTGTTAAAATTTCACAAAAATCGGAGGTGTCTGAATTGTCATGAAAGGGCTTCCACCCCCTCTGTCCTTTTTTGAAAAAAAAATATTAAACTAAATATAGCCCACATCGCCTACCCTTACGTCTAGCAGCTATATTCCAAAATTCATAATGAGGGGTAAATGAGTTTAGGAGTGAACTCTATATATATATAAATATATATATACATATACATAACTTCATATAAATAGAGAGATATATGGGAGATTTAAATGGCAATAAAGATATACTATTCAATTTTTATATCCAAGCTTTCTTTTAAGCACCACAGCAATTTACTGCAGTGTTAGCTTACAATCATTATGGATACCGTCATAAATTTTTCTCCCACATTTTCTGCTGATTCAGGACATTTAATAAACTGACCCAAGTTTTAAGATAATGGGAAGCATGTTTTTCATGTGGAATTTCTGATTCCATACCTCCGGAACTTTGGTTGTATCTCTACAGATACATTCTTCACGGACGGATCATCTGCTCTCCTTATGGGTACGTTTCAATCTGTGTTTCCACATTAACTGGTGTTTTTTGTTAAATATTGAGGTGGTTAGGTTTGCTAGTAGATATTAGCTAGTTGATATTAGCTAGTTGATATTAGCTAGTTGATATTGGCTAGTAGATATTAGCTAAGATATATAGGACGGTTATATTGGAAAACAGGAAACATTTCAGACAGGAGTCACGTAGAGGTCAAGGGATTGACCCTGCTGAATCGTGAGAACAGGAAGCCGATGAAACGGGTAGACATGACATCACCTCTTCGAGACTGACGGGAGTATTCTGGGAGAAGAGACGACATGCATTTAAAATGGTTTAACGAAATGATTAAGCGGTGCGCTTCAAACATAAGTAATTCTCTCCTGTTCTTTCTCTCCCCACCTCTTGACCTTTTAGCTACAAGACGATCATCTAGTTGTATAAATCATTTCATTCTTCTAAGAACGCAGTGTTCTAATTAATTACATGATAATTTATGTAAGAAGTATACTGCAACTTTTTTTGCGGTACAACTTCGCAACAAACACGCATGCGCGACAACTATGCTCGGTTGGCCAGATGAACGACGCACAACGCTTAGCAGCCATTAACTAAAGTATTAATGGTTACAATAATTGAAGAACTAAATAATTACATAGGTCACCTTGAAGATGTTTCTACACCTGTGTACCAGTTTGACTGGTAATTGGTCGCCTTGAACGTCCGTGTGGATTTCACAGTTATACATGCTTTATTGGTTTTGTAGCAGTCACATAATTATGATCTATGCGTATTCTCATTCACAGAGCGATTGATGCATTGCTCGACCAAAACACTTTAGCACTTCCACCCAAACATTTTCGCGCCCTATTTATGAACAGTCAGACTTTGAATGCTGTGTTGACAAGACGTCATACTGCTTACTCGCCTCTCGCCATGACTTGCCCAAGACACGAGATAAAAACCTGGACTCAATTCCATTTTTGTCGTACATATTCATGAGCGGACGTAACTCATTTTGTATGCCTGTTTTCATAACGCTTTCTGGACCATGTTTTGTGTTGATGAAACTGTTTGGATAAAATTGCTTTAAATTGTAGAGAAGAAGTTTGTTCTTTTAGTCAAAACTTGGTGATTATTTCTTTAATATTAAATCAATATTAAATTAATATTAAATCAATATTAAATTATGAAGAATCCATGAGCGATTGCTCTTTTTACACTACATTACCTCGAGTGGGGTGTATTCTATGGCTGACTCTTCAAACTTAAGTATTTTTTATTTACCTCCTCTCCAGGAGGCCAGACACAAGGTCAGGTGTGGGTTTTGATCAAAGTGTTTTTGTGGAACGAACTGGATTCGAACCCGACACACCCATGTCCTCAGTCCACGTCATTAACCACTCAGCCACCGTGCCATCTTCATATCAAACGATGCAGCAACTCTACTATAAAATGGCGATCCGACATCTTCTCTGCAAACTCTACAGTTTTGTGTATGTATAGGTAAACATTAGCATCAGGTCGGGGAGGGGGGTTAGGATGGTCTCTTGTGATTATAGTGGGATTAAAGTTTATATTTTGTTGGTGAAAAGTTCGTTCGTCTTTTAAATGTCCTCTTTCATATCTACTAAAGATCGTTTTATATTTCTATTCTTCAAATCCTGTATTTGGTGTAGAGAGTATGTTTACGTCAGTGTGCAATAAGCCTTCGGGCAGAGGCGTTCTTACATTTTTGCTTGTATCTCAGGTCATGAAATGGAAGGTCAAGCAGTAGTGCTCCTACATACATCTAATGCTTTTTTTTTTAATACAGAAAAGAAAAAAAAAGCTACAGAAACCTGCATAAAGATATGCCATGTGTATGGGGAGAATTCTGTTATAGAACGGGTGTGCCAGGAATGGTTTGCTCGATTCTGAAACAGAAATTTTTCAGCGAGAGATGCCTCTCACTCTGGCCGATCAAAGATGATTGACAGTGACCATGTGAAGGCCGTAGTTGAACAAGATTGCCGTTTGACAACCAGACAAATCGCAGACATTCTCAAGATTTCCAAATCGAACGAGAAAAATGAATTGCATTAATATCCACTTTCAAAAAACGAACGAACTTTTTGGCCAACACAATATTTGCAGCATTTCTGTTGGCAAGCACAAAATCTGCATCTGTGATGGTGCTTTAAAGCATCTTCCTAGCGATGTTCTTTTCTCTGCTGGATAGGGGCTTCGGTATGTGCATATTCTTGTTGCATGTCGGGAAATACTGACTGGAGTTGTTCACAGTTTCTTATCATACTGTTGCCACTTTTAGTGGTGATATTGTAGGATCAAGACAAGTGGTGTCTATACCTGGCACACCTAGAAAACTGTTAATGCATTCTCGCACTCCCTACAAAATTAATAAACCCTTATGATGATAAATGAATAAGCAGCAATGAACAGGATCTGCAAGAACTGACTCGCAGCTTGGAAGAATCGGCAAGCAGATACGGGATGGAGATAAGTGCAGAAAAGAGTAAGGTATTGGTAAACAGCAGAGAGAGACTACTGTCAGTGATTTACAGATGTACGGTAAACAACTAGATCATATCAATAAATTCAAATATCTGAGTGCCATTATAACAGCAGATGGTACATCAGAGAAAGAGATCCAGACAAGAATTGGCATTGTTACGTCTTGTATGAACCGTCACAAAACTATATGGAAAAGTCGCCAGATAATAGTGAAAACGAAACTACGGTTATATAAATCGCTGGTAATATCTATATTATCATACGGCTATTAAAGGTGGACTAGCCTGAAAGATCAAGAAAGACGAATTCACGCATTCGACATGGATTACAAGCACAGTATTATTAAATGGCAAAATTAGTGAAAAGTTTAAAACAACTTTTGGCGAAAGACAATAATGCCTGTTATTGTCGGTATTCTTCAACCGGTTCTTGGAAGCCATCATGTTTGATGCAAAGGTGATTATGAACCGAACGTGACCATCAGTTGTAAGAAGATCTGTGACGTTAGATATGCAGACGACATTGATCTGTTAAGCAGCAATGAACAGGATCTGCAAGAACTGACTCGCAAGTTGAAAGAATCGGCAAGTATGGAGATAAGTGCAGAAAAGAGTAAGGTATTGGTAAACAGCAGAGAGAGACTATTGTCAGTGATTTACGGATGCACGGTATACAACTAGATAATATCAATAAATTCAAATATCTGGGTGCCATTATAACAGCAGATGGTACATCAGAGAAAAAGATCCAGACAAGAATTGGAATTTCTACGTCTTGTATGAACCGTCACAAAACTATATGGAAAAGTCGTCAGATAACAGTGAAAACGAAACTACGGTTATATAAATCGCTGGTAATATCTATATTATCATACGGCTGTTAAAGGTGGACTAGCCTGAAAGATCAAGAAAGACGAATTCACGCATTCGACATGAAGGCATTGAGAAAAATTCTAAACATACCGTGGCACACTCATAAAACTAATGTCTACGCTAATAAATAAGCTGAAGATTTAGGGGGGCCCAGCGAGCCAGCAATTATTACCAACGCCGCAAACTACGATGTTTCGGTCATGTATTACGACATCAAACTTTAGCGAACATCATACTACAAAGGTTGGGTACATGGTTCTCGCAGACCAGTACGCCCGAGAAAGCAGTGGATGTACAACATGATAGAATGGACCGGGTAATAAGTAGAAGACGTTGTACCAATTGCTAATGATCGTGTGAGGTGCAGGGAAGTCGTACGAATATCTGTCAGACTCCCCAACGACGTCCCGTGACGTTATGGGATATCATCATCATCATCATCATCATCATTATAAATAATTAAATTTATATCAAACTAAAAGAATACCCGTCCTAGGTCGGGTATTCTTTTAGTTCCCTGAACACAACAGTTATGCACCACTTTTATGTCCCTTTACGAAAATTAAAATCGAAATATAATGTTACTAAACCTTGTGTTTAGAATACTTATTTCAATTTTGATCAAAATCACTTACATAGTTTTGATTCTAGAAAATATCTAAAATTTAAGGCTTAAACGTAAAGGGGTCTTAAGAAGAAAATGAAATGCAGGGAATCTTGCTTAATTGGTGTCTAATAATTATAGCTTAAGTTCAATGAAAATCATATATGAATTAATGAACAGTCCTAC
Source organism: Sepiola atlantica (assembly GCA_963556195.1). Taxonomy (NCBI): domain Eukaryota; kingdom Metazoa; phylum Mollusca; class Cephalopoda; order Sepiida; family Sepiolidae; genus Sepiola; species Sepiola atlantica. Next base: position 11,367,160 of record OY744529.1, read on the forward strand.
GTCAATTTGACTCACTAAAGAAATGGCTAATAATTAAATCCAGAATATATATTTGTCTGTACATCTAAAAGTCGCAAAATAAGTCAAATCTATTTTTATAAACCCAACTCCGATTTATTCTTCATTCTACACAACAATAATTTTACTATAATGTTTTTGAATTTTTGAGATGAGGATTGATAATATGTATTATTTAGATTGTTCAGACTATTGTTCTCATCTTGGGTGTTATTCTTACAACGTTTCGGCCGATATAACCTCCGACCTTCTTCAGGTGTATCTTGACAATGGACCTTATTGGTGAATGGTGGAAAGAATGCTTTTGTTCTTTTTTCGCACGCACCAATAGTCATTATAATTTGTGAAAAAAAGGATAAAAACATTCTTTCCACCTTTCACCAATAAGATCCATTATCAAGAGACACCTGAAGAAGGTCGGAGGTTATATCGGTCGAAACGTTGTGATAATAACACCCAAGATGAGAGCAATAGTCCGAACAATCCATATCTGCCAGAGGTCCCGTGGCGTTATGGGATATCATCATCATCATCATCATCATCATCATCATCATCATCATAAAGAATTAAATTCATATTAAACTAAAAGAATACCCGTCCTAGGTCGGGTATTCTTTTAGTTCCCCGAACACAACAGTTTTGCACCACTTTTATGTCCCTTTACTAAAATTAAAATCAAGATATAATGTTCCTAAACCTTGTGTTTACAATACTTATTTCAATTTTGATCAAAATCCATTACATGATTTTGATTCTAGAAAATATCTAAAATTTAAGGCTTAAACGTAAAGGTTATATCGGCCAAAACGTTGTGAGAATAACACCCAAGATGAGAGCAATAGTCCGAACAATCCAAATAATACAATGATTTTACTGTTTCAGATTATATTTTAAATTTTCACTTGTTGTTGCCAGAGTATGTGGCCTTTAAGCTGGCAGCTGTTTTGTTTTGAGGAGTTTGAATTCGTGTCTACCTTTGTTTTTTGTAAAGCTAAAAAGTTAAAGAGGAGTGACTTAAGTTTTTGTTATTTCAGCGGGCCAGAGAAAGTTAAGAACTTCATAGACGATAAAAATAATATAATGCTATCAGGAAAACAAGAGGCACTCTAATACAACCCATGTCTACAAACAGGTAAGTATAAACAAATACATTGTGATGAGAGGTAATAGGCTGAAAGGTGAGAACAGGAATACCAGGTGTGCAAAAAACAACTACCAATACAAGACTGAAGCTATATTTATCAAAAAAAAGAAAAAGAAATGAACAATAAATGAGAAAAGGTAATTAGATGAAAATTAACAGGTGTTTTTCTAAAACAGGAACATCTTCCATCCTATAATAAAGAGCAATGTGTATATGTATGTATGTATATATATATATATATATATATATATATATATATATATATATATATATAGTCTAAAGAAGCTCTGAGTCATTAAAAAAAAAAAATGTAAAATGCAGTTCAAATCCCCAGACAAACTAACTAAATCCAAGATATTGCAGACTTAACATTCGTTGGAAAATTAATAAATGAAAAAATACAAGTAAAAAAAAATTTTTTTAAATTTAAAAAAAAAAAAAAAAAAAATGGGGGAGGGGGTTAATTATCTAAGAGTGAAACAAAAACAGGAGACCTTAAGCGTCTAATATTAACACGGGGATCATCAGCTGTATATATATATATATATATATATATATATATATATATATAAATATATATATATATATATATATATATATTTGTGTAATTAGGCAGCATTCCTTCTCTTATGCATGTTTGGTTAAACAATAGCGCCAGCTTCTGTTTATTTATTTTTTGATTCGTTTTTTCGATTCGTCGCACGACCGATTTGGTCTCCCCATAATGGAAGTGTTGTTTATTCAAGTAAATAAACCTAGTATCTACCATGCTCGTTATGAGGGGGGGGGGGACGAAGGTTGTTGAAGTGTTGTTGAAGTGGTATTGAAATGTTTTTTTAAAAACGTCTTCGTAATAAATTCACCAATCTTTTATTTTGCATACTCATTCATCCGCCTGAAGATGACCGACGTCGGTCGAAAACGTTCGCGAAAATATGGCCGACAATACCAAATCGGTCGTGCGACGAATCGAAAAAATAAATAAACAGAAGCTGACGCTATTGTTTAACCAAACATGCATAATATATATATATATAAACTATTTTTTTAGAAATATTAATTATTTTTACCAACACTAGTGCTTCATGATATATACACTCATCAGTGTAGAAAATGTTAATTAAAGCCGGTCTAAGGATTCGAACCCAGCCAAACAATCACCTTTGAGTTCGCCGTCTGAGCTCTTACCTCTAGGCTACAATTAACCACTAAGGAAAGAATGGAATTTAAGGTGTATAAATGTCAAACGGCGGACAAATTACAGCCAGCAGTCATATATATATATATATATATATATATATATATATATATATATATATATATATATATATATATATATATATGGGACCAGCGACACAGTTATAAAAGTGTGGGGGGGGGGCTCTCCTCAAAAGGTGGGGGCCGGTTAAACACATGCATATATAACTTCATTATTGATGACCGTAAAGTGGGGGGGGGGGGGCAAGTCAAAAAGTGGGGGGCTGTAGGTCCTCCTGCCCCCCCCCGGTGCCGCCGTCTATGATATATATATATATATATATATATATATATATATATATATATATATAAAATATGAAACTAAAAGTATACTTTTAGTGGATAGAACCTATAGTGAAATGGTTTAAGCTCAATATACGAAATAGAGCAATTATAAAGATAGATGAAAGAAGAGGGATAAACATGTACGAATGACAAATTTATTTCAACTTCGATTGTTTAATGCAAGGTGTACTCGGTAAAAACATGTTTATTATTCTTTCCTTAAGCCAAGGATTTTCAAAGATTAAAATCTTATCATCAAAGGAATTACATAGATAGATAAGTTGGCAGTGGAAAAGCCAAAATTCAAAATTTGAAAAAATATTAAGTAATGGAGAGTGAGAATGTGCGTGTAAAAAAATATGGCATCTGTCCAGCTGGTAAATGTCCGTTGATAAGGTGTCCAGTTAAAGGAGATTTAAAGATGGAAAAAAAGGGTTTTTGTGAAGGCAGCATTGGCTTAAGGAAAGAATAATAAACATGTTTTTACCGAGTACACCTTGCATTGAACAATCGAAGTTGAAATAAATTTGTCATTCGTACATGTTTATCCCTCTTCTTTCATCTATCTTTGTATATATATATATATATATATATATATATATATATATATATATATATATATATATATATATATATAAAATTAAAATTTGACTTAAGTAGAGTATAAATGTACAATAGAATAAAATAACTCACCTGTAGTAAATATAGGTAAAGTCAAAATACAGGCATTTTAATACTCCAAATACTACTATTATTAATATCAGCTCAGTAATTGATAATTAAGATCAAACAGAGTTATTATAAAGTAGGTTAAGATAAATAAGGACACCAAATAGTATATGTAACCTTTTTGCACCTCCATCTTTTTTAGGGTCACCAAATAGAATATGTAATGTTGTTGCACCTCCATCACCTTTAATGGTGCTAAATAGCATATCTAACATAGCCTCACTTATTATCCTAAGCAGCTTCCAAATATGAAAGTCTGTAATGTACTCTAAATGGTTATGCATGACATTGCTTCCTATTGTTATGTGTCAGGCAGTTATTATCTTCATTGAGAGGATTCACTTGTAACTCGTCAAAATTCCACGAATCAAAAACAGATTGGAAATCTGGATGTACTTGGTATCTTTCGACAGGTGATCATCTAGTCATTTTCTCCAACAGGTTAGAACACAATGAAGACTCGAACAAAATGATTTTATGTTGCTTCACTTTCATTTCTTACCCCCATACAGTTGGTTTAGTTTGATAAAACATTTATAATCTGTTCAAAACAAAAGAGATACCAAGCTAGATGTTCATCGATTACGAAGTTAAACACGTCATATATAGTTACCCTGATCTCAGTTTTCCCTTTGTACTCGTCCTGGAAGATGTTGTCTTTCTGAGCGAGTGTCGTACATTTTTTTATAAGGGCAACAATTGTTTAAGATAACGTAGGTTGCACCTCTGACTTTTGAGTCTGTGTCTCAAGATATAAATTATGTTGTTTTATTTACTCCTCTCCAGGAGTTAGGAACAAGGCCAGTTTTATCTTACTCCCACAAGTAAGATGTGACACAAGGTCGGGTCGGGAAAGTGGGATTTGAAAAGCCAGCGCCCGAGAGGTGAGCACTCTGGCCATTAAAAATTGCCTGGGCAGCCCCGTCGGCATTCCCCGGTAGGAGCGCCTCAGGCAGTAAGCAATAAAGTTACTCCTCCCCAAAGAAGGGAGACAAAGCCTGGGAGGGTGGACCTCCTAGAACTGCACAGGACAAACCCACAGACAGGCAGAATCAAGCCCCGAAGGACAAGACGACACCGGTCTGTAGGGTGTAGTATCCATCGGAACAGATACTACACTTTCTTCCTAGCTAAAAGGCCAGGTAATTGCATTCGATCCTGAAATTGATATAGGAACGAATCTTGGTGTTAATTACAAGACCTGTCTTATAATAAAATATTGATAGAAAAGTAATAAAACCTAACAGAAGCAAAACATTTATATAAATACTAGAAGAATATCCGTCACCAGACGGGTAAATAATGTTAACAAACACAACTAGTTTAAATAAATACATGCAAATGTTTTTTTCATTCATCACACCTATATTACATTCAAAACAGCTCACTGTTATTTGAACTAATAATACAACATAGTCTTTTGAAATACTGTATATATAGTAGAGTACAAACACCTACAGCTATTTGTATATCTAATTTGCATAACTATTTTTTAAACAGTTTATAATAAATTAATGTTTGGTGCTATTCATTTGTAATTTTATTGTCCTATTTTCTTATGGCACATCATTCAATATGTTCCAAGACTAACTAATAAAACAACTTTCAGACAAAATTCAACTTTATTCATTAACATAGTCTCTGTCTAGGGTGATACACTGATTCGAACTCTTCTCTAACAATGTGAAGAATCGACTTTACTTTTCTCTCTGCGTCTCCTTTTGTACATGGAATTAGTGAACTCGTCCATAGAAATAGATTAGGACTTTTGTTCTTCTCTTGTGACTGATTCTATCAAAGGAGTATAGGAACTAATGTTGATATTAATTACAAGAACCGTCCTATAATTAAATTGGATAGAAAAGTGATAAGACTGTACAGAACAAAAACATTTGTATAAATAAGTAGTAATAAGTTCCAAGCCTAATGTAATGGACAGAGCCAATCCCCCGATGTAAACGACAAAAAAATAGTCTGCGCTGTACATGAAAGCCAGGAAGGGAAATTTGCATAGCTTCCAGGTGAACGGATAAAAAGAAAGGGGCTGAGAATGAAAATAGAACGAATTGGAGAGCGGCACGAACGACGGTTTATTATTAGAAAATTGTCTCGGGTTATTTTGTTTTTGTGCATTGCTTCCTTACATGCTATTTCGGCGCATTTTTCGTTTGTTTTTGTGCATTGCTTTCTTACATGCTATTTCGGCGCATTTTTCGTTTGTTTTTGTGCATTGCTTTCTTACATGCTATTTCGGCGCATTTTTCGTTTGTTTTTGTGCATTGCTTTCTTACATGCTATTTCGGTGCATTTTTCGTTTGTTTTTGTGCATTGCTTTCTTACATGCTATTTCGGCGCATTTTTCGTTTGTTTTTGTGCATTGCTTTCTTACATGCTATTTCGGCGCATTTTTCGTTTGTTTTTGTGCATTGCTTTCTTACATGCTATTTCGGCGCATTTTTCGTTTGTTTTTGTGCATTGCTTTCTTACATGCTATTTCGGTGCATTTTTTGTTTGTTTTTGTGCATTGCTTTCTTACATGCTATTTCGGTGCATTTTTTGTTTGTTTTTGTGCATTGCTTTCTTACACGCTATTTCGGCGCATTTTTCGTTTGTTTTTGTGCATTGCTTTCTTACATGCTATTTCGGCGCATTTTTCGTTTGTTTTTGTGCATTGCTTTCTTACATGCTATTTCGGCGCATTTTTCGTTTGTTTTTGTGCATTGCTTTCTTACATGCTATTTCGGCGCATTTTTCGTTTGTTTTTGTGCATTGCTTTCTTACATGCTATTTCGGTGCATTTTTCGTTTGTTTTTGTGCATTGCTTTCTTACATGCTATTTCGGCGCATTTTTCGTTTGTTTTTGTGCATTGCTTTCTTACATGCTATTTCGGCGCATTTTTCGTTTGTTTTTGTGCATTGCTTTCTTACATGCTATTTCGGCGCATTTTTCGTTTGTTTTTGTGCATTGCTTTCTTACATGCTATTTCGGCGCATTTTTCGTTTGTTTTTGTGCATTGCTTTCTTACATGCTATTTCGGCGCATTTTTCGTTTGTTTTTGTGCATTGCTTTCTTACATGCTATTTCGGCGCATTTTTCGTTTGTTTTTGTGCATTGCTTTCTTACATGCTATTTCGGCGCATTTTTCGTTTGTTTTTGTACATTGCTTTCTTACATGCTATTTCGGCGCATTTTTCGTTTGTTTTTGTGCATTGCTTTCTTACATGCTATTTCGGCGCCATGATGGCAGATAAGATCGATCTGATGCTTATACCGGAGTTTAGTGGTTCGGACCCCAGCCAATCCATTATTGAATTGATTGAGAAGGCTGAGCTTGTGTGTCGGCTGGGCTCTGTAAAGAAGATGGAATTCATAATCCATATGCGTTTGATAGGTGGCGCCTTTGTGGTGTACCAACTGAGTGAAGAGAAAAAAGGGGGATTATGTTTCCATAAAGGAAGCTTTATTTACAACGTTCGCTTAGGACTCCTATGTGACGTATGTGCAGTTTGTGGCATTCCGCATGCACCCGGGTTAAACCGTAGATGTTTGTCTGGCAAACCTGCGAAAGCTTTCTATACGATTCGATGGTATGATGGATCAAGGACTCAAAGCAGATTTTGTCCATGGGTTGTCCGACCATGTCCGACAGTTTCTACGAGCTTCTTCTTGAATGGAGGAAATGAGCATTTCTCAACTTCTGGCTCGAGCGAGAGCTATATTGAAAGATGACCCATCTAGACTAGCATTAATTAGGGCAGCCATAGGGCCGATGCAAGCCAAGGAAAGCCAGACGAAGAACACAAGGATAAGGTGTTTCGAATGTGATTAAATTAACCACTTAGCTAGGGATTGTCTTGCTCGGCGCGACAGACGGAGAATTTGGAACCCATAACTGCAGAGAAGTGGTGTACGTTGTTACCGATGTGAAGGACTAGACCACACTTCTCTGGATTGTCTAGGAAAAGGTTTAAAAGACGACAGCTATGTGCCAGCTTCTTCTCCAGAAAAGATGTGAACTCGGCGCTGCCAACTGTGAGAATAGTTGTGAGCGGGAAAAAGTGAATTGCACTAGTTGATTCTGGGTGCTCCTGCAGCATAGTGAGCAAAAAAGTGTGCCGGACATGGCGAAAGCAGACTATCGAGGTGGTTACTATTGTCTGGAGAATGCAGAGATGTGGAGTTGGGTTCATTAACCTCTGACTGGGGAGTGAATGTGCGGTTGTAATTGAGGTCCTGGTAATAGTGGGGGATCCGCTTGGGTTCGACCTCTTGATGGGGATAAACACAATAAAACTCTAGATGAAGTATCCATCTTGAAGTCAGGGGAGCTCCATATCATTGAAGAACCCGATTTTAGAACAGAGTTTGACCAACAACGAAATGAATGATCTGCGATGTGGAAATGAGTGGAAGGCAATGCACCGACAAGCTGAAAAATCATGTCACAGAGTATTCAATGGCATCAACAGTCAGGAAACTATTCGAGAAAGAAGTACAGCGATGGATCAAGAAAGGCTGGCTTGCTCCCTATGATGAGCAAAAGTTTGGACCTGATTCTGTTGATGACTGTATCCAGCAGAATAAATCAAAAGTGCGTCATGTGCCGTGCATGCAAGCCTGGAAGGGAAATTTGCATAGCGTCCAGGCGACCTGATAAAAAGAAAAGAGTTGAGAATGAAATTAGAACGAAGTGGAAAGCGGCAAGAACGACGGTTTATTGTTAGAAGATAGTCTCGGATTTTTTTTTACTTTCGTGTTTTGCTTTCTTACATAAATAATAAAACAAATAATAAAACAAATAATAAATAAATAATAAAACAAATAATAAATAAATAATAGAACAAATAATAAACAAATAATAAAACAAATAATAAATAAATAATAGAACAAATAATAAATAAATAATAAAACAAATAATAAATAAATAATAAAACAAATAATAAAACAAATAATACATAAATAATAAAACAAATAATAAATAAATAATAGAACAAATAATAAATAAATAATAAAACAAATAATAAATAAATAATAAAACAAATAATAAATAAATAATGAAACAAATAATAAATAAATAATAAAACAAATAATAAATAAATAATAGAACAATAAATAAATAATAGAGCAAATAATAAATAAATAATAAAACAAATAATAAATAAATAATAAAACAAATAATAAATAAATACTAGAACAAATAATAATCAAATAATAGAACAAATAATAAATAAATAATAGAACAAATAATAAATAAATAATAAAACAAATAATAAATAAATAATAAAACAAATAATAAATGAATAATAAAACAAATAATAAATAATAGAACAAATAATAAATAAATAATAGAACAAATAATAAATGAATAATAAAACAAATAATAAATAAATAATAAAACAAATAATAAATAAATAATAAAACAAATAATTAATAAATAATAAAACAAATAATAAATAAATAATAAAACAAACAATAAATAAATAATAGAACAAATAATAAATAAATAATAGAACAAATAATAAATAAATAATAAAACAAATAATAAATAAATAATAAAACAAATAATAAATAAGTAATAAAACAAATAATAAATAAATAATAGAACAAATAATAAATAAATAATAAAACAAATAATAAATAAATAATAAAACAAATAATAAATAAATAATAAAACAAATAATAAATAAATAATAAAACAAATAATAAATAAATAATAGAACAAATAATAAATAAATAATAGAACAAATAATAAATAAATAATAAAACAAATAATAAATAAATAATAGAACAAATAATAAATAAATAATAAAACAAATAATAAATAAATAATAAAACAAATAATAAATAAATAATAAAACGAATAATAAAACAAATAATAAATAAATAAAAAAACAAATAATAAAACAAATAATAAACAAATAATACAACAAATAATAAAACAAATAATAAATAAATAATAAAACAAATAATAAAATAAATAATAAAACAAATAATAAAACAAATAATAAATAAATAATAAAACAAATAATAAAACAAATAATAAATAAATAATAAAACAAATAATAAATAAATAATAAAACAAATAATAAATAAATAATAGAACAAATAATAAATAAATAATAAAACAAATAATAAAACAAATAATAAAACAAATAATAAAACAAATAATAAAACAAATAATAAAACAAATAATAAATAAATAATAAAACAAATAATAAATAAATAATAGACAAATAATAAATAAATAATAAAACAAATAATAAATAAATAATAAAACAAATAATTAATAAATAATAAAACAAATAATAAATAAATAATAGAACAAATAATAAAACAAATAATAAAACAAATAATAAATAAATAATAAAACAAATAATAAATAAATAATAGAACAAATAATAAATAATTAATAAAACATATAATAAATAAATAATAGAACAAATAATAAATAAATAATAAAACAAATAATAAATAAATAATAGAACAAATAATAAATAAATAACAAAACAATAAATAAATAATAGAACAAATAATAAATAAATAATAAAACAAATAATAAATAAATAATAGAACAAATAATAAATAAATAATAAAACAAATAATAAATAAATAATAAAACAAATAATAAATAAATAATAAAACAAATAATAAATAAATAATAAAACAAATAATAAATAAATAATAGAACAAATAATAAAACAAATAATAAAACAAATAATAAATAAATAATAAAACAAATAATAAATAAATAATAGAACAAATAATAAATAATTAATAAAACATATAATAAATAAATAATAGAACAAATAATAAATAAATAATAAAACAAATAATAAATAAATAATAGAACAAATAATAAATAAATAATAAAACAAATAATAAATAATAGAACAAATAATAAATAAATAATAGAACAAATAATAAATAAATAATAAAACAAATAATAAATAAATAATAAAACAAATAATAAATAAATAATAAAACAAATAATAAATAAATAATAAAACAATAAATAAATAATAGAACAAATAATAAATAAATAATAAAACAAATAATAAATAAATAATAAAACAAATAATAAATAAATAATAAAACAATAAATAAATAATAGAACAAATAATAAATAAATAATAAAACAAATAATAAATAAATAATAGAACAAATAATAAATAAATAATAAAACAAATAATAAATAAATAATAAAACAAATAATAAATAAATAATAGAACAAATAATAAATAAATAATAAAACAAATAATAAATAAATAATAAAACAAATAATAAATAAATAATAAAACAAATAATAAATAAATAATAAAACAAATAATAAATAAATAATAAAACAAATAATAAATAAATAATAAAACAAATAATAAATAAATAATAAAACAACAAGTTTTTAGGTAAAATTCGACTTCAGTCGTTGCTGCAGGATGGGATGTGAAGTGTAATTCATGCAGTTTTGCCATTGCTGCGATCGACTTGTGACCAGGTGCATTGTTGGTATATACAAAAAGTGTACTCTTATACAACAGGTACAGAAATAAAAATGTCATCTTATTGAAATACGGTTCGAAAATTATTCAAAAACAATTTATTTTTCTTTACCTAGTCATTTGTGACCTATTTGAGTTCAAATGTTGATATTTAAACAAAGTTTAAATCAATTTAATTTGCCATGAATAAAGACTGTGAGTAAAATGATCCGGTTATGTACCTATTTCCTGTGATGGCTGAACGTGGATTATTTTACTCCGTCACTATTTACAGTAAATCAAATGAGACAAATGCTCACACACTTCTTCACTCAGCGCTCGAACTGCTATTTAACTCTTGCAGTTGTAGTGCTATTGAATGTGAAGTTGTTAGAATGACGTATGAACGAAGAAAAAAATCAATTTTGTAACTTCAATTAAAAGTTAGGAATTTAAGCAAACGTGTTCAGCAGATGTTAGATAGTGGTGGGTACAGAGAGTAGGAGGGCTCCCAAAAAAGAGGAAGTGACGTCATGACGGTGGGAGGCTTTGTCGACCCTCTTGTTCCTGGTTCACCAGCAGAAGCGGACATGAAAAGTGGTCGTCCTGCTAACCCCAACAGGATGAAGCGGGACAATCAACACAGGTGGCCAAAGTGATATGGTATCTTTCTCTGGATTCTCTCTTCCTTTCATACTCCACACAGAAATTCTGTCAAGTGTGTTAAGTCGGAATAAACAGTTAAAAACACATTCATGGCGTTCGCATACTTTTGTTCCTGACGGCGATGCTGATGATGACAACAGCGATGAACAGCCTTACAGCAATGGTGGTGGTGACAGTGGTGACCACGGCAGTGTAAACAGACACCCACGTGTGTTGTCACAATGGCATCCAGCGTAAATCTATACCCAAAGGTAAGCAGTAATGTTGGATTACTGCTTACCTTACAGGAAGTCTCGAATGACACGTATCAAAGAATTCTTCCTTGAATGCTCGGTATACATTGCTTTCAGAACTTCTTATGACGACGTGGTTAATTGGACATTATAATATTCAACACCGAGTGAGTCTTCTGAACTTTTTACATGATTTTGTTTTTTCTATCGTTTTATTAATTTGCATACACCCTGAATACACTTTTTACTGTTATCTACTGCATCGATAGCAAGCAAATTTCCCGCTTGGATAACTCTTTCCGTTTTTGGACTACCATTCACTACTTGGATTGTTTTTTAATCGACTTCTTTGCCATCTTTCTTGAAATTGTTTTAAACTTTATGACTTGGATGAACTGTATAAGTTTAACAAAGTAGTGTGTTTTTGGTCAATACATTTAATGATTTATATACTTTTATGTATTTTTTATATATTTTTTTTATGTATTTTCAAAGCTTAATCTTATTACCTGCAGTAATGTCATTGCTGTAATGGTCCTTGATATCATTTCGAAATCTAGAAGTTTCTTTAATTTGGATTATTCTACAGCAACTCGTGGTTCTCAGACAGTCGTTTTCAAATACAGAGAGCCTGTATTAATTCTCTGTTCTTAACGTTCAAGTCTCAGAAGCATATATAGCTTTTGGAAGCACAAATGAATTGCAGAGTCTAAGTTTCAAAGCATGGATTCTCTTTGTCTGGCGGTCCGAACGGATTCAGACTTATTTTTCAGTGCTCTATCTTAATTCTCTCCCTACCCCGGGAGAGCGGAGGAAAAAGAAGCTTACATAATACTAACTGTATGTAATGTTACATAATACTAACTGTATGTAATGTTATTATAACTAACTGTATGTAATGTTATTATAACTAACTGTATGTAATGTTATTATAACTAACTGTATGTAATGTTACATAATACTAACTGTATGTAATGTTATTATAACTAACTGTATGTAATGTTATTATAACTAACTGTATGTAATGTTACATAATACTAACTGTATGTAATGTTATTATAACTAACTGTATGTAATGTTATTATAACTAACTGTATGTAATGTTACATAATACTAACTGTATGTAATGTTATTATAACTAACTGTATGTAATGTTATTATAACTAACTGTATGTAATGTTACATAATACTAACTGTATGTAATGTTATTATAACTAACTGTATGTAATGTTACATAATACCAACTGTATGTAGTGTTATTATAACTAACTGTATGTAATGTTATTATAACTAACTGTATGTAATGTTATTATAACTAACTGTATGTAATGTTATTATAACTAACTGTATGTAATGTTATTATAACTAACTGTATGTAATGTTACTATAACTAACTGTATGTAATGTTATTATAACTAACTGTATGTAATGTTATTATAACTAACTGTATGTAATGTTATTATAACTAACTGTATGTAATGTTATTATAACTAACTGTATGTAATGTTATTATAACTAACTGTATGTAATACGATTGAATTGAATTAATAAATAGAAAATAAATCTGCATAAAGAATATGGAGGCCATAGAACAAAAATAATGGTGTTGTCATTCTTTTAATTACTACAACTACGACTGCTAACAACACAGAAAAAGAAGATCAAGAAGGAAAGAGATGTCACAACTGATTGAGCTTACTACTAACTGAGCTGTTGCCAGCGTGTCAACAAAATACAGCTGTTAATTGGTTACGGATGAAACAAATGATCTGTTTCAAGAAAATCGATCAATTGAAGAGAAACTCTACTCTTTTTCTTTTCAGAAACACTACAAAAGAAATCAAGTCATATTTATTCAAAGTTTTACTTTATATTCTTTATTGCATAATCCTCAAAGTATTTTTCACACTTTCTGGATACAAAATCCTGTTATTTTCTTCGGTGTTTTACCAAAAGTCTCAGAAGCATATGTAGCTGTTGGAACCACAAGTGCATTGTAGAGGCTGATCAATCTGTTCTGCTCCAGGTAGTTAAAATTTTATTCCAGAACAAGAAATACAATTTCAAACCAACAATAAATAAACAATCATGACTGCCATTGTGAAGACAAACCAAAACAAGTCCAATTATTTATAAAACAATAATGTGAGAGAAAGAGAAGCAAAGAGACAGATACAGACATAGGTAGATAGAGAGGGGGAGAGAAAGAAAGAGAAGCAAAGAGACAGATACAGACATAGGTAGATAGAGAGGGGGAGAGAAAGAAAGAGAAGCAAAGAGACAGATACAGACATAGGTAGACAGAGAGGGGGAGAGAAAGAAAGAGAAGCAATGAGACAGATACAAACATAGGTAGATAGAGAGGGGGAGAGAAAGAAAGAGAAGCAAAGAGACAGATACAGACATAGGTAGATAGAGAGGGGGGAGAAAGAAAGAGAAGCAAAGAGACAGATACAGACATAGGTAGATAGAGAGGGGGAGAGAAAGAAAGAGAAGCAAAGAGACAGATACAGACATAGGTAGATAGAGAGGGGGAGAGAAAGAAAGAGAAGCAAAGAGACAGATACAGACATAGGTAGACAGAGAGGGGGAGAGAAAGAAAGAGAAGCAAAGAGACAGATACAGACATAGGTAGATAGAGAGGGGGAGAGAAAGAAAGAGAAGCAAAGAGACAGATACAGACATAGGTAGATAGAGAGGGGGAGAGAAAGAAAGAGAGGCAAAGAGACAGATACAGACATAGGTAGATATAGAGGGGGGAGAAAGAAAGAGAAGCAAAGAGACAGATACAGACATAGGTAGATAGAGAGGGGGAGAGAAAGAAAGAGAAGCAAAGAGACAGATACAGACATAGGTAGATAGAGAGGGGGAGAAAGAAAGAGAAGCAAAGAGAAAGATACAGACATAGGTAGATAGAGAGGGGGAGAGAAAGAAAGAGAAGCAAAGAGACAGATACAGACATAGGTAGACAGAGAGGGGGAGAGAAAGAAAGAGACGCAAAGAGACAGATACAAACATAGGTAGATAGAGAGGGGGAGAGAAAGAAAGAGAAGCAAAGAGACAGATACAGACATAGGTAGATAGAGAGGGGGGAGAAAGAAAGAGAAGCAAAGAGACAGATACAGACATAGGTAGATAGAGAGGGGGAGAGAAAGAAAGAGAAGCAAAGAGACAGATACAGACATAGGTAGATAGAGCGGGGGAGAGAAAGAAAGAGAGGCAAAGAGACAGATACAGACATAGGTAGATAGAGAGGGGGGAGAAAGAAAGAGAAGCAAAGAGACAGATACAGACATAGGTAGATAGAGAGGGGGAGAGAAAGAAAGAGAAGCAAAGAGACAGATACAGACATAGGTAGATAGAGAGGGGGAGAGAAAGAAAGAGAAGCAAAGAGACAGATACAGACATAGGTAGATAGAGAGGGGGAGAGAAAGAAAGAGAAGCAAAGAGACAGATACAGACATAGGTAGATAGAGAGGGGGAGAGAAAGAAAGAGAAGGAAAGAGACAGATACAGACATAGGTAGATAGAGAGGGGGAGAGAAAGAAAGAGAAGCAAAGAGACAGATACAGACATAGGTAGATAGAGAGGGGGAGAGACAGAAAGAGAAGCAAAGAGACAGATACAGACATAGGTAGATAGAGAGGGGGGAGAGACAGAAAGAGAAGCAAAGAGACAGATACAGACATAAGTAGATAGAGAGGGGGGAGAAAGAAAGAGAAGCAAAGAGACAGATACAGACATAGGTAGATAGAGAGGGGGAGAGAAAGAAAGAGAAGCAAAGAGACAGATACAGACATAGGTAGATAGAGAGGGGGAGAGAAAGAAAGAGAAGCAAAGAGACAGATACAGACATAGGTAGATAGAGAGGGGGAGAGAAAGAAAGAGAAGCAAAGAGACAGATACAGACATAGGTAGATAGAGAGGGGGGGAGAAAGAAAGAGAAGCAAAGAGACAGATACAGACATAGGTAGACAGAGAGGGGGAGAGAAAGAAAGAGAAGCAAAGAGACAGATACAGACATAGGTAGATAGAGAGGGGGGAGAAAGAAAGAGAAGCAAAGAGACAGATACAGACATAGGTAGATAGAGAGGGGGAGAGAAAGAAAGAGAAGCAAAGAGACAGATACAGACATAGGTAGATAGAGAGGGGGAGAGAAAGAAAGAGAAGCAAAGAGACAGATACAGACATAGGTAGACAGAGAGGGGGAGAGAAAGAAAGAGAAGCAAAGAGACAGATACAAACATAGGTAGATAGAGAGGGGGAGAGAAAGAAAGAGAAGCAAAGAGACAGATACAGACATAGGTAGATAGAGAGGGGGGAGAAAGAAAGAGAAGCAAAGAGACAGATACAGACATAGGTAGATAGAGAGGGGGAGAGAAAGAAAGAGAAGCAAAGAGACAGATACAGACATAGGTAGATAGAGAGGGGGAGAGAAAGAAAGAGAGGCAAAGAGACAGATACAGACATAGGTAGATAGAGAGGGGGGAGAAAGAAAGAGAAGCAAAGAGACAGATACAGACATAGGTAGATAGAGAGGGGGAGAGAAAGAAAGAGAAGCAAAGAGACAGATACAGACATAGGTAGATAGAGAGGGGGAGAGAAAGAAAGAGAAGCAAAGAGACAGATACAGACATAGGTAGATAGAGAGGGGGAGAGAAAGAAAGAGAAGCAAAGAGACAGATACAGACATAGGTAGATAGAGAGGGGGAGAGAAAGAAAGAGAAGCAAAGATACAGATACAGACATAGGTAGATAGAGAGGGGGGAGAAAGAAAGAGAAGCAAAGAGACAGATACAGACATAGGTAGATAAAGAGGGGGAGAGAAAGAAAGAGAAGCAAAGAGACAGATACAGACATAGGTAGATAGAGAGGGGGAGAGAAAGAAAGAGAGGCAAAGAGACAGATACAGACATAGGTAGATAGAGAGGGGGGAGAAAGAAAGAGAAGCAAAGAGACAGATACAGACATAGGTAGATAGAGAGGGGGAGAGAAAGAAAGAGAAGCAAAGAGACAGATACAGACATAGGTAGATAGAGAGGGGGAGAAAGAAAGAGAAGCAAAGAGACAGATACAGACATAGGTAGATAGAGAGGGGGAGAGAAAGAAAGAGAAGCAAAGAGACAGATACAGACATAGGTAGACAGAGAGGGGGAGAGAAAGAAAGAGAAGCAAAGAGACAGATACAAACATAGGTAGATAGAGAGGGGGAGAGAATGAAAGAGAAGCAAAGAGACAGATACAGACATAGGTAGATAGAGAGGGGGGAGAAAGAAAGAGAAGCAAAGAGACAGATACAGACATAGGTAGATAGAGAGGGGGAGAGAAAGAAAGAGAAGCAAAGAGACAGATACAGACATAGGTAGATAGAGAGGGGGAGAGAAAGAAAGAGAGGCAAAGAGACAGATACAGACATAGGTAGATAGAGAGGGGGGAGAAAGAAAGAGAAGCAAAGAGACAGATACAGACATAGGTAGATAGAGAGGGGGAGAGAAAGAAAGAGAAGCAAAGAGACAGATACAGACATAGGTAGATAGAGAGGGGGAGAGAAAGAAAGAGAAGCAAAGAGACAGATACAGACATAGGTAGATAGAGAGGGGGAGAGAAAGAAAGAGAAGCAAAGAGACAGATACAGACATAGGTAGATAGAGAGGGGGAGAGAAAGAAAGAGAAGCAAAGAGACAGATACAGACATAGGTAGATAGAGAGGGGGAGAGAAAGAAAGAGAAGCAAAGAGACAGATACAGACATAGGTAGATAGAGAGGGGGGGGAGAAAGAAAGAGAAGCAAAGAGACAGATACAGACATAGGTAGACAGAGAGGGGGAGAGAAAGAAAGAGAAGCAAAGAGACAGATACAGACATAGGTAGATAGAGAGGGGGAGAGAAAGAAAGAGAAGCAAAGAGACAGATACAGACATAGGTAGATAGAGAGGGGGAGAGAAAGAAAGAGAGAGTCAACAGATGACGATTAGAACGGAAGTGACGCCGCCGTTACTGACATAGCGTTGCCACGAACGATGGCCAGGGAGATGCGTTGGAACAACCAGGCTGACTCACGGGGCTCGTGCCTAGACGTTGAAATCCTCCGTCCAATGTCCTGAAAACATTTAACAGTCTCGGAGCTAAGCACACTCGACGTTTCCACTGAAATTGGTTGGAAGACGAAAAGGTAGTTGTTTTTAGTTTGCCTAATGCGATCCTTCTGTTTATGGCGTTCAATATATTCAGAACTTATATGCACGGTACTTGGTTAGTTGTTTTGCCTTGGTGGTGCTTGCTTTGTAGGATCCTAGATTGGATATAAATGTAAACAAATGGAATGGAGATAGCTAGAAAAGATGAATGATGCAAAATGCTGAGATGGGGATGGTTTTCATTTTCTACATATAAGCTGTATGCTATATCCAAAATATAATAGAATCAAATTGCATAGAGAAGTGTGAAGTAAGAATAGTAGATATTAACGTGTATTTAATAATTTTGCAGGATGAATATCGGTAGAGTAACCCCTAAATTCATAGCCCTGAACTTGGCAAGAACAGTGGGTATTGAGTATTTATTTACTCCTCTTCAGGAGTTAGGCACAAGGCCAGTGTTTATCCTACTCCCACAAGTAAGATGTGACCCAAGGTCGGGTCGGGAAAGTGGGGTTTGAAAAGCCAGCGCCCGAGAGGTGAGCACTCTGGCCATTAAAAATTGCCTGGGCAGCCCCGTCGGCATTCCCCGGCAGTAAGCAATGAACTTACTCCTCCCCAAAGAGGGAAGGCGAAGCCTGGGAGGGTGGACCTCCTAGAACTGCACAGGACAGACCCATAGACCGGCGTAAATCAAGCCCCGAAGGCCACGACAATACCAGTCTATGGGGTGCAGTATCCATCGGAACAGATACTACACTTTGATCGTGACCAAAAGGCCAAGAATTGAGTATTGATTTACTCCTCTCCAGGAGTTAGGCACAAGGCCAGTTTTTATCTTACTCCCACAAGTAAGATGTGACCCAAGGTCGGGTCGGGAAAGTGGGGTTTAAAAATTGCCTGGGCAGCCCCGTCGGCATTCCCCGGTAGGGGCGCTTCAGACAGTAAGCAATAAACTTACTCCTCCCCAAAGAGGGGAGGCAAAGCCTGGGAAGGTGGACCTCCCAGAACTGCACAGGACAGACCCATTGACCGGCGTAAATCAAGACCCGAAGGCCAAGATAACACCAGTATGGGGTGCAGTATCCATCGGAACAGATACTTCACTTTGATCTTAACCAAAAGGCCGAGAATTGAGTAGGAACAGTAAGTATATAGAATAAAGTTAAGTAAATGTTTGCCCTTGAGGGGAGGGATAACATGGTTTGGTTAAATCGTATTACTACTGGTGTTACTCCATTTTGTTTATAATAGGTGATACCAATCAAATTATCAACCTTTTCAATGTTGTTTTGGTTGATTTTGATGTCGCCATTGAGTTTAGCAGTCCTTATTTGTTTGATTACAAAATCCACATTACAAAATAAAACTGATTAACCTTTTATTGTCTCCTTAAAGTCTCTCTTCAAAGATCTGTAGGGGAGTTGATATACTTAACACATCACTCAATAAGTCCAGGGCCTGGTAGACAGATGTCGCCAGCACACAGAAAAACTGCTATCATACAGTGAAACACACTTTCTTACAGAGAACCTAACCTTCTTGCTTTTTATGAAAGGTACAATTTAGCTGATGACATTTATGTATGTAACACATCACTCAATAAGTACCGGGCCTGAAATATAAATGGCACCACAAATAAAAAAAAAGATCATATGAATTTTATAAAGTACTAACCTTCAAAGAGTAAGTGTCAGAATTTGAGCCCAATCGGATTATTAGTTTACAAATTACAGCTATTTAAGTGAACCTACTGTTGCAAATCAGTCATTATTTTGCATTTCCCTCTATTTATCTTTAGTCCCCATTAAAAGTTTTATATGAATAAAACCTTTTAATTTTTGTAATACCGTGTTTGTTCATCCGTTTTTATTTTTATATATCTTGCACGATTGTATTGATTGGAACCATGTTGACTCCTTCAATTTTAACAATAAAAAACAATAATGTTTAATAATTAATATCTCAAAGTTTGGAGTTTTCGTTTTAATTGTCTCTTAAAGTCTTCCATAGATTTTTTAAAATAATGTCTCTTAGAGTCTTCCATAGATTTCTAAAAAAAAATGTCTCTTAGAGTCTTCCATAGATTTTTTTTAATTGTCTCTTAGAGTCTTCCATAGATTTTTTTTTTAATTGTCTCTTAGAGTCTTCCATAGATTTTTTTCTACACCCTTCTTATTGGAATGGTTTCAGTTGCATAAATTAAAAGCAAAGCAAATCAGTTCATAAAAGTGTGTTAAAAAAAATTAAATTTATTAATTTAATACAGGAAAACAAATTGTTACTTCGAATATTGTTTGTTTGTTTTCTTAATCTAGAAAGGCATAAAATAATTCTAGAATGAGAAAAAAAATCGCCATTTTGTCAATTTAAATTTTTTTCAATTTAAAATTCATGGCGTTCTACACCAAGAATTATTTTATTTTGGTTGTTGGAAAAGAAAAATGTAACAAAAATTTTATTTTATGATCGACATCTGAGAATGTGTCGGAAATTCAATATTTTTTGTTACATTTTTAGATGCATCCACACGTAAGAGGCTCTGTCGATCAGATAGTTGATCGGTTCGTCTGTTAGTCTGTCACGCTTCAGTTTGCATTTTCTAGTCTGTCACGCTTCAGTTTTCATTTTCTAGTCTGTCAAACTTCAGTTATCATTTTCTAGTCTGTCGCGCTTCAGTTTACATTTTCTAGTCTGTCACGCTTCAGTTTTCATTTTCTAGTCTCTCACACTTCAGTTATCATTTTCTAGTCTGTCACGCTTCAGTTTTCATTTTCTAGTCTGTCAAACTTCAGTTTTCATTTTCTAGTCTGTCAAACTTCAGTTATCATTTTCTAGTCTGTCGCGCTTCAGTTTACATTTTCTAGTCTGTCACGCTTCAGTTTTCATTTTCTAGTCTCTCACACTTCAGTTTACATTTTCTAGTCTGTCACGCTTCAGTTTTCATTTTCTAGTCTGTCGCGCTTCAGTTTACATTTTCTTAGTCTGTCACGCTTCAGTTTACATTTCCTAGTCATGCTTCAGTTTACATTTCCTAGTATGTCATGCTTCAGTTTACATTTCCTAGTCTGTCGTGCTTCAGTATTCATTTCCTAGTCTGTAGCGCTTCAGTTTGCATTTTCTAGTCTGTCACGCTTCAGTTTACATTTCCTAGTCTGTCACGCTTCAGTTTACATTTTCTAGTCTGTCACGCTTCAGTTTTCATTTCCTAGTCTGTCGCGCTTCAGTTTACATTTCCTAGTCTTTCGCGCTTCAGTTTGCATTTTCTAACTTTTAACGCTTCAGTTTTCATTTCCTAGTCTGTTACACTTCAGTTGGAATTTTCTAGCCTGTCACGCTTCAGTTTGCATTTTCATCAGAAAATGTGAAGAGTTAACAGAAACATTTTACTTTTGATGTATCCGAGCATTTCTATACAGGCATCTGTCCACACAGTCGGTCTGGCACACTTAAGTTTAAAATAGCATTTTTGTTGGTCTGTTGCAATTAACTTTGAAATAATGGCCACACATGATCTCTATAAGATATCGGTTGGTCTGTCACGTTTGCGTTTTAAATAATATTTTTGGCACTAAACGTGCAAATTAAATGAAGAAAATTCGTTTTTTTTTGTTTTTAATATTGAAAAATCTTTTTTTTTCACGGTAAAAAAATGTTTTTGTGAGATTTTCATGAGGGAAACATTTTTTCTCTCGTTTCACAAATTCACACACAAACAATTTAACCAACTAATGACAACGAAGCATTCCGAAAGGTATCAAAAAGTTGGAGAATGTCATAAAAAAAAACACGTATAATTTGATTTTTAAATTGAGCTGAGTTGAATGTGATTCGATTGGCAGAGGAACACATTGATTTTCTTTTTACCTTAAGAAAATAATAAAATAATAATGAAATCACCATGTGCAGTGCTCACCTGTTGCACTACAACTCATCAAAAGTGCATGTACATGTGTGCATGTGTACATGTGCATGTGTGCATGTGTATGTGTGCATGTGCATGTGTATGTGTGCATGTACATGTGTATGTGTGCATGTGCATGTGTGCATGTGTATGTGTGCATGTGCATGTGTATGTGTGCATGTGCATGTGTGCATGTGTATGTGTGCATGTGCATGTGTATGTGTGCATGTGCATGTGTATGTGTACATGTGCATGTGTGCATGTGTATGTGTGCATGTGCATGTGTATGTGTGCATGTGCATGTGTGCATGTGTATGTGTGCATGTGCATGTGTGCATGTGTATGTGTGCATGTGCATGTGTGTATGTGTATGTGTGCATGTGCATGTGTATGTGTGCATGTGCATGTGTGCATGTGCATGTGTGCATGTGTATGGTGGGGGGTATCAGGTGTGATTTTGGCGAATTTGGGAAAGTATGAGGGTTGTAAAGGATGCTGAGTCTTGGCAGCCAACAACTGATGCAGGCAGTTTATTCCATCATCAATATCATAATATTTAGTTTAATATCCGTTTCACATGCTGGCATATGTTGGACGGCTTTAAGAAATTGACGTCCAAACTAAATCATCTCTGATCGGATCTTTATTTATCGCTCTGTCTCTAAAGTTCATCTTTACCACATCCTCCCATGTTTTGTTGAGCCTTTCGCTGTGAACTGACCCTTCTACCTTAACTGTTCTACATCTACTGACCCAAGAACTCTCATCCATTCTTTCAACCTGGCCATACCATCGACGTTTACTCTTCTGCACACATCTCCCTATACTGTCCAGATTTAATCTTCCTCTGAGGTCATCAGAACTAAGCCTGTTTAAAGACTCACATTACACATCCCTCATATAATTCTCATATAATTTCTCTCTATCATACGGCTTTGATTGAAGTTGAAACACTAACAGAGATTACAAAGGAAAAAGAGAAAGAGAAAAAGAAAAATGAAGGAGTGAGAAGAGGAGGAAGGATGGAAGTAAGTAAGAAAGTGCAGCAGGATTTCGACGGTGAAGAGGAATGAAGTGTTTTCTCTGATAAACTTTACAGTGAAAATCTGATGAAAACGAAATCAAAGTATTACATGTTGTAATTAAGTTAAGAACTTCATTTTACACCCTTTCGAACCACATTTTCTGCAGCTCATATCCTTAAAATGGTGCAAACATAGCACCAATACATCTATCTCTGGAGATTTCCAAACACCGATTGCCATGGCTAATAGCATCCTACCTGCAAGTCCAACATTCAAACACCTCGGCCTAACATTCACAAGTAACATGAATTAGAACAAATATATAGAAGATACGGCCAAGACTGCTGCAAAGAAGGTAGCCTCCCTCTACCGGGCTAGAAAACTGGCATTATAATATATCACTACAAATGTACCATTTGCTGAGGCATGGAGTATTGTTGCCTCATCTGGGCTGGTGCACCAACCACTAGTCTCTCCCTCTTAGACAAGCTCCAAAAAAGAGCCTTTAATCTAACAGGTCCCGTGCTGTCTACCAAGCTCGAGCTCTTGTCTCTGTGCTTGTTTTACAAATACTTCAATGGAATGTGCTCCAACGAACTTGATGCACTTTTGCCCCCTCCACATAAATATCCCGACCAATCTGACAATCAGCAAGATCACACCCTTTCACTGTAGACGCCTCCAAGTGCCGAAAAGCTTTCTACTCTAGTAACTTCTTTCCTCAAACTGCTTTCCTCTGGATTTCCCTCCCTGCTCCCTGTTCCTTGACTGTACTAACATGCAGAAATTTAAATGTAATGTGAACAAGTATCTCGCTGCACAACTCCCCACTTAGTATGCCCCCTATAAATCTGGCTCCTAATTCACAGTAGCCCCTTACGTCCCAGTGCCTTGCTTGGGGTGAATATAGGAAAAAGGAATTTATTTTTAAATTGCATAATAATAATAATGGCCATCTTAAATGTACAGATATCCCTACAAGACCCACGGCGATGAAGACCTGTAAGAATAAACAGGAACCGCTGAACAATATGCGCGACCATAATCGGACAATGGAATCTTTGTAGGTATGGCCTTCTTCTGTAAAGAAGTGACAATCATCATATGTATATATATATATACATATATATATATATATATATATATATATATATATATATATATATATATATATGGCGTATTAGTGGGTTCCCCCACGTGAACCACTATATAGTGTAGGTTTTTTCAAGACACTTTAATCCAAGAACTTTTTACTCTTTGTGAATTTTTCTGATTATTTTGTAATGTTGCAGAGACGATATTAACATAAAAATGTTGTTTGGCACAAGACAAATGAAACGGACCGTAAAAAATATATCTCATAAAAATGTGATGTTTTTTTGGAAATGTGAAAAAATAAAAATAAAAATAATAAAATAAAAACATGGTTATTGGAATATAATATGAACCTGACTTATATTTGCTCTGTTGTCACTAATTGAGAATCATCGAGCTGAATCTTTTAAGGAGACTGCAAAGTAAAAGGGCACTGATAGTATATGCTAATACATATATTGTCATTAATAATTATATATATATATATATACATATATATATGTGTGTATGTATGTATATGTATATGTACCTAGCTATGAGTAAATAGCGTTGCCAACCCACAGTGCCTAGTATGGCGACTATGGCAAACAAAACCTGAATGACAATCACTAAAAAGGTGGTCAGAAACCAGGGAGAGGTTTCTCCTCCATGAGTGATCAAAACCCTGATGGTGATGGTGATGGTGATGGTGAATAATACGGGAACATGTGGTAGTTGCATGTTTTGAGACAAGGACAAGTCTGATGTCTTCTTCTACATCAGGGGCGGGCAACCTTTTCAGAGTGAGGGCCAGATGAGACTTTTGGAAGGAGATCGCGGGCCGGAGTGAAACACGAAATCTCAGAATGACTATATTTTGTTTACATGAATAAATTGGACAAAAATTGCATTGAACACTCCACAAATCTGATATTTTTTCTCAAGAGACTTCTGTATGTGATGTTATAAAAGGCGCCGACGAAGAGCCATTTTGGAATCATAAAAAATAATGACGGGGAAGTAGCAAGTTGATCC
Organism: Sepiola atlantica; assembly: GCA_963556195.1. Lineage (NCBI taxonomy): Eukaryota > Metazoa > Mollusca > Cephalopoda > Sepiida > Sepiolidae > Sepiola > Sepiola atlantica. The sequence goes on from OY744529.1 coordinate 11,392,142, forward strand.
AGCATTCGTTTTGACACACCTCACATAAGTTCTATGTTTCATGCCCTTTCCTCGTCTCACGTTTCCTCTTTGCCTCTCTCTTTCTCTTTTTCTATCTCAGGCCAAGGATTTGAAATTAATAGTTAAAGAAAAATGAAATATACATGCATCATCGCTCGCTGATATTTATACATTTTTATGCCACTGTAAATCTTAATCGAAACCTACTTTTACGTCTATGTCACAAGATGATATGAGTTCCGCGGGCCAGATTGCAATAATAAAGCATAGCAGGGTGGCGGGCCAGACGCTAAGCCTTCGTGGGCCGGATGTGGCCCACGGGCCGGAGGTTGCCCGCCCCTGTTCTACATGTTCACATGCTAATTTTATCACAAATCTTACCACCTCAAGAATAAATCCTTCATTATCGTTAAATCCTGTGCCAGAAATCTAGTGAGCTAATTGCTGCTGCTTATTTCACGCAAGAAAATGACACAACATTTTTGTTCTTGAAATATACTTTGTTTATTTTTTTGATTTCATCTTTGTCTATTCAGCTTGAACTTTATATTCTCCATTGTTGATCATATCAATGATATTATGGGGGGGGGGGTTGATTATCAATAGCACAGTGAACAAATGAGCATTGCCAAGAATTTGATTTGCAAATTCCAGCCAATGTTTTAGACATACTTCTTTCTCTCTGTCTGTGTGTGTGTGTGATGTTTGTGTCTTCCCTATAGAAGAAAATATTAGAGAATCTACATAAAATCTAAAAGTGTATTCTTATGTAAAATTTATCGGGGAAGACAATGGAAGTGCTCCCGAATCTCTAAGTGCCCTCCTAACCGAAGGAAGAAATGGGGGCCGAACCTCCTTTAAAACTTCAAATATATCCTTTTTTGATGAAATTCAAATCATATGTATAAAATTTTCTGGGGAAGACAATGGAAGTTGTCCCTAATCTCTTAGTGACTTCCTAACCTAAGGGAGCTATGTGGGCCGAACCTCCTTTAAAACTTCAAATATATCCTATTTTGATGAAATTTATATCATATGTATAAAATTCTCTGGGGGAGACAATGGAAGTTGTCCCTAATCTCTTAGTGACTTCCTAACCTAAGGGAGTTATGAGGGCCGAACCTCCTTTAAAACTTCAAATATATCCTATTTTGATGAAATTCAAATCATATGTATAAAATTTTCTTGGGAAGACAATGGAAGTTGTCCCTAATCTCTTAGTGCCCTCCTAACCTAAGGGAGCTATGTGGGCCGAACCTCCTTTAAAACTTCAAATATATCCTATTTTGATGAAATTTATATCATATGTATAAAATTCTCTGGGGAAGACAATGGAAGTTGTCCCTAATCTCTTAGTGACTTCCTAACCTAAGGGAGCTATGTGGGCCGAACCTCCTTTAAAACTTCAAATATATCCTATTTTGATGAAATTTATATCATATGTATAAAATTCTCTGGGGAAGACAATGGAAGTGGTCTTGAATTTCTGTTACCATTTATGTGCCGAATATCTACATGCTTCCACCTTTAAGTGACCCATAGGGACAGAACTTCCTTAAAAGTCCAAATATGTATATTTTTAAAATGAAATTTAAACCATATGTATAAGACATTCAGAGAGTTTTCCAACATTTCAGCTTAACCGAAGAAAGAAATGGGGGCCGAACCTCCTTTAAAACTTCAAATGTATCCTATTTTGATTAAATTTATATCATATGTATAAAATTCTCTGGGGAAGACAGTGGAAGTGGTCCTGAATCTCTCCATTACCCTTTATGTGCAGAATATTTAAGTGACACATTGGAACAGAACCCCCTTAAAAATTCAAATACATATATCCGATTTTAATGAAATTAAGCCATATGTATAAGAGAGTCTTCCAACATTTCAACTTCTTCTGACTATATTGGGGGGGGGGGCGAATCGAAAGGAGGAGGGGATTAAAAACAAATAAATTGATACGATGTTATGAGCAAAGTGAAAAAGTACATAGTAGTGATCCTCATCCAATCCCGAGCAACGTCGGGTCTTCCTGCTAGTATAATCATTAATCCAACACCAAATTAATATAATAAAATAATTAAATGTGTATTTATTAGCATGCAATGCAGAAGTGCTCAGTGTATTTTTAAGTTTACAAGAAAGTACTTACTTATGGCTACACAAATGCAATCATGTTTTGATTCAGATCTCAATAGTTCGGTCAGATTGAGTTTTTATATTTATACACCTTGTCTTTGTAGTTTTCATATGTTTATAAACAAATTTTGTGGTGGAGACTTACCTTGCTAAAGCAAGAGGAGGCGAATTATTTGCATTTGTGCTTGTGGACAGTGTAGACTTGTGAGGCAAACGCCTCACGAGTCTACCATGTCCACAAACACATATACATGACACAGCGCATGCATCATGAGCCAAAACGAGGCTGAATCAAGGGCGAGATTCTTGTTTTTCAGCCGAGACTGAGGAGGTATAAAAAGAGGTGGATTTTTTATGAAAGGCTGTTTTGCCTCTGGGACTGGTGCAGACAAGACCCGTCCGTGAGAAAGAGAAAATAAAGATACAGAGGGAGAGAGAGATTCCAGTTGCAAAAATTGCTTGTTTTGGATATTTTTTTTGACAAGTTACAAATAATAAGTTTAAGTTTCTAGTCTATATCCAGTAATCTTTCTTCTAAATTAATAAATTATAATAAATTAATTTCAGTTTTTTTTTTCATTTCGCATTTTTGTTCCTTTTCAATAATCTCTTTCTTCAGAGTCTTTTACAGACAACATCTCCAGATCAGTAGCAAGCCCAAGATTTTCTTCATTTGACCGTTGACCTGTTTCATTTAAAGGGTCAACTGGTTCTTCTATGGTTGGGTCGAACAGGGGAGGAATATAAGCAAGCTGTTTGCCGTTAAGCTTGGTCAGTTTTTCGATATCATCTTTTGTAGCATCCAACGTTTGTATTAATTCGGTCATACTCAGGTTCAAATTGCAGTAAGATTCTCTTCTGCCTTCATCATATTCGCATTTTGGATCAAATTCAGTGACTGTCATATCTGACGGTTCATCTTCATTGTCTTCATAAACCTGAAAAGAAATAAAGTTTGCTACTTAAAACCAACATTTTTAATAATAAACATTTCATTCATAAATTTCTTGTAAACACAAGACAAAAACTTTCTCATTTATTCATAGAAATAGATAATATTAACATTTTGATAATGTTGATATAAATTTATTTATCTTTTAAATAAGAGCGTAATGTTAATACCTTCAACACACCTGACAAGCAGCAAAATCACACCCCTTAACTGTACAGCTCTCCAGATGCTGGAAGGCCTTCTACTCTAATAGCTCTTTTCCTCGAACTTTTTAATTCCTTCCCTACTCCTTGACTATACCAACATGTATCAATTTAACTGTAATGTGAACAAACATCTCGTTCCACTTATAAATCTGGCCCTTAATTCACAGTAACCCCTTATGTTTCAGTGGCAGTGTGACTTGTTTTTGGTGAATTGAAGTGACAAAAAAACCCAAGACCGTAAAGAATTGAACAGAAAGAAGAAATCAATTCACCATTGGTGTGTGGAGGGAGGCTCTTTTCAAAACTATAAAAAAAAAAAATTGGCATCGCTAGAGAGAGAGGGGGAAGATGAGGGAGTTGAGAGAGAGAGAGGGGAAGGGGAGGAAGTAAGAGCGGGAGAGGAAGGAGAGGGAGTGAGAGGGAGGAGTCACCTCCCCTTCTCTCTATGAACTATTATGCCTTGTCGGTATATCTTTCTTTCTTTCTAGCTAACATATATTAGTTTCATTTACATGACCTTCCTTGATAATTCATGAACATATATTTTAAGAAAGGTTTTCGTATTTATCCCTTTTTTCTTAAATCACTTCAATTAATTACTGTTAATTATCGACGAAACTATTGCCAATATATAGGAAAATATGACAATAAAATTACAAATGAATAACACCAAACATTAATTTATTATAGACTGTTTAAAGAATAGTCAGAACACATGTCAGAACACTTCACTGGGTGTTTACCTTGGTTTTAGTTACCTGCGATCAGTTTCATGCAATCCTCTGTATTGTTCAGACCCTCTAAAAGAGAAGACACTTTTTCGACTATGCAAAACAGATATTTTGAGATAAGGTTGAATATCAAATTTTTGGTAAAACTCGAATGAAAAGGAACACAGATCATTGAGGCTTTCAAAAAAGTTTATGGAACTCGTGCTCCAAAAAAGACTACAGTCTGCAAGTGGATTCAGCGATTCAAAGAAGGAAGAGACGACTTTGAAGGTGACCCTTGCTTCGGGAAGACCAGGAGCCTCAAAATATGACAAGAACATCAAGGCTGCTCAAAATTTAATTGAAGAAGATCGGCAAATAACTGTCAATCAGATAACTACGTCCCTAGACATTTGTCATGGGTCGTCAAAAGCGTCATGGCTTGATCAACAGAATCTTTGAAGTGATATCTCCTTAACATTATTGAACAAAACTGAAGAAGATGAAGAGCAATTTCTGGCGAGAATTATCACTGGAGATGAAACTTAGATTTACCAGGATGATCCTGAGTCTAGAAATACGTCAAAGCAATGGTTGTCAGGAAGATCTTCTAGAACCATCAAGGTCAAATCTCCAGTCGGCTAAAAAATGATGGTCACGGTTTTCTGGGATTTAGAGAGTGTGATACTGATAGATCACCATGAAAATAAAAGAACAAATAAATATCCTTCGCTGTTGTTTATAAAAAGGTTTTGTTTTCATTTCGTTTGACTTCTATGGTATTACAAAATGATTATAGGATTTGGTCTCTATAGTAAATTCTAGGAGCGACCCCTATAAAGCCAAACATTGGTGAAATAGATCAACTAAAATGGAAAGGAACACAGATCATTGAAGCTTTGGAACAATTTTATTGAACTCGTGCTTCAACAAATACTACAGTCTACAAGTGAATCCATTGATTCAGCGATTCAAAGAAGGAAGAGACGACTTTGAAGGTGACCCTTGCTTCGGGAAGACCAGGAACCTAAAAACACCGAAGCTGCATAAAATTTAATTGAAGAAGATCGGCAAATAACTGTCAATCAGATAACTACGTCCCTAGACATTTCTCATGGGTCGGCAAAGGCGTCATGGCTTGATCAACAGAATCTTTGAAGTGATCTCTCCTTAACATTATTGAACAAGACTGAAGAAGATGAAGAGCAATTTCTGGCGAGAATTATCACTGGAGACGAAACTTAGATTTACCAGGATGATCGTGAGTCTAAAAAACAGTCAAAGCAATGGCTGTCAAGTTCAACTCTCAAAAGTTGGCTCAAAAAGTGATGGTCACGGTTTTCTGGAACTCAGACGATGTGATACTGATGGATTACCTTAAAAATCAAAGAACAGTAACAGTTTACTATGCTGAGGTTTTAAGGTAGCTAAAAGATGATTTGATTAAAAACCGAAAAGAGAAACTTCATGCTGGAGTCCTGTTCCACCATAATAATCTACGAATGCATTCTTCGAGGGTTGCGCAAGATGTCCTTCGAGAATTTCGATGGGAAGTGCTTCCTCACCCAACATATAGTCCCGATTTACCTCTATCAGACGTTTTCCTTTTTCTAAAGCTCAAAGAAATTCTCAAAGGAACCCATTTTAATGATATAGAAGAAGAAAAATACTCTGTGCCACTACTTAGCTCCGAAAACGTCCTCCAGAATTCTTCAAAGATGCTCTTCGAACCTGGAAACATCGACTTGAGAATGGTAACTATGTTGAGAAATAAGCTTACATATATATGTTGTTTTTGTAAAATAAGTTAATTTCTTGAAAATTCTGCGTACTTTTTGATACCCTTGTATATAGAGTATTTCAAAATATGTTATATTATTGATTTAAATAACAGTAAGCGGATTTTGAAAATAATATAGGAGTGATAAATTTGTTTAAAATCGCATTGATTCATTAAGATTAGATTATGTTTTTTTTTATAATGTCTACAAATGAATTCTTTTTAAGTGTTTTAAGTGGCTGAAAAGATTTCTCTCTATATATAAAGCAAAGCTGTATGTATGTGTGTTGCGGCATCACAGTTAAACGGTTGATCTAGAATACAAACTAACTGCAGATTTGGAATCAGCACCTTCAATTTGATGTCCTTGAACCTTTTTTGAAACTTCTTATTCAACTTTGAAGTACGTAAAAATAACATCAGAAACAAATGTTCTATTTCAAATTTAACTGTGACTCAACAACCGAGTGACGAGCAGAACATTATATAGAAATGCTTTGACGCATCTAAAAAAAATACCAAAGACAAAATTCCATAATTTTTGTATGGGAGCACAGGGAGGATCTGGTGCTGGCGTGATTGCAAGAGTTAAAAGTGCGTAGAGTAAGTTCAGGGAACATCTCCCATTACTAACCAGCAGAGCATTACCACTGTTGACCAAGGGAAATGTCTATCAGGCATGTGTACGCAGTGTGATGATGTATGGAAGTGAAATCTGGCCAGTTAGGGTTAAGGACATGTGTCGTATGGAGAGAAATACTATGAGAATGATACGATAGATGTGTAATGTGAGTCTTAAATACATGCTTAGTTATGATGATCTCAAAGAAAGATTAAATCTAAACTATATAGGAAGATGTGTGTAGAACAGGAGACTTCGTTAGTTTGGTCACATTGAAAGAATGGATGAGAGTTCTTGGGTTAAAAAAATAAATTACAATAAAGTAAAACGTATTTCCTTTTTATGGATATCAAGCGCGAATGTAGACCCCATGATAATCTTGTTCTCGCCTTGATCAAATGGAAACATGCTTATCCACATAATCTGGTTAATGTTGGCTCAGAATATATATGGTTATAAGGGTCTATCTCCAAAAGCCGAGGAAGGGTTTGTGAACAAACACACAAACAGGAACTATAACTTTATATATAGATGACTTCAGTCCAACTGAAAGGCACGTTTCACACACATTTAAGGTAATCTGAGTATTATTCACAAAAACAATGTTGGCTCAGAATGATCAGATCCCAGTTTCTATTTACTTGCCTCTTCACGAGGGCAGAGTTAGACACAAGGTCGGTTTTTAGTGTGGGCAAAATCTAGTTCCCCAAAAAGGGGCACTCTAGATTGGAACAAGAATAAAAATTGCCTCAGTCTAAACGGATCTCTTCTTCACTGACCGAGGATAGAAAAAATGAAGTACAATATTAGAACCGATACTACATTTTGCTCATCACTAAAAGGCCAAGTTATCATCCTTGAATCATTACTAGCCAACAAGAGAATGCAATCTTCTACTTCCGGATACTAAATTAAAGTTTGAAATAGGATTTTTAGTTAGATTCGTGCATCTTTATAATATGATCTGTCATTCATACTTAAGTTTGAAATGGCAGTTCCATCACTAAACGCTCAGATTGAATAGACGAGGGAGAGAGAGAAAGAGAGAGAGAGTGGGAGTGGGGGATTTTTTCGTTTAATTTTTAGAGTAGATACATCTGTGAGAAGTTAATATTACGTTAAACAAAACTCCAAGTAAAAACGGAATTTCATCATTCTAAAAATAATTTTTTGTTTGGTGCCAAATTTATTTTCTTCTCTCAAACAAAACCAAGCAAGAAAGCAATAACCTTAAAACCAAGTTAAACAGATGCGAAAGATGTCGTTCCACGAAGATTAATCGATTGACAAATGCAAACGCCTTTTTCACAGCCGAACTTTTAAGAACAAAACAAAAACATATTACAAGTAAGACATTTACAAACACATATTACAAGTAAGATATTTACAAACACATATTACAAGTAAGACATTTACAAACACATATTACAAGTAAGACACTTACAAACACATATTACAAGACACTTACAAACACATATTACAAGTAAGACATTTACAAACACATATTACAAGTAAGACATTTACAAACACATATTACAAGTAAGACATTTACAAACACATATTACAAGTAAGACACTTACAAACACATATTAAAAGTAAGACATTTACAAACACATATTACAAGTAAGACATTTACAAACACATATTACAAGTAAGACACTTACAAACACATATTACAAGTAAGACATTTACAAACACATATTACAAGTAAGACATTTACAAACACATATTACAAGTAAGACACTTACAAACACATATTACAAGTAAGACATTTACAAATGAAAACAGTATTTATGTAACACGCAGATACACATTTGATTATTCTGAGGCGAGTTTTCTCGTTTGTTGTATTTTATGTTCTACGTCTAAGCTACTCATTTTATTTGACCTTTTGGCTAAGATCAAAGTGTAGTATCTGTTCCGATGGATACTGCACCCCATAGACTGTTATTGTCTTGGCCTTCGGGGCTTGATTTATGCCGGTCTATGGGTCTGTCCTGTGCAGTTGTAGGAGGTCCACCCTCCCAGGCTTTGCCTCTCCTCTTTGGGGAGGAGTAAGTTTATTGCTTACTGCTTGAGGCGCCACTACCGGGGAATGCCGACGGGACTGCCCAGGCAATTTTTAAACCCCACTTTCCCGACCCGACCTTGGGTCACATCTTACTTGTGGGAGTAAGATAAAATCTGGCCTTGTGCCTAACTCCTGGAGAGGAGTAAATCAATACTCATTTTATTTCAATATAAAGAAAAAGATTCCTTTTTGATTCATAAAAATAAGAAACCATTAAGAACTACTCTATCTCCGTAATAATTCTCTTAAATACAACAAGACCAATGACTTTCAAGAGCTACAGTGTTTTCTGTCCGGTCAGGTTGGCGTGTGGTATGCCTTGTCTCTATCACGGCAACAAAGAAACCAACAAACGTTCTGACTTTCAACTCTGTTATCTGGCACAAATGGTTAACCACTGGTACTATACTGCACCCCATAGACTGGTATTGTCTTGGTCTTCGGGGCTTGATTTACGCCGGTCTATGGGTCGGTGTTGTGCAGTTCTAGGAGATCCACCCTCCCAGGCGTTGCCTCCCCTCTTTGGGGAGGAGTAAGTTTATTGCTTACTGCCTGAGGCGCCCCTACCGGGGAATGCCGACGGGGCTGCCCAGGCAATTTTTAATGGCCAGAGTGTTCACCTTCTCGGGCGCTGGCTTTCCAAGCCCCACTTTACCGACCCGACCTTGGGTCACATCTTACCTTGTGGGAGTAAGATAAAACTGGCCTTGTGCCTAACCTCCTGAAGAGGAGGTAAATAATACTGTCGCTTAACTTTTGTGATCTAACAAGAACAGCTGCGTCAACGTGATTATGCTGTATCTTTCTCTAGTATGGTAAAGAGAGGCTATCTTTTTTCCCCCCTCTCCAACCAAGCCAGTAGTAACCTGACAATTGACAAGTAAGACGTTTAAATACATATAAAAATAACAGTATTCAATTAAAACCAAAATATACATTCATTTATTTCGATGCGAGTTTTCTCGTTTATTGTATTTTATGTTGTACGTCTATGCTACTCATTCTATTTTAGTATAACAGAAAAAGATTTCTTTTTGGTTCATAAAAATAACAAACCATTAAATAGTAACCCTAACCCTAGCCCTAGCCCTAACCCCTTCAATCCCGTATTTCTTTTTGGTTCATAAAAAGAACAAACCATTATATAGTAACCCTAACCCTAGCCCTAACCCTAACCCCTTCAATCCCGTATTTCTTTTTGGTTCATAAAAATAACAAACCATTAAATAGTAACCCTAAACCTAGCCCTAACCCTAGCCCTAACCATAGCCCCTTCAATCCCGTATTTCTTTTTGGTTCATAAAAACAACAAACCATTATATAGTAACCCTAACCCTAGCCCTAACCCTAACCCCTTCAATCCCGTATTTCTTTTTGGTTCATAAAAATAACAAACCATTAAATAGTAACCCTAACCCTAGCCCTAGCCCTAACCATAGCCCCTTCAATCCCGTATTTCTTTTTGGTTCATAAAAATAACAAACCATTAAATAGTAACCCTAACCCTAGCCCTAGCCCTAACCATAGCCCCTTCAATCCCGTATTTCTTTTTGGTTCATAAAAATAACAAACCATTAAATAGTAACCCTAACCCTAGCCCTAACCCTAGCCCTAACCATAGCCCCTTCAATCCCGTATTTCTTTTTGGTTCATAAAAACAACAAACCATTATATAGTAACCCTAACCCTAGCCCTAACCCTAACCCCTTCAATCCCGTATTTCTTTTTGGTTCATAAAAAGAACAAACCATTATATAGTAACCCTAACCCTAGCCCTAACCCTAACCCCTTCAATCCCGTATTTCTTTTTGGTTCATAAAAATAACAAACCATTAAATAGTAACCCTAAACCTAGCCCTAACCCTAGCCCTAACCATAGCCCCTTCAATCCCGTATTTCTTTTTGGTTCATAAAAACAACAAACCATTATATAGTAACCCTAACCCTAGCCCTAACCCTAACCCCTTCAATCCCGTATTTCTTTTTGGTTCATAAAAATAACAAACCATTAAATAGTAACCCTAACCCTAGCCCTAGCCCTAACCATAGCCCCTTCAATCCCGTATTTCTTTTTGGTTCATAAAAATAACAAACCATTATATAGTAACCCTAACCCTAGCCCTAGCCCTAACCATAGCCCCTTCAATCCCGTATTTCTTTTTGGTTCATAAAAATAACAAACCATTAAATAGTAACCCTAAACCTAGCCCTAACCCTAGCCCTAACCATAGCCCCTTCAATCCCGTATTTCTTTTTGGTTCATAAAAACAACAAACCATTATATAGTAACCCTAACCCTAGCCCTAACCCTAACCCCTTCAATCCCGTATTTCTTTTTGGTTCATAAAAATAACAAACCATTAAATAGTAACCCTAACCCTAGCCCTAGCCCTAGCCATAGCCCCTTCAATCCCGTATTTCTTTTTGGTTCATAAAAATAACAAACCATTAAATAGTAACCCTAACCCTAGCCCTAGCCCTAACCATAGCCCCTTCAATCCCGTATTTCTTTTTGGTTCATAAAAATAACAAACCATTATATAGTAACCCTAACCCTAACCCTAGCCCTAACCCTAGCCCCTTCAATCCCGTATTTCTTTTTGGTTCATAAAAATAACAAACCATTAAATAGTAACCCTAACCCTAGCCCTAACCCTAGCCCTAACCATAGCCCCTTCAATCCCGTATTTCTTTTTGGTTCATAAAAACAACAAACCATTATATAGTAACCCTAACCCTAGCCCTAACCCTAACCCCTTCAATCCCGTATTTCTTTTTGGTTCATAAAAAGAACAAACCATTATATAGTAACCCTAACCCTAGCCCTAACCCTAACCCCTTCAATCCCGTATTTCTTTTTGGTTCATAAAAATAACAAACCATTAAATAGTAACCCTAAACCTAGCCCTAACCCTAGCCCTAACCATAGCCCCTTCAATCCCGTATTTCTTTTTGGTTCATAAAAACAACAAACCATTATATAGTAACCCTAACCCTAGCCCTAACCCTAACCCCTTCAATCCCGTATTTCTTTTTGGTTCATATAAATAACAAACCATTAAATAGTAACCCTAACCCTAGCCCTAGCCCTAACCATAGCCCCTTCAATCCCGTATTTCTTTTTGGTTCATAAAAATAACAAACCATTAAATAGTAACCCTAAACCTAGCCCTAACCCTAGCCCTAACCATAGCCCCTTCAATCCCGTATTTCTTTTTGGTTCATAAAAACAACAAACCATTATATAGTAACCCTAACCCTAGCCCTAACCCTAACCCCTTCAATCCCGTATTTCTTTTTGGTTCATAAAAATAACAAACCATTAAATAGTAACCCTAACCCTAGCCCTAGCCCTAACCATAGCCCCTTCAATCCCGTATTTCTTTTTGGTTCATAAAAACAACAAACCATTATATAGTAACCCTAACCCTAGCCCTAACCCTAACCCCTTCAATCCCGTATTTCTTTTTGGTTCATAAAAATAACAAACCATTAAATAGTAACCCTAACCCTAGCCCTAGCCCTAACCATAGCCCCTTCAATCCCGTATTTCTTTTTGGTTCATAAAAATAACAAACCATTAAATAGTAACCCTAACCCTAGCCCTAGCCCTAACCATAGCCCCTTCAATCCCGTATTTCTTTTTGGTTCATAAAAACAACAAACCATTAAATAGTAACCCTAACCCTAGCCCTAGCCCTAACCATAGCCCCTTCAATCCCGTATTTCTTTTTGGTTCATAAAAACAACAAACCATTATATAGTAACCCTAACCCTAGCCCTAACCCTAACCCCTTCAATCCCGTATTTCTTTTTGGTTCATAAAAATAACAAACCATTAAATAGTAACCCTAACCCTAGCCCTAGCCCTAACCATAGCCCCTTCAATCCCGTATTTCTTTTTGGTTCATAAAAATAACAAACCATTAAATAGTAACCCTAAACCCCTTCAATCCCGTAACAAAATATTAAAGCTGCAGCTCTTGGCGGCCATCCAAAGTTTCCCTTGTCACTTGTAGTGCTGAAGACAAAAAAATATTTCACCATTCTAAAAATAACTTTTTATTTATTTATGTTTTTTTTTTTTTTTACTCATATTCACCCCAAACAAGGGCCACATTGCCACTGAAACGTAAGGGGCTACTGCGAATTAGGGGCCATACCTACAGGGACACTCTAACTAGGGAGTTGAACAGCGCCAATTCTATCTTCGCTTTGTCTGGTATGGTATTGGGAGATTATCTTCCTTTTCCCTCCCTCCAAACGAAACTAACCAAGCCAATAGCAATATAATATTTTTTGTTCCCCAAAAGAATTCACTTAGTGACAAGACAAAATGTATTCTTAATGCAAAACTTCTCAAAACGAAATTAATACACACACACATTAAACTCATACAAACCCCAAGTATTCATGTAAGACCCAAATACATATTTATTTATTTATTTCCATACGAGTCTTGTATTAATTTTGTATGCAGTGGCGTGCTGAGGTCTGATGATGCCCTGGTTACGCCCGGGGACAATCTCCTTGATTGTATGCCCCAAAGACTCAAGTATAAGTCCTAGTACAGAGAAATATTATGAGTTAGTTTGACTATGATTGGATGCCTGGAGCAACCGTCCCGTTCCCCCCTCTCTGCTCTCTGCACGCCACTGGTTGTACGTCCATGTTACTCATTTTATTTCAGTATAAGCAAAAAGATTCCTTTTTGATTCACACAAATAACGAACGGGATTGTAACCATTAAGAACCGTTGCAATCCCATAACACATCGTAAGAATATCCATTTTTCTTTGGAATGTTAGACTTAAATTGTATGCAATGCTGTGCAGCAAAAGACAGCAACATCTGCAATAATAAATGCCCTATCTCAACAATAGGATCTCGTTGACTCTCCATATTGTGTGCAGCTTGAATAAATTGTTTCTTTTCATGAAGATTTATTTCCTGCCAACCGATCTCTATATCATCGGCATCCAACCTTAATGGTTATGCTGATTTTATAACCTTTAGCACAAAAAAAGGGTACCAAAGTGACGAATGGACTTTTCAGCTTTATTGTCTTCGAGCGGCAATTTATTAGAACAACTACCCGACTCTTCCTCCCACCCGCCTCTGCTGTTGTCTGGCCAGGAATGATCAATGTTTCAAAGGAAAAGTCAATTGTAGATGAAAGAGACAGAGCAAGGATTGTTGAAGCACCGAACTATTTAGGGAAGTGCATAGAGTAGGCACTATAGACCAGTAGCTTGCAGGGAGGACTGGTGATACCCGGGACAAATCTTGATTGTATGCCTTCTAAAACTCGTGTATAAGATGTGAAATACTGTAAAATGTTATAAGAAAGTCAAATATTCTGAATGCTATATAAACCCTAACCCAACTTGCAATATACAAGTATTTCGATTTTAATATAAATACAAGGCGAGACTAGACTGAGAAAATGCAGGAACTAACAGCTACGTCTGCTTGTCTCTTTTTCTAATGGTTGCAGCATGATTCACATACATTATATGCATTTGTGTGTGTGGGGGGTGTATGTTAATATATATATACAGGGTGGGCCAAAATAAGGGTCCTATCTTTAAATTTGAATAACTTGAATTTGAATAACTTCCACAAAATAAAAGTTAAACTCACCAAACTTTATGTGTGTGTAGACTGACCCTTCCGAGATTTTTTGAAATAAACAAAACAAATTTTAGCCGAAAAACACTTCTTAAAACTTACAAAAACTAAAGTATTGTTTTTTACACTGTTTTGAGTTTTTTAAGCAAAAATAATGTTTTCTAAATGAGGGTACGTTCCTTAGGGCTAATACGGCTCATGCTTGCTTCGGAAGGGGTCCTTTACTTATTCTAAAAAAAAAATTTTTTAAAAATCAATAAATAAAAAAGTTATGAATTTTTAAAAATAGGACCCTTATTTTTGCCCACCCTGTATATATATATATATATATATATATATATATATATATATATATATATATATATTAACATACACCCCACACACACAAATATATATATATATATATATATATATATATATATATATATATATATATATATATATATATATATATATAAAGTGGTGAACTAAAAGCGAACTTTTAGGAAAGGTAGAACCTATTGTGAAAAGTATACAGCTCAATATCCAGGATAGAGCAGATAGATATGCCTGGCTTAAGGAAAAATTTAACTTGAATAAATTGCTTTTTTGCTATGAGCAACTGAATTGAAAAAAGATTTGACTTTTGCTTTTCTAATTCCTTTTCATTCTTCTACATATATATATATATATATATATATATATATATATATATATATATATATATATATATATATATATATATACATATATATATATATATATATATATATATAAACATTAAATGAATTAAAACATTACAATTGTTCCAAGAATTAGAACATCAAGTCCAGTATGACGTACGATCGTTTCCAAAACAGTTTGGACATACTTTATTTTATTTTATAAATTAATAAAGCTAATCCAAAAAGTCCCTTCATCAGCACCTTTAGCAACACGTCTTTCAGAAAGTCAGAGAAAAAATTAAAAAGATCATTGCAGAGAAAGCGTCACCGGTTGATATGTTAGTAGTATGGGGGGGGGGAGAACACAATGGTACCTACAAACCAAAACACTGGTACATACAGAAGAAATAATCCAATATTTTACATAGATTTACGCTTTAAAATTATGCAATAAACTAATTAAAGTTACAAATATAAATATATATATATATATATATATATATATATATATATATATATATATATATATATATGGGAAGAGAAGGATGAAAGTAATCCGACGTGATGGGAAAATGAAAAAGGAAAACCAAAAAATGGATGTTTTTTATGTGTACATCAACGTTTCGTCTTTATTTATAAGACTTCATCAGGATGATAAAATAGAGAAAAAATGTCATGCAAGCACAGATACATGTAGGGTAGACATATTGGGAAAAATAGAATGAAATAGTGGCCAACTGCTGGGTGGACGTCCGTATTTGTTGGAGAAATAGAAATGAATGTAGAAAAGAATGAGTGGGGAAAAAATGGAAGGATGGGGTGAGCCAGGACTACTGTGGCTGGTGGTAAGAGAAAGAGGTGGGGGATGAGCAGGGGTAAAGTGGATGGCAGAGAGGGAGGTGAGGAAGAGGGGGGGGGGGTTGACCAGATGGCTGCGGTTCAAGATTGAAGGGGAAAAAGTAAGTTGGAATGTTTGTGTATGGGGGGTGTATGCAGGGAAAGGAGGAAGGGTAGAGAGGAAGGGGGGCTGTGATTTTGGTGGATGGGCGAAAGTTATGTACACATAAAAACATCCATTTTTTGGTTTTCCTTTTTCATTTTCCCATATATATATATATATATATATATATATATTTCAGAGGAAACATTATTTTATTAATCAATGAAACGGGCGAGTGGAAAAAAGAAAATTGCTAACGTTTGAAACCTCTGTGTATAGAAAACTAACCTTTACAGGTCTTTATCTAAATTGGTTTCCCTTCGCCCCGAAATCAAGAAAAATAAATCTTATTGGTACTCTTACTCATCGAGCACTTATGATTCAATCCCCAACCCTACTCGATGCAGAATTTGGTGAAATTACCAATATTTTTCTCGCTAATGGATATCCCATCAATATCATGAAAAGCACCATTTCACACAAAGTTGCTATATTTAATGGTGATAAATTTATCAGCCCGTCACGATGTCCTATCTATTTTAAACTTTCATGGTTAGGTTCCGACGGCCTTGACATTATTAAAAGAACTAGCAAATATATACTCCCTCCGGTCGCATATTTTTGATAATTGTTTTATTTAATTTCTCAGTAAAATGTGTTTGTTTGGTTTTACAAAAAAACAAAGAAAATCACCCCATCCTTTATTTTAATAAATAAAACACGGAATAATAAAAACAGTTTTGAAACAAAATTTACCCTTTATGGCGTAAAATGTAAAACAAAAAATCCTAAAGGTTGGAAAAAGATAATTATATCAAATCGAAAAAAAAGGTGTACCTAAAATAAAATCAACAATTAAAAAAATAAAATATAGTTATTTAATTGCACAGTAAAATGTGTTTGGTTTTTCTTACAAAAAAATAGTAATTTTTTAATAAATTATTTTTAAAATTTGATAATTTGATTCAATAAACTTTGTGCTTTAAAACATAATTTCTAATAATATTTTTAAAAAAAGACAAAAACGTTTAAATAAAAAGAATCAAAGTAAATATATCATTTTTGAGCAACTCGTACGATAAATTTCAGAGAATCTGTTGTTTACATGTTATTAATCAAATAACGCGCCCCTGTCTTGTGTCCATCTCTCTCCATCTCTCTCTCTCTCTCTTTCTTGAAATAGAACTTTCTGTGTATTCGAAATAGAACATTATACTTAATAATCAGAGGGCAGATAACCCATGTACTACATTAAGCTCCCTCAAAAAGAGGAAGGTATTACCTGGGGGATGGTATAATGACAACAGAAAAGATACTACACTACCTCCCGCCTCAAAATAAGTAAAGAAAAAGGTGATCCCTAAAAGGGTAGTATAATGACAACAGAACAGATACTACATCCCATCCCCCCAAAAAGAGGAGTAATGCCTTAGAAGATTGTATCATGACAACAGAACAGATACTACACTACCTCCACAACTCACAAAAAAGGAGGAGGTAATGCCTGGAAAAATGGTATTATGACAACAGAACAGATACTACACTACCTCAACATCATGCAAAAAAAGAGGAGGTAATGCCTGGGAGGATGGTATAATAATAACAGAACAGATACAACACTACCTCTACACCTCTCAAAAAAAGAAGGTGATAATGCCTGGATGGTATCATGACAACGGAACAGATACTGCACTACCTCCACACCTCTCAAAAAAAGAAGGAGGTAATGCCTAGGAGGATTGTATCATGACAACAGAACAGATACTACACTACCTCCACAACTCACAAAAAAGGAGGAGGTAATGCCTGGGAGGATGGTATCATGACAACAGAACAGATACTACACTACCTTCACACCTCTCAAAAAAGGAGGAGGTAATGCCTGGGAGGATGGTATCATGACAACAGAACCGATACTACACTACTTCCACATGCACACCTCTCAAAAAAGGAGGGCATAATGCCTGGGAGGATTGTATCATGACAACAGAACAGATACTACACTACCTCCACAACTCACAAAAAAGGAGGAGATAATGCCTGGGGGGATGGTATCATGACAACAGAACAGATACTACACTATCTTCACACCTCTCAAAAAGGAGGAGGTAATGCCTGGGAGGATGGTATCATGACAACAGAACCGATACTACACTACTTCCACATGCACACCTCTCAAAAAAGGAGGGCATAATGCCTGGGAGGATGATATCATGAAAACAGAACAGATACTACACTACCTCCACACTTCTCAAAAAAGGAAGAGGTAATGCCTGGGAGGATGGTATCTACTACACTAAACTATTCCCCTGAATTGAGCATTTAAAGATAGTGCATTAGTCTGAAATAATATATTTCATAATAAGTACTATAGTCTTAAATAGTATAGTTTTGTCTTCAGACAGATACATAATCACCATTATTAATAGATTTCTTCTTCTCCTCAACGCTGTTTTCCAGCAACCATGCTGAGAGTATTGATTTACTCCTCTCCAGGAGTTAGGCACAAGGACAGTGTTTATCTTACTCCCACAAGTAAAATGTGACCCAAGGTCGGGTCGGGAAAGTGGGGTTTGAAAAGCCAGCACCCGAGAGGTGAGCACTCTGGCCATTAAAAATTGCCTGGGCAGCCCCGGTAGAGGCGCCACAGACAGTAAGCAATAACCTTACTCCTCCCCAAAGAGAGGAGGCAAAGCCTGGGAGGGTGGACCTCCTAGAACTGCACAGGACAGACCCATAGACCGGAAAATCAAGCCCCGAAGGCCAAGATAATACCAGTCTATGGGGTGCAGTATCCATCGGAACAGATACTACACTTTGATCTTAGCCAAAAGGCCAAGCATACACTTTATTTACCTCCCCAGGAGGTTAGGCACAAGGCCAGGTTTATCTTACTCCCACAAGGTAAGATGTGACCCAATGTCGGGTCGGGAAAGTGGGACTTGAAAAGCCAGCGCCCGAGAAGGTGAGCACTCTGGCCATTAAAAATTGCCTGGGCAGCCCCGTCGGCATTCCCCGGTAGGGGCGCCTCAGGCAGTAAGCAATAAACTTACTCCTCCCCAAAGAGGGAAGAAAAAGCCTGGGAGGGTGGACCTCCTAGAACTGCACAGGACAGTACCTCAGACCGGCGGAATCAAGCCCCGAAGGCCAAGACAATACCTGTCTACAGAGTGAGCATCCATCGGAACAGATACTACACTCTGATCTTAGCCAAAAGGCCAAGCATACTCGACTCCAACTTTTTTCTCTTCTTTTTGTAAGGATGTTTTGCCAGCCAGTCAAAAGAATTCTGTTGTTTATAAATTACTGTCAGTGTAGATCTGACTACGTTGGCAAGACATCCCAGGGATTAGAAATGAGAATATCCTAACACAAACCACGTGATATTCGTTTACACAAGGTTTTGAGATCATCCGGGAACTTTCAAGCATATGAATCTGCCATCGGTAATCACCTGGTTGGTACAAATATATGTTCTGACCAGTATTCTGGAGCGTTGTTTTTATGTTTTACACAATGCCAGGTCGAACTATCATCTAAATATTATTGAGGTGTTAGTTATTAAAAATTCTAGACCTGTGTAGACAAAAGATTTTGAAACATAAGTTGGATATTTTCCATGATTCAAATCCCCCATAACGTTGAGAGATTTCCTTTTTTTTCTTCTCTTAATTGATTTCTCCAACTGAAACAATTTTCCTCCCATTTCTCATTCGATGTTCTTAGTTTTTAATTTGTCATTCTGACGTTTCCACTTAGAGGGTCAGACGATAAGGCCTTAAGGGAGATTTTAGCAATTTTGTTTTTTTTTCACACGCCCGTTTCATTGATTAAAAAAATAATGTTTTCTCTGAAATTTATCTTACCATATATATAAGTAGGTTGAGATAAATAAAATTAGAACATTATTTATATCAGTTCCAAGAATTGAAACACAACAAATATTTGGTGTACGATCGTTTCTAAGACGATTTTGAATATTTTATTTTGTATTTTACTTTAGATAATTCCAAAAATGATCTTCTGTAGCGCCCGTCATAACATCACAAATAGAAGTCAAGCAAGAAAAACATCAAATATTAGTATTATTTTAAATATATATATATATATATATATATATATATATATATATATATATATATATATGGGAAATGAAAAAGGAAAAACCAAGAGATATTTTTTAAAAAAATTTTTATATTCATCGTCTTTATTTGATAGACTTCCTCAGGATGATAATTTTAAGAAAAATGTCATGCAAGTACATCGAAATTTTGGGTAGACATGATAGGTCGATGAGAAAAAGTAGTAGCCGTGGCTGCTGACAGGCTGAGAGAAGTCAGTGGCAGAGAGTGAAATGAATGTGGATGGCTGGGAGTAAAAAAGGGGGAGGGTGGGAGTGTTAGTGAATTTGTCTTAGGGTAGAGGGGAGGGGGTGCTGAGCTTTTTGTCGTGGTGAGGTGTGGCATGGATTTCCCATTATGTCGGATTACTCTCATCCTTCCTTTCTCACACACATATATATATATATATACACATAGGTATTTAAATATTTAATATTTATTAAAAAAATATTATTGTTTATCAGCCCCCCTTCCAACAAGGGCTGGGCACTTTCGAGTAGCTTTAATAACAAGCAGTACTAATAGCTATATGCGAGATCCGAACACCGGTTCGTAAGATCACTCTGAGCTGCCTGGTAAATGACGGCCACGTGTCGCTATTTACAGTTAAAGTTATTCTATATTCACTAATTAATTGACGATGGCCCTTTGGTTAAGATCACCGACTACGAATCAGTGGCGATTTGTGTTCGGGGTTCACGCCCACCGACCGTCGGAAATGAGTTCCTAGACTGAAGATTGCGTTAGCATGAAACATCGATGTCTCTAGGTATTTAAATATTTAATATTTATTAAAAAAATATTATTGTATATATATATATATATATATATATATATATATATATATATATACGGAGAGATAGAGAGAGAGGGGAGGGCAGTGCAAAATTAGCCTCTAAAACTTGATTCATCAGTCCTGAAATGTTAAAATTACCATATTATTTCATTTCTTTGCCTTTTGACTAGGAACAAAGTGTAGTATCTGTTATGATGCTCCACGTAGTCTATTCTGTCCTCGGTTAGTGAAGGAGAAGTCCAACACCGAGACAATAATAATAAAAATATGAACAATTCAATAATTATTCAACTGCAACAGAATAAATAACCTCTGCAAAACGAAAACAAGCATCTTCTGTTTGATAACGAGTCATATTTTCAATCAGGGAAACAGAAAGGTGCATATAGCTATAAAAAAACTATTACCAAAATTCCAAATACCGATCTAATGCCAAACTTAAAGAATGCATTTCTTTCTTTCCGCTTTTAACCTTTCGATGAGGTTCAATTTGTAACTTAATTATTGGCGTGTGGTTGAATAAATCCTTTATCTTCTAGGAATGTGTTATTCCAATTAATTACATGATTATTAGAAAATAAGTCTCAGCACACAAAACAACCAACAAATAAAGCGTTGCTGAATATCTATTATTATACTAAAGCTGAGTTAATCAACGTTTGTTTCCTTAAGGCTTTTAATTACACAAAATACACGTAAAAATATTCCTTGGTATTGGGATTGAGTTATGTTTTTTAGAAAAAAAATCCATTTTAATTGTTCTTATTAGCTATAATTTGCAATTTAGTCACCAAGTCATTCAGCTCATACTAAGTTTCTGTTTATTACTCTAATCCTTCCTGATTCAAACAATCTAAACTTGGCTCAATTCTTTTATATCATAGATAAAGGCTGGGCAATTTTTATAAAAACAACCTTTCCGGTCCTTTACGGTCAAATTTACTTCTGAGTGGACTTACAACAAGTTGCGATCTAATTGTAAATTAAAATGAAAGCCCCCCCTCCCCAACGCGCACAATGCACACACACTATAGCCAAGCAAACAAGTCAGTGAGTATACCACCTCACCCCCCACCCCCCCAAAAAATAATAACTGGGAACAAACTTTTCATGATTTCCTCAATTTTCCCGGGCAATGTCAGGACACAGGTTCTGCTAGTTTTGTATAGATGACTGAAATTTATAGACTCGCACATGTGCCGAATTGCGTTGTGGGATTAGTTTTTATCATTAAAGTGAATTCTCAACATAATTAAAATTATTTTAATTTTATGGTAAGATCGGATATTTGCTTGGATCAGTGGGATTCAGAGAGGAGGAGGCTAGGGGGGGGGGCATTCATCCAAATTGGTGGTAGAGAGGTAGACCATCCAATCATATTCAAACGATCTCCTTTTCTAATAATATTTCTAAGTAATGGGACTTATACTTGATTCTTTGAGGCATACAATCAAAATTTACTTGAATATATTACTACTTACCAGGATTAATTTACCAATTCCAAAAGAAATTATTTTCTTGTTTTGCTATAAATATAAGTAACACTTTATATTCTGAATATTTACTTTTGTTTTAACTTGTCGCATAATTCTAATTCAATTGCGCTATATCAAAACTGCCAAGTATTTGAACAGGTTTTGAATCGTTTTTCAATGGTTTACAACCTTTTTATTGTATATATAGTAAAGTCAGTCTTTTTCTTCTATGTAATAAAGTAAAGTTAGCATGTTTATTGATTTGGGTCATTGATGGATTTGATCTTAAAAATCAACGTTTGATTCTGGTACGTCTGGTTTTTATGTAATGTTAGTACATGTTCTTAGCAAGAAAAAAATGTAATTTGATTTAATTCGTTTGAGAATTTATTTTATCTACCCGGAATAATTTTCAAAATTATGACATCTTAAAGAAAAAAATAAAGTAATTCTGTATTCGTTAATACAGAGTCAGTTGCCTTTGGTTGATATTTTACTTAAAAAAAGGGTCACTTTGTTTGAAGAAGTTACTTCTCTTTGGTTGGTTGAATTGCTACTTAAAAAAGGGAAGTACATCTGTTTTGATGAATACAGAGTTACTTACCTTTGTTTGGTTGAATTTTCATTTTTTAAAGAGGATGCAAAAATCATCTAAATTATTAATGAGAGTAAAAATAACCCTGGGCAATGTCGGGTAGGCACAGCTAGTAATGTATTTGCATGCACAACCGAGGTCACAATTTACATAAAGACGTTTAAATTTAGGTTTAAGAAATGTTTGTGTTGTGTTATTTATTTCAAGTTAAATATTTATATATTTGAATAAATTAAATAAATTAAAATTTATATATTTTAAATAAATAAATATTTCCTTTTTGTAATCCAACCATATTAGGTACAAATAAACTTCAATTAATGCGTGACTTGTCCACAAAGTATCAGTCATAAATGTCCAAAAGTCTTTGTTTTATTGCAACACTCACAGGAAAAGAGAAATAAAATGTACTTAGAACCATTGTTTACAACTACGTCTGCAAAAACAGGTCACATGACCAGATCACAATTAAAAAGTAAAATAATGTTGAGTAACGAATCATAACGTCTTTTTGCACAATTTATTGAAACAAGTCTGAGAGCCTCGGGATTTAGATAAAAGAAAATGATTGCTGACTAAGAGTGGAGTTTTTTTCAACTGACACTAGAGCATTGACACAACTGAATTCAAAAGAAGACTGTGAGTGTTCTAAACTACGTTCAACACAGTAAAATGCTAAAGACAACAGAAAGCTTTCAGACCCTATACTAATAGAATGCTGAAAACAACACATGTTAAACTTACAGTCATTAACGGTACAAAAAAATAATGACATGAATCTTAACCAACTGATAGAAATAAAAAAAATGCATGGACATTATATGAACAAATGGAACTTGCCTTTAGTTGATGACGTTCTGAAGGCCAGTGACTATGATCAGAAGAGAGGTAGTCTGAAAAGCATGCCAAGATGGCAGCCTTTGGACCGCGTCCGATGCTTTGGGCATCTAAGCCAAAAAGAGAATAATTTTCAGTTCTATATTCCTCATGTGGGCGGAATTAAATTTTTGATTTCTGGAAAGGAAGCGGGTCGTTCTCTGGTTACTCAGTACAGTTCGGGGGGAGGGGGGGGGGGGTAAGCATCTGTTCTGTTGTTATGAGACCATCCTCCTAGGCATAAACTCCTCCTTTTGTAACACGCAATTGTCACAATCGGCTGTTCATGATGAAACTCAACATTTACATTATATATACTAGCAAAAATATGCGACTGGAGGGGGGGAGCATATTTTTGCTAGTATTAATAAAAAAGAGCTTGAAATTTTAAAAGAAAATAAACTCTCACCTTAAAAGATCCAAGTGGATCCATATTAGGACCAAAGTCATCCGAATGTTTTGCAAGGATCCTACATGAAAATAATAATAATAATACATATTTAGAATATTATGATTCTTAGTCATTTAACTATATTTAAGGGCAGAATTATCTGTGTTATCTCCCTTGTACTTATATCCGAGTTATCTCCCTTGGGTTTATTCTGCCCAATGTTAAGAGAATGTGCTCTACTGTCTGGTGGTTAAGAAAACTCATTCCATGAATGCGCATAAATAAGGACGAGATCTTATCCTCTGTCTGCCTGATCCTTTTAGGCCGTCAGACATGTTCCGCCCAACTGCCATCTTGGCATGGCGTTTATGAACCCTGGTGCTGTGTCTATCGAACGTCTTTTATAGTAGCAGTCAGACGGACTTCCAGAACATCACAACGAAGTATGTGACATTTATTTATCTATTTCTCATACATATTTTCTGCATCTATAACCTGGCAATATGTGTCTTTCTTATTTGTATAACCAAAATTATGCAAATTATCAATCCTATTTGTATAACCAAAATTATGCAAATTATCAATCCTCATCTAAAAAATTCAGAAATTTAATGGCTTTCTTATTGCATTGTAACCGTTGTAGAAAAACAATGTTTTTTCTAACCAAAATGGTGTGATCAATTCTGTGCAAAAACAGAGTCCCAGAATATTTGAATCCATTTTTTTATATTTTACAGCCAATCAGATTCCTTCTTTTAAAAAATGTTGTCTTCAATTCGGTTAGAGTTTTCTATTCACATATTTAAGGCTTGATCCTCTTTTTGAGCCTATTAGATCATAAAAAGAGACAACTAATCTTAGCTTAAAGAGTCCCCGAAAAAGGTTTACTGAGGTCTGATGCTAGGGTTAGGGTTAGGGTTAGGGTTAGGGTCTGATGCTAGGGTTAGGGTTAGGGTTAGGGTTAGGGTCTGATGCTAGGGTTAGGGTTAGGGTTAGGGTTAGGGTCTGATGCTAGGCTTAGGGTTAGGGTTAGGGTTAGGGTCTGATGCTAGGGTTAGGGTTAGGGTTAGGGTCTGATGCTAGGGTTAGGGTTAGGGTTAGAGTTAGGGTTAGGGTCTGATGCTAGGGTGAGGGTTAGGGTTAGGGTTAGGGTCTGATGCTAGGGTTAGGGTAGGGTTAGGGTTAGGGTTAGGGTCTGATGCTAGGGTTAGGGTTAGGGTTATGGTTAGGGTTAGGGTTAGGGTCTGATGCTAGGGTTAGGGTTAGGGTTAGGGTTAGGGTCTGATGCTAGGGTTAGGGTTAGGGTCTGATGCTAGGGTTATGGTTAGGGTTAGGGTTAGGGTTAGGGTCTGATGCTAGGCTTAGGGTTAGGGTTAGGGTTAGGGTCTGATGCTAGGGTTAGGGTTAGGGTTAGGGTTAGGGTCTGATGCTAGGGTTAGGGTTATGGTTAGGGTTAGGGTTAGGGTTAGGGTCTGATGCTAGGGTTAGGGTTAGGGTTAGGGTCTGATGCTAGGCTTAGGGTTAGGGTTAGGGTTAGGGTTAGGGTCTGATGCTAGGGTTATGGTTAGGGTTAGGGTTAGGGTTAGGGTTAGGGTCTGATGCTAGGGTTAGGGTTAGGGTTAGGGTCTGATGCTAGGCTTAGGGTTAGGGTTAGGTTTAGGGTCTGATGCTAGGGTTAGGGTTAGGGTTAGGGTTAGGGTTAGGGTTAGGGTCTGATGCTAGGGTTAGGGTTATGGTTATGGTTAGGGTTAGGGTTAGGGTCTGATGCTAGGGTTATGGTTAGGGTTAGGGTTAGGGTCTGATGCTAGGGTTAGGGTTAGGGTTAGGGTCTGATGCTAGGCTTAGGGTTAGGGTTAGGGTTAGGGTTAGGGTCTGATGCTAGGGTTAGGGTTAGGTTTAGGGTTAGGGTCTGATGCTAGGGTTAGGGTTATGGTTAGGGTTAGGGTTAGGGTTAGGGTCTGATGCTACATATATGAAGACACTCTAGCAATTTGATTCTCACTTTTCATATGATCTTTTGAGTGGTTTTCTTATTTCTATAATCAACCTCTAAACTTTTAATGTTTACTGCTGAGAATTAGTGCGAGTAGATAATCACACACACACACACTCAATAGCGTATACAACATCCCATACCTTTTTACATGAAATTATGGTCTAAATACCATGTTAATATCTATATTTGACTAGCAGGGCTACCCGGCGTTGCCCAGGGCAAAATTGTAACATATTTCTATTAAAACTTCTATCTTTTTACCTCTCTTTCACCCTCCCCGTTTTCACACTCTCTCCCCCCCCCCTTTCTCCTCTGCCCAGCCCATTCCTCTCTCTAAACACACACACACACACACACACAGATACACGGACAGCTCCTTTTAATAGATTCCCCAAGGAATAAGTTAGCATAGGAGAAGTAACTCTTTGATTAAAAAAATTAGAGTTACTTCCCTTTAATTAGTACATAAAAATGGCTGAAAAACCGACTACTGCTGACAAAATCTGCACCAAGTTCAAGTTGGGAGTAAAATGGAAACATTTATTGTTTGTTGTTTGAGTCGTTTGATTGAGGGATGTGTGAAGAAAAACAATTTTCAGAATTATGGTCACTGACCGAGAGAGAATCATGGGGGAAAGAACAGAGCTAGATTTGAGGTCGGACGTTCCACCTTTTTATTCCCTCCACATGGTTCGGGGGCTGACTGTATATGTAAAGAACAGAGCTAGATTTGAGGTCGGACGTTCCACCTTTTTGTTCCCTCCACATGGTTCGGGGGCTGACTGTATATGTAAAGAACAGAGCTAGATTTGAGGTCGGACGTTCCACCTTTTTGTTCCCTCCACATGGCTCGGGAGCTGACTGTATATGTAAAGAACAGAGCTAGATTTGAGGTCAGACGTTCCATCTTTTTGTTCCCTCCACATGGCTCGGGGGCTGACTGTATATGTAAAGAACAGAGCTAGATTTGAGGTCGGACGTTCCACCTTTTTGTTCCCTCCACATGGCTCGGGGGCTGACTGTATATGTAAAGAACAGAGCTAGATTTGAGGTCGGACGTTCCACCTTTTTGTTCCCTCCACATGGCTCGGGGGCTGACTGTATATGTAAAGAACAGAGCTAGATTTGAGGTCGGACGTTCCACCTTTTTGTTCCCTCCACATGGCTCGGGGGCTGACTGTATATGTAAAGAACAGAGCTAGATTTGAGGTCGGACGTTCCACCTTTTTGTTCCCTCCACATGGCTCGGGGGCTGACTGTATATGTAAAGAACAGAGCTAGATTTGAGGTCGGACGTTCCACCTTTTTGTTCCCTCCACATGGCTCGGGGGCTGACTGTATATGTA
Source organism: Sepiola atlantica (assembly GCA_963556195.1). Classification (NCBI taxonomy): domain Eukaryota; kingdom Metazoa; phylum Mollusca; class Cephalopoda; order Sepiida; family Sepiolidae; genus Sepiola; species Sepiola atlantica. The sequence goes on from OY744529.1 coordinate 11,419,433, forward strand.
AAGAACAGAGCTAGATTTGAGGTCGGACGTTCCACCTTTTTGTTCCCTCCACATGGCTCGGGGGCTGACTGTATATGTAAAGAACAGAGCTAGATTTGAGGTCGGACGTTCCACCTTTTTGTTCCCTCCACATGGCTCGGGGGCTGACTGTATATGTAAAGAACAGAGCTAGATTTGAGGTCGGACGTTCCACCTTTTTGTTCCCTCCACATGGCTCGGGAGCTGACTGTATATGTAAAGCTTAGAGTTCCAAGAGAATGTCTGCACTCCATTGCAATAAAATGTAAGCTATATACTGGCTAGTTAAGACGGTGTCCATTTGAAAAATGTTCCTAGTTGGATAAAATATTATTTGAAAGCTATAAAAAAAACTTTCTTATTTTGACTCTTTATTTGCTGAAGGAAAATGTGTCTCTAAACAGCTTTCGGGGCATATCAACAAATCGATACAATAAAGTGTTCTTTTTTTCTCTCACATTTTTGTGATTAAGCGTCAAACTAAAGATCCTGGTTTCAATCACGAATCTTAGCATATTTTTATTGTTGGAAATCTATTATTTACTATTAATACATTTTAAAATCAATAATGAAATAATTTAAAGTACTAAAACCAATGCATTTCCGTTTTTTTTTTGTAAACAAGTCAGCCATTTTAATAGTTTGTAATTAGTTGAAAAATAACAGAATTTTTTTATGATCCTTCGAAAATTTACAGCAATTTATCTTTCAAAATTTTATTTAAAAACAAAAATTATTCTTGAAAAATAATTGCATAGTTTAAAAAAAAAATTAAAGTAAAAATATTACGAGGGTCGTGACAGCTAGTAATTAATAAAAATTGTTGAATTTATAGAAATTCCTTTATTTAAAAATTTCTTTTACGCCATCAAAGAAGTTTTAAAATTCTTATCATTCACGGATCTGTTCTGCACTAAAGTAGGCAGAGAATCCTGAATCCTAACCTCACTAGATTTAGGCGCTTAAACCGAAAAGAGTTATTTTTAGAAATAACCATCAAGCATCCCCCGCGTTACCCGAGAATAAATAAGGGCCTATGTGTACTCTGCATCTCGCTCTGATCCCCTATATTACCATTTTTATTTTCATCTTTTATTTATAATTTAACTATTTGTATAATTATTTCCACTGATTTCTTGAATTTCTTGAAAGAAAGAACATATTTTTTCCTGACCCCAAATGATAAATATTCCAGTCAGCTTTTTTGTTACCATAACCTGTTCGAGGTCATACTAAATCATAATATGTAAAGTTTGTAAGTGTATCGTTGGTGGTTTCTGAGTTTTAGCCCGAAAGACAGGCAGAAAAGAAAACTCTCCTTTATATAATAGATGCTAGATGAAGCACAATTCTATTTAAAGAAATATCACTATTTATGGATTTTTCAGTTTTAAGTTGAAAGTTCATTCACAAATAATTAAAATTCTTTGAATTTGGTGAAGAGGAATAATTAATTCCAATGATGGTTTAAAAAAACAAACAAAAAAAAACAAGTTATTAAAGTATCTGTCTGTTTTTTTTGTTGTTTTTTTTTTTTTTTTGTAAATATCAAATGTAATTTTTGGCAACTGTTATTTGGTGATTTTCCAGCAGAGAATTGACTGGATTGATGGCGCTAATTTTTACAGTGCTCACGCACCTTTGTGGTCAGTTTCCGATGCTGGACGCCATTTTGTTGAAGTGTTTATGTCTGGATTATCATTCTTTTTTTTTACAGCATATCAACTCTTTTGGGGTCATTTAATGCTGAATCCAGTCATTTTGGTAAAAAAAAAAGCTGTTTTTAATGTTATGCTTCAAGTTCTTAACCTGTTCAAATATTTATTAATGTTTTTACTTTGGTTGTTTTATTTGACGGCATATCAACCCTTGAAAGTTTATAGAAATTACACCTTCTGTTAGATTCTGCTGTAAACACCAGCTTATTTTAAATATTCAAATATTTGACCTGGATTTACCCGAAAAAGTACCTCCCTCAGGTCTGTTTCTTTGTAATATTTTTTGCCGCGTCTGTTCTAGGTCCAGACAATTCGTCGATACATAATGTACCGTAGAGATCTCCTGGTATTGTATGCAAATTGGAGCTGCTTCCCTTCCAAGGAGGTAAAAAATGGGCCTTCCTGTTAGTGTTATATGAAAAAAAGAAAGAAATGCTTACCTGGCAAAGGTGGCTTGATGAGCCATTGCGAGCTGATACATTTTGTGTAGTTTTTTGGTAAATATCAGTCGTTTTCTTTCCCTCATTTCTATTTTTCTCTCATGGTCCAGCATTTTTTTACTCTGTAAGAACAATCATTTTTCATCATTATTACAGTGTTATTACAGTGTTATTGCAGTGTTATTACAGTGTTATTACAGTGTTATTGCAGTGTTATTGCAGTGTAGACAACTGTACACATACTAGGAAGAAAGATTTCCAAAATTAAATCTAACAAAAATTTTCTTGACTTACACAAAAAAATGTTTGCTAGATTTATTGGATTTAGTATATGTTTTAAACAAATTGTCTAATCACGTCAGTGTAGAGAAATTTGCAGAATAAACTGGATAAAGCCAGAAATAATAGTAACACAATGAATTTACGAGGATATTTTAGGATCATGAAATATTTTTGAAAAATTGATCTTTATATTCATATTGGTCCCCCGATTTATAAAATCGGGGGACTTATGTTTTGAGGCATGTCCGTCCGTCCGGATTTTTCTCCACAACCATCCATTGAATTTCTCTGAAATTTTGCATGAAGTTGTAACTTTGGTCAGGTTAGAAAGTGACATTCTCCGATTTTTGAAAAAAAATCTGGTTAGCTCCCCAGGGGGTCAAAAGGCCCCGAAATGGCAAAAAATGACATTTTTTGCCTCATAACTTTTCATCCATCCATTCAATTTCTCTGAAACTTGGCCAAAATGTGGAGGCAATTGTTCCTAATAGAAAATAAGTATCGCTGACCTTGGAAAACATATGGTTCGCGCCCCCATTGGGTCAAAAGCCCCCAAAATGGCAAAAAATGACCCTTTTCTCCCATAACGTTTGATCCATCCATTCAATTTTTCTTAAACTTGGCCAAAATGTAGAGGCAATTGTTCTGGATATAAAATGAGCATCCTTGACTTCAGAAAAATTCTGATTCGCGCTCCCAGGGGGTCAAAAGGGGGTTTAAAAAGTTCCAAATTGCCCAAATTTATTGCATTTTACACTTGCCACATCGAGTCACATACAGAGGGGGACCACGCGTGTGCGGCTTGTTTTCTATTGTTTTAAATTATATATATATATATATATATATATATATATATATATATATATATATATATATATATACATATACACACACACACATATATATATATACACACACACACATATATATATATGGAAAAGGAAAAAGGAAAAACAAAATTATTTATATATTCATCAACGTTTCGTCTTTATTTCAAGACTTCCTCAAGATGATTGATTTGAAGAAATAACATACATGTATTTTCAAATATTTGTAATTGTGCGTTATTTCTTCACAGCAATCACTCCACGGAAGTCTTGAAATAAAGACGAAACGTTGATGAATACATAAATAATATTTTTGGTTTTCCTTTTTTCATTTTCCATTATGTTTGTGCAGAGATAATAAAGTAACCATCTTTTCATATTGCAATAGATTACCCTTCACTCAATGATTTTCGAAAAATAACCGTCCACAAGTTGACTAGAATGCACTAGTAGAGCTTAGTAGTAGTATGAAAATAGATATATGGCAAGTAAGCTACACAGGAACGTTTATGGCTTATTCTCGCAGTAAATCATCAGGCATTTAGTTTCTGTTCATTGAAATTCTGTTAATGGTGATTCCGCCTGACATTAGGCACATAGATAAAGGAAAGGGGAGTTTTTTTTCCTTTTGGTAGAAAGATTGATTAGAATAAGAGATGTCCAAAGTGGCATGACATAAATAAATGTCTGCCCAGTAAATTGGGACATAGTGACTTTTTTTACTGTTGTGAAGTTGTTCCACAGTAAATAATAAATAAAGGAAGTCAAGTCGAGGGTTGGTTTAACAAGTGTATTAACAAAGTAAGAAAGTGACTAGCTCTTGGCTAGACAGTTACAAGACTGTGCTTTGTCTTCAGTGTCTCTGGTGACTCGCACTATTTATAGTGACAACCGGTGTAGTTTCTCCTGTGTAAGAACGGCCGGTGTAACATTTACAATGGGGACAAAATGGATATAATGTAGAAAACCCTAATGTTTTTAAATTAGAACAACTTCAAAAAGCATATGAACTCAGTACTTGGAACATCTTTCTTGCTAAGACCAATATTTAGTACTAAAAGAATAAAAAATTGAAATAAAAAATAAAAGAATTGGAATAAAAATAAATTTAATAAAAGAAATAAATAAGTAAACTAAAATATGGAACTTGCATGAGAACTGAAAGGAATATGGAACATGAAGAAAATTTCTATGATACCAATAATTGTAGGAGCACTAGGAGCAGTCTCAAAATGTGTGTAAAATAATTAAGAGAAATTGGAATCAAAGGGAAGATTGAGACCATACAATAAACGGCAATGATGAAAACAGCCAAAATATTAAGGAAAGTTCTTGAATGTAGACACCAACCCACGCAACCAACAAACGCTTACCAGCTACAGATAAATGGAAACGGGGAAAAAAACAAAACAAAAAAACACATGCGATGGCACCAGCTTCAAAATTGTCATGAACGGTCAAGGAGGATGGAAAAAACCGAGGAGGGAGAGCACCAACAAGACCTCCACTGAAAAAGTGTAACAGTACTGGAATCTTGGGGAGGCTTAATGTCATTCACTTTCCAGAGAAGACGAACGACCGTTGCTAGTAAGAAATAGATGGTAAACGGCCGTTTCGATAATGGAAAATAATTTGCAACGATTATCAAAAGAAGTGAATAGTGCTGGTAATCTGAGGAGGCTTGTTATCACTCGGACTCCAGGGAAACACTGCTGCTTATTGTCAGTGAGCAATCACTGATAATGACTTGTGTGGAAACTCCTAATGAGTGAAATAACAAAGTGCAAAAAGCACAACCAAAAAGAACGATACGATCAGCAGTCAAAATGGAAACACAAAGACAAAAGAAAAATAGAAAGAGAAGCAGTTACACTGATTATTTATACGAATTACCAAAGAAGAGACACATGAAAACACATAGACATGGCTACAAAAAGGACACTTCAATAAAGAAATGGAATCGCTACTGACAGCTGCACAAAACAACACAATCAAAACAAGCTATATAAAAGTCAAAATAGGTAAAACCCAGGAAAGCAGTAAATGTAAACTATGGACAAAGAGACGGAATAATAAACCACATAAACTTTTATTCCATTAAAAATTAGCACATGGTGAATCTGGTGGCAGTGAGAGTAGATAAATAGTAGCGAGTAAAAATACTAGCCACCTTCTCTTTGGAAGATTTATTTGGAAGACTCCGGTAATCTGGACAAAATATAAGAAACATTGAAGAAGACAAAATGAATGCATAATTTTTGGAAACGCGCATAAGGGCTTAGCCTAATTCGATGGCAGGACAGATAAGCATATCAAGGTTTTGGTTATTAAGCTATTCTGTCTGAAGGCGGTGGGGGGGGAGGTGATCGACTTTACTTTATTATAGAGATATCATGCCAGAAAATATTTTGTTTGGGTCTGAATTATTTTCAAATGGCCGCCATCATAAAAATACTTTATTATAGAGATATCATAATTGCTTGTTAAGTAATATTACCCAAACAATACAAACAGCATTAAAAATGGAAACAAAAAGACAAGAAAAGAAAAATAATAGGAGAAGCAGTTACCCTGACTATTTATAAGAATCACCAAAAAAGAGACACATGAAAACACATAGACATGGCTATGGAAAGGACACTTCAACAGAGAAATGGAATCACTACTACAGCTGCACAAAACAGCGCAATCAAAACAAACTATATAAAAGCCAAAAACCCAGAAAAAACGGTAAATGTAGACTATGGATAAAGAGACGACTGCACAGGAAGGCAGTCCACTGAGAACTGTTTGCACTTTAAACATGCAGACAAACGGTACAAACACAGACCGGAAACAGTAGTGGAAAATGAAAAGCATAAAATCATTTGTGACACGGAAGTGCAAATGGACAAATGCATCCAAGCAAGGAGACCAAACATGATAATAGTCTAGAAAAATGAAAACACTGCCAAATCATAAAATTCGCCATCCATCCCATCAGTTCACAGGTTGCAGAAAAACTAAGCAAATACATTCAACTTACCAGAGAGATAAAACAAATATAGAACATGAGTAAAATTACAGTTGTACCAATAATTGTAGGAGCACCAGTGATAGTTCTGAGAAACCTGGAAAAAAAGAATAAGAGAAATTGGAATCAAAGGGAGGATCGACACCATACAAATGCATGCCATTGATGAAACTAGCCGAAATATTAAGGAAAATCCTTGAAGGCAGAAACCGACCTGCATAATCAGTGAACGTCGACCAACGGCAAGGTAAATAGAAATAGAACAAAAAAGGATAGAAAAAATATTACACACGTTCAAGCGAACTGACGCTGATAGAAATCCTATAATCTGAGATACCTTCTCCATAAACATATGTGGTGGCACCAGCCTCGGCTGGCACTATACAAAATGCTCGCCAATGGTTAAGGAGGATGGAAAGATTGAGAAGGGAAAGCACTAGCCAATTCTCTACTGGAAGCATGTGAAGAACACTGGAAGAATCTTAGGGAGGCTTATTGCTACTTAAATTCCAGAGAATACCAACAGTTGGTGCCAGCGAGAAATCAATGGTAAACGGCTATTGGGATAACGCAAAATTATTTACAATGGTTTTTAAAAGAAGTGGAGTGTGCTAGAAATTTTAAAAGACTTGTTGTCATTCAGTCTCTAAGGAACATCACTTGTTATTGCCAGTGAGCAATTACTGATAATGACTTGTGTGAAAACTGCTATGGAGTAAATAATAATATCTCTAGTGAGATACTCTGGACACTTTATAAACTGAACAAAATAAAAGCTAAGATACATGGACCAAAGAACCAGGAAACTAATGACCATGTACAATGGACTGCACTTGGAGGATGATGCTGACCAACTTTATGTAAAAAGGAAAGAAGGTGGAAGAGGACTGGTAAGTATGGAAGACTATATGGATGATACGATAAAAGGACTAAAAAGTATGTAACACAAAACAGAGAGAGGCTGATTACCGTCGCTAAATGTGAACAACACAAAGACTAACAAAACGGTGAGGAAATCGGAACGGGAAGAGTAACAGTTTCATGAATGATTTTTTTTAAAGACTAACCAAACAAATAATGCATGAAAACACATAGACATGGTTATGGAAAGGACACTTGCACAGAGAAACAGAATTGTTACTGCCAACCACACAAAACGTGATCAGGATGAACTACATGAAAGCCAAGGTAGATAAACCAAAGAAAACAGGAAATTTAAACTCTGTGGTCAAAGAGACGAAATTGTAACCATCATAAGTGAATGTAGCAAATTAGCCCCAAAAGTAAAAACAGCCATGACTAAATCAGGAAGGTAGTCCACTGGGAACTGTACAAAATAAAGATAGACAGTAAATGTACACTCTGTGGACAATGAGACGAAATTGCAAACCACATAATAAATCAATGCAGAAAACTAGTCCACATCATAAGTGAATGCAGAAAATTAGTTTAAAGCTATATAAAAACAGTCATTACTAAATCGGGAACTGTGCAAAGCAAGGATGGACAAGACTCAGAAAAACAGTAAATGTATACTCTCTGGACAAACAGACGAAATTGTAAACCACATCATGAATGATACAGAAAACTAGTCTGAAAGAAATATAAAAAGAAACATGACTGGATTGAGAAGATAGTCCACTGAGAACTGTATAAACGACTGCAATTTGAACGCACAAACAAATGGCACAGACAAATGGCACAGGCACAAACAAATGGCACAAACAAATGGCACAGGCACAAACAAATGGCACAAACAAATGGCACAGGCACAAACAAATGGCACAGGCACAAACAAATGGCACAAACAAATGGCACAGGCACAAACAAATGGCACAGGCACAAACAATGGCACAAACAAATGCACAAACAAATGGCACAAACCGGAGACAGTATTGGAAAATGAAAGTGACAGAAAATCCTCTGGAAATACAAATGAACAAACTCTTCCGAGCAAAAGACTGGACGTAAGTCAACAAGAAGGGAAAAAACAGTAGATATCGCCGTCCTAGCACGCAGAAATTTAACATGCAAAAATTTAAATGTAATGTTGATAAACATCTTGCTGCCCAAATCCCCACCCAAGTTGCCCCCTAAAAATATGGTCTCTACCACAGTAGCCCCTGATGCTTCAATGATGCCTTGTTTAGGGTGCCTTATTTGGGGGTGAACTAAAGTTTTAAAGAAAACTTACTTTGTTGGCATTAGGCAGGATTTCATTTAGATTCATTGAAAAACAATAAAGGGCTGGCATTTCCACCTGTTGAAATAAATATAAAGACACCATTTTGAATGTTAGTAAATATTGATCTAAATATATTATTCAATAGAATTAATATGGGAAATAAAAATAACCTAATGGTCTTGTTGGGGTTACTTTTTTCTAATACATGGAGTCCCAGATCACGTGCCAACTGGCCTGTCAAACATTGGTTTATTTACCTATATAAAAGTAGTAACTCAGAAGTTCAATTCGTCAGAATATTTAGAAGTTATTTCCCTGAAACCATATTCAAGTTATCTCATCTGATTTATACTGTGCAACGCGAGAATGCACTCTTTTATCCAGATGTATAAAATCTCATTCCACATATGTTCAAAATTTAGAATGAGGCCTTTTCTTTTTCCTGGCTGGCTTTCAAGCCGGTCAGATGCAGTCCGACTCAGTCCCCATCTTAACATGGTTTTCACAACTCTGATGCGATTTCCCGTCAGACGCCTTTCATGGTCTCGTTTGTTTTAAACTTCCAGACAGCTCGCTATCTTTGCATGGGCTTTCTTTACTGATCGCAGCTATAAGTTCCCAGATATATTCAACAAAGTAAGTTGTATTTACTCCTACGTTATTCATGCGTATCTCTCTTCATGCATCGTGTGCTTTATTACTGATCATAAACTATCTGATCATATCGGTATCGCAGAGTTACAAAAACTCACTGGCATCCCATCAATATCCTCTGTCATCAAATGTTAAGTCTTGAGAGTGTTTAGCCATGTTAAGTGTTCCAGTATAGGGCTCTAAGCGTTCCAGTATAGGGCTCTAAGCGTTCCAGTATAGGGCTATGCAAAATATGTGTTGAAGGCATAATACAAGGAAGCCGGTCGAAAGATAGACAAAAGAAAAGATGGATAGATAATGTTTGTGAATGGACGAATATGAACATAAACCAAGCAAACACCTTGACGCAAAATCGTAAGGCTTGACAGACTCTCAGCCATGTTAATACTACTCTGCAGCTAGTGAAGAAAACGTTTACTAATAAATCTCTCTTTGTTTACCTTGGCAATACATGTCTTTTTTCGAGTGTCAATATGTTCATCATGAATTTATTTTTATATTCAAAATATCCGTGAAAAAATCTCATGGATGAGAAAATCGGCAATAATTTTTGCAAAAAAGTAAAATTGATTTTATTTTCCGCAAAATTATCGTTTAAAAAAAATGTAAGTAGTTTTAAAGCAGATATTTCTGTCTAGAACACAATACCGGCTAGTTGTTCACAATGAGGATTGAAAAGAATTCTCCACCGAATATTACAAGTTGCTTACTGCTATGGTAATGTTACATCTACAAGGTGAAGCATAAAGATCTCCCCACATTTATAGTAGACAATGTGTAGGTAGTAGAGCAAATCTCAATCGATAGGCTAAGCGCTACCATTTTCATTTCTTTTTTTCAATTATTATAACAATTTCTTTTTCATATTCATTTTCTCTATCAATGATTATGGAGTGTGAAGATGTCGAGCAGCTGCTGAGGTCACCAGATTTATCTCCTCGTGACTTTTTTCTTTGGGAATAACTAAAGGAAAAGGTTTTCCGGTATCGTGCTCAAACTTTTGATGATTTGTAGAAGATGATCAAAAAGGAAATCAATGAAATTCCACCGGAAATAACATGGAGAACTCAGAAAACGAGTTCATCAATGCATTGCCAATAAAAACGTCTGATATAATTTTTAAACCCATAAAACAAAACTACTTTTATGTACTTTTTTAGAAATATAATTCTTTTTTTTAGATTTTTTTTCATGTACAAGTCTCGTGGTCTTGCTTATAGCTCCTAGGCTCCATGCAAATGAGACCTGGCTTTGGCAATGCAACGACAGGGCAATGATTAGACAGATTTGCAATGTGAAGCCGGAAGATGTGGCAATTGTACGGCCGCAAGATCTGCTGAAACAGCTTGGTCTCATGGACATTGAGTTAATAGAGAAAAAAGGGTTTATTGGTACGGACATGTGGAACGCTCAAGTAGTGCCATCAAGATATATCGAGATTTGGAAGTCCCCAGTAGCCGAGGGAGAGGCCGACCTAAGTTGTCTTAGAAAAAAACTGCTGCAGAGAGATTGTATAGCATGGAAGCTCTTTGCAGTTGATCCTCATCATAAGAGTTTCTTGGGGGTGTTGAGTTAGATCTGTCATGCATGCAGCTAAGCAGCTACCTAGACGAGGGTCTTCCAGTGTGGATGATGCCCCTCAACCTGCATATTAATAAAAAAGAACCGTTGTTGTTGTTGATGATGATGATGATGATGATGATGATGATGATGATGATGATGATGATGATGATGATGATGATGATGATGATGATGGTTGTTATCATAGAGAGTTGTGTTCTTTTTTCATATCCATTCAAAATGTGGAAAATCTTTATGCCCATTTTACATATTTCAAAATAAAAAATATTTTCTAAATTAAAAATTAAAAAAATAAATTATACAGGGTCACATGTCAAAAATGCCACCAATTGAATCATTAATACATTTCACAATTCTTTCTACAATTCAAACATGTTTGATACAAATAAATCACATCAGTAGGTGTGATCATGAATGGGTTTCACACTCACCGGATCATAAAACTCCCCTCAGATTTTTATCTGTGAGATTATCTCAAAGATAATATCTATACAAAACAATCCTCAAATTATTCCGGAACTGAAGACGGCCATCACAGTCAAACTCAGGACAATGCCAAGAGAGGAGTGTGTCAGAGTTATTGATTATTTTGCATGTCGTATCCAGATGTGCTTATCGTTGAATGGCAATAAAACAAAGACTGTTGGACATTCATGACTTAAACTTGGTGGACAAGTTAGACATAGACTAAAGTTTATTTGTGCCAAATAGTGTTGGATTGCAAAAAGGATTGTGAATTCATTAACGATTCCATGGGTGACATTTTTTCTTTTTTTTTGGGGGGGGGTCACCTTGTATACTGAAACAAAAGCAGAAGCCAGAAATTAAGCGAACTATGTGGTGCTCAGATGTAATCTTTAGGAGCTGTAATTTTACACGTTAAAACAGTAAGCTGTCTGTGGTGAGAAAAAGAGAAAAGAACTCTTTCTTATCTCAGGTGTGACGTAATTGAAGACTTCTAATAAAGGGAGATAACTTATAACTGTGATAACTAATAGGTGACTAGTGCAAGGGAGATAACTTATAACATAACACCTGGCAGAATTTGTCTCCTTCCTTTCCTCAATAGATATGTATAATAGTTTTCCTATATTTTCATATTGCTGATATTTTTGTGGGTAAAGATATAGTATATATCTATGTGTATGTATATTGTTTAACTTGTATGTTGTATTTAGATATTATGGCAATTTCAAAATTATGTCTGACTAAAAAAAACTTTTATATGTATGAAATGTTTCCAATAAAAGTCTATATCTTAAATACTACAGTCAAATGATAAATAAATAAATAAGAATTATATGAAAAACTTACTTTTGAAAATGCTGGATCGACAAGTGGTTTAGCTTTTTGCTTTGTCTCCGTTTTTCCAACCGAATGCAGAGTCTTCTTAAAATGTATGAAAATAAAATTTGAAAACAAATCCTCACCAAGTACATTTCAGTAGCAAATCTTTGAAACAGCAGCACAAACGATAAACTGTCAAAAATTCTAAGCAACGATCAAAAAGAGCTACCAACAGACTGAGAAAGAAGGTGGTAAATCTTGTCTGACTCAATGTAGGCCATACATACAAATTCACTTATATCTGCTTAAAGGAGAAGATCCTCCCTTCTCTGTTAATTGTTGTGCTCCATTTACAATGGAACATACAATGATGAAATTTATTAATTTCAACAAAAACATTCTAGGGATCACTGTATAGGTGATTTGAAGGACCTTTTTGAGAAGTTTTGGGATTCCTAAAGGAAGTCTGTATTATTACATTACGTGAAGCGTTGTCAACAGCTGGCTGATGTTGTGTTGTGGACAGAACCAGCTGCTCGTCTCAATCGTTAAGTTGTAGTAGTTGTCTCATTTAATGGTGACGTCCTCAACGTCTTTCTCTTTTTTCCCTGTACTTCATTGCAAATTCCAACATAGTCTTTCCGATTCTTACTGCTGATGAGTAGTTTTCATCCTGTGGTATGGCCTCGATATTCCTTCTCTCAAATTCTTTCTCTGTGTAGTATAGCCGTAAAAATTATCAACTGATAACATTGCACAAGGTGTTCTTCAATTAAATTCTGTCATTGTATTGTGGATAGAAACACATGTTCGTCTCTCTGAAGAGATTAATGGTGTCTAGTTGTAAAGGTGGTCGTAGTGGTGATGTGGCAGTCGAAGAGATGTTGAACTTTTCTTCTTCCTTTATTTGTTCTGACATTTTATTTACTTTTTATAGCAACTACATCAAGATGTAGGGTGGAAGAAAACTCGAAATCCACATCTGATCACTTTATCGCCAAATTCTCAAAAGCAGCAACTCTTTCGCTTTTCTCCCATGTATTTCCCCTGCCAAGTAATCCTAATTCTAAACTTGTAACATCCAAATGGAATTTTTCATTCTCTGCTTTATTTTAACCTTACTTTGACACACCCACATTTACCCATCGCTACACCAGGGTTCCCCAATATCATGAACCCCTCCTGAACAAGTATTCCAGATAATATATATTAGGTTGTTCAGAAAATAACAACCAATTCCAGAAACAAACATTTATTCATTGAGTCCATGCGGAACCCATTCACCTAGCTTTTTCACCTGATTAATTGGCTTCAGATGGTCGGGTACCACTGAAATACTGACATCAAGTGCCTTAGACATTAGTGACACGTGATGTGGATTTTGTCCAACAATTCCTTTCAAATGTTCATCCTTGAGAGTGCATGGCTAACCTCTACCTTCTTCAAGGTTCTCATTACCACTACAGGATTATTGAAAACATCTTCATTCTGTCCGATCACCTGTGGACACGTCTACCCATGCTCTGTTTATATTGGCAGCTGTCTAAAGCTAATAAATCCTCCATTGAAGAGAAGCCTTGTGTGTTCGTGTGTAACGTACTGTCCGATCACTCGTGGACCCTTCTTTCCATGCTCTGTTGATATTTGCGGCTCTTTGAGAAGCATTATAATTCATGCAAAAAAAATAAATGCATTTATTTTTTCATATTTATTCATATTAAGAGCTTACATAGTTCAAAATTGTATTTTGAAAGAAATTATTGGAAACTTATTTAAGGGTACACATCGGCTATTAAACAGAAATGAGACAGAGATTGAAACTATACTTCTATTTCTGGTGTGACGTCAGTGAAGAGTTCTAATAAAGAGAGATAACTTGTAACGAACAATTCGTGTTATTAAGGGCTCATATGCTTCAAAATCGTATTATGAGAGAAATTATTGGAAATTGTTTAACAAATACACATCAGTTATTAAGCATGTAAAAACACGGCAAAAATCAATTCGTAAATCAACTCGATTAAAGGTTTGGTAGTTTGGTAGTTTTGTTTTACGGCATATCAACCCTTTTTGGGTTATTTAATGCCGAATCTGGTCTTGTTTTCTTCTCTTTTTTGTTTCCTTCCCCTTTTAATATCTGTTTCTATTTAACCCATAGTTGGGACCCTAACAGGTACTACCACTCCGGGTCAGGGTGGACCTGGGAGCAATGGTAATTAAGAGGAGGCTCCACATTCCCCAAAGTCCGTAAGCCGGATCTCACCATCGGATGTAGTTTAAGGTCATATCCAGGACCGGGAGCAGGGTAGGAAAAATAAAAATAAAAAAGGGGAGGGAGAAAGGGAGAGGGGCTGTTGTTTTTGTTTTTGGTTTTGTAGAACATAATTAAGTTTTACAAAAAAAAAAAAAAAAAAAAAAAAAAACGTCAATGTAGGTGAATTTCGTCTCAGGGAGCCACAGGGCAGCCTGATCTGGTATCACCAGAACTCGATTAAAGTAAGTTAAAAAATTGGCAAGTATTTTTCAAACAACTTAATAGCATTACGACTTCATTCTGTCGAGTGAAAAACCTCTTCAAATGAACGTCTTAAAATCTTGTGTAAAACACTGTGAAAATACCAACCTTATCACTTAGATGTTGATCCTTCCTTCGCCCTTCTCTTGGTGGCTGATGTAATAGAAACCATTAAAAAGAGCAGCAAATAACTTCATTACTTGCTCTGAGATTTGATTTATTTCTACTTGTTAAAAGTCTGTAAAAACATCGTCCAGTATTTTCTGAACAACATAACATATACAAGAGTCATTCAATAAATGAGATAAATTTATTTTTTAAAAGCAAAATAAAAATCGGAATATTTTTGCATAAATGTAAATTCTGCTCTGCATAGTTTGAAATTGGTTTATAGCACAATTTTTTCTGTGACACGATGAGGCTGTTTACTGGTTCAATATTAATTGACGAGCAGGACCTCATGGAAATTCAATGTATTTTTCTACATCAATCTGCATAATTTACTCTTTTGAAATAATAAATAATACCAGTGTCAATACTATTAAGAAAATAAAATGACTCTTTTTCCATAAAAATAATTGTCATATCTATATATATATATATATATATATATATATATCATAAATAATTTTGTTAAAGTAAAACAATAGTGCAAAACTTTAATTAAAGAAAGTAGATAATAATAAATCTATTATACAAGGGGAAGTGTCTGTGTGTATGTGTATATGTCCAGCTAAAAGTCAAAATCTACTGAGGAAACACCCACAAAGTTGGTATATTCTTGATCAGCGTTGCCCGGAATGAATAATATCTCAAATTCAGAAGAAAGAAAAATTCTTTAAGGGTAAACTGACCACAATTTTATTGGAGGGAGGGGGGGGAGGTTTTTCATCTTTTTCTCAATAACTAAAGGGAAGTAACTCTGATTTTTTTCTAATGAGTTATTTCCCTTACACCGACACATTCCTCAAGTAAACTATAAAAGTGTGTGTGTATGTCTAGAGAGAAGAATGGCCGGAGAAGAAAGAGTGGGTGGGAAGCAGGAAAATGGGTGAGGGAAAAGAGAGAGAGAGATAAAAGTTTTAATACAAATAGGTTACACTTTTGCCTCGGGCAACGCCAGGTAGCCCCGCCAGTTATAATTAAAGAAATATATCTATTTTCAAAGATGACTGCGTAAAACAGCTTGTGTCTCATCAAATGAATTAACTTCTTAAAAAAACCTTCATGCTGTACCCCTATTGTTACTTTTCCTATGTTATTATTATTTGTACTCACTAGTTCTCACACAGATCATCGTCAGTGATTGCTCACCGACAACAACCAGTGGTATTTCCTGGAGTCTGAGTGACAACAAGCCTCCCCAGATTTCCAGTATTCTTCACCTCTTTTCGATAATGATTCAGTATCGCAACAGCCTCTTACCATTGATTTCTCGCTGGTAAGAACAATTGGTCTTCTCTGGGATTTGGGTGGCAATAAGCCTCCCCAAGGTCCCAGCACTCTCTGCACTTTTCCAGTGGAGGTCTGGGTTGTGCTGTCCCTCCTCGGTCTTCTCATCCTCCTTGACCCTATGCAAATATTATTATTATTATTATTATTATTATTATTAGCAGCAGCAGCAAAAACAAAATAAATTGGATATTTAAAATTTTGTACACATTTCTCAAATCTCCCGAGTAAATACAAAGGACAGAAAGCTCTTCAGTGGTGTGACTATATATATATATAATTATTATAAATAAATATTTTTATATCCATAGACATATATATGTTTCGCATTTTTCATTTTACGTTCGTCAGTATGGAATTATGTAACCGTATTGCTGGTTGAACAATTTTAACCCCGGATCCATGTATAATGAACCCTGGTCTCATAACCATTCAGCCAACACTACAATCACGCTTTTAATGCGAGAGAAATAGGTCTTGTATTCTTTCGATGTAAACACAAGTACTGTGATTTTAAAGAGAGAGAACCATGCAACGTTGCTAATTTATGAATCATCAATTTATTATGTCTCGAAAGGGCTCAATTTTATAGGAGCTTACATATATATATATATATATATATATATATATATATATATATATATATAATTAAAGAAGATTAAGACAACATCGGTACCGTCGGTTTCAAATCCCAACAAAGGGGACCTATAGATAGTCTCCTATGCCGGACTCTCTTCAGCGTCTATTTATGTCTGTCTCTTCGGGAAATGGTGTCTCGCACATTCTTTTTCTTGACGCCATTTTCCGAAGAGACAAACATAAACAGAGGCTGAAGAGAGTCCGGCATAGGATTTGAAACCGACGGTACCGATGTTGTCTTAATCTTCTGTAATTAAATATCTAAATAAATATTACACTCTTATTTTTTTTTTTTTTCTTAATAATCGAGCACTCTGCTGGGGTTCTCTCCCACTAATCTTACACACACACACACACACATATATATATTAAGCTCCTATACACACAAATATATATGTGTATGTGGATTAAATAGTAGAGTCAACTAGACTCAAGTCTTAGTTGTGAGAAGGAAACGGTGTTCTTGGCCTTTTGGCTAAGATCAAAGTGTAGTATCTGTTCCGATGGATACTGCCCCCCATAGACTGGTATTGTCTTGGCCTTCGGGTCTTGATTTACGCCGATCTATGGGTCTGTCCTGTACAGTTCTAGGTCCACCCTCCCCTCTTTGGGGAGGAGTAAGTTTATTGCTTACTGCCTGAGGTGCCCCTACCGGGGAATGCCGACGGGGCTGCCCAGGCAATTTTTAAACCCCACTTTCCCAACCCGACTTTGGGTCACATCTTACTTGTGGGAGTAAGATAAAAACTGGCCTTGTGCCTAACTCCTGGAGAGGAGTAAATCAATACTCTATTTATCCTGATATTGATTCTAGTCGTACTGGACTTCTGCTTGCCACTGGACTCAAGCAATGCTGGATCAGAAGAGATGCGGTCGGAGATTGCACAACCTTTGCTTCACTAAAGACTCCCTGTACAGGCATCGCTACTGTGGATGTCCATTGTTTCTTGAGATTGAAAGGAGGCCTAGATATATATAATTATTTAATAATGAATATTTAATTACGAATCTGGAACAGCAAAGACTCAAGTATATTATCTTTTGGTAAGAAAAAAAAGAACAGAATTCTCTTGAGTGATGTGAAAGTATTACCTGGTGAATAAATTGTGGCACAGCATAAACCATTTATTGTGACTTTAGCATAAACCATTTATTGTGACTTTAGCATAAACCATTTATTGTGACTTTAGCATAAACCATTTATTGTGACTTTAGCATAAACCATTTATTGTGACGTTAGCATAAACCATTTATTGTGACTTTAGCATAAACCATTTATTGTGACTTTAGCATAAACCATTTATTGTGACTTTAGCATAAACCATTTATTGTGACTTTAGCATAAACCATTTATTGTGACTTTAGCATAAACCATTTATTGTGACGTTAGCATAAACCATTTATTGTGACGTTAGCATAAACCATTTATTGTGACTTTAGCATAAACCATTTATTGTGACTTTAGCATAAACCATTTATTGTGACTTTAGCATAAACCATTTATTGTGACGTTAGCATAAACCATTTATTGTGACGTTAGCATAAACCATTTATTGTGACTTTAGCATAAACCATTTATTGTGACTTTAGCATAAACCATTTATTGTGACTTTAGCATAAACCATTTATTGTGACTTTAGCATAAACCATTTATTGTGACTTTAGCATAAACCATTTATTGTGACTTTAGCATAAACCATTTATTGTGACGTTAGCATAAACCATTTATTGTGACTTTAGCATAAACCATTTATTGTGACGTTAGCATAAACCATTTATTGTGACTTTAGCATAAACCATTTATTGTGACGTTAGCATAAACCATTTATTGTGACTTTAGCATAAACCATTTATTGTGACTTTAGCATAAACCATTTATTGTGACTTTAGCATAAACCATTTATTGTGACGTTAGCATAAACCATTTATTGTGACTTTAGCATAAACCATTTATTGTGACGTTAGCATAAACCATTTATTGTGACTTTAGCATAAACCATTTATTGTGACGTTAGCATAAACCATTTATTGTGACTTTAGCATAAACCATTTATTGTGACTTTAGCATAAACCATTTATTGTGACTTTAGCATAAACCATTTATTGTGACGTTAGCATAAACCATTTATTGTGACTTTAGCATAAACCATTTATTGTGACTTTAGCATAAACCATTTATTGTGACTTTAGCATAAACCATTTATTGTGACGTTAGCATAAACCATTTATTGTGACTTTAGCATAAACCATTTATTGTGACTTTAGCATAAACCATTTATTGTGACTTTAGCATAAACCATTTATTGTGACTTTAGCATAAACCATTTATTGTGACTTTAGCATAAACCATTTATTGTGACGTTAGCATAAACCATTTATTGTGACTTTAGCATAAACCATTTATTGTGACTTTAGCATAAACCATTTATTGTGACTTTAGCATAAACCATTTATTGTGACGTTAGCATAAACCATTTATTGTGACTTTAGCATAAACCATTTATTGTGACGTTAGCATAAACCATTTATTGTGACTTTAGCATAAACCATTTATTGTGACGTTAGCATAAACCATTTATTGTGACTTTAAACTGAAGAAAGCTCATGAGTTAAAGAGGAAGTCTATCCCCAGGAGAAAGTTGTGAAACTTGAATGGAGAACATGTGAAACATGATTTTAGAGACGAATTGATTGAGCGTTCGGTTACCAGATCCACTTCAGGAAGTGTGGAAGAACAGTGGAAGAAGTAGAAGGGTACACTGTTGAAGATTACAGACTAGACTTGTGGGTGTACGAAACTGCCTCCAAGACATAGGAGGACATGTTTATGGAATAAGGAAGCTGAGAAGTGTATCAAAGAAAAGTGGAAACGATGAAGTCAGGGGAGAAAGGATATGTATCTGGTGGCAAAGAGGGAAGCAAGAAGAGCAATGTACAAAGCTAAGAGGGATGCTGGGAAAGCCAGGTTTCCAGATATACTACAAAGGGATGACAAGAAGAATGAAGTATTTAAGATAGCTAAACACATAGCAAAGACAAATATGGATATTGTTGGAGAGAAGTGGATTTGAAATGACAATGAGGGGCTAGCAACAACTGAATAGGGCAAGAGGGATGCTTGAAAATGAGAGATTGTTGAATACAGAGTTTTCATGGGATCAAGAAAATCTCCAAGTTGCAGAATCAGTATTTGGACTAGCCATAAGAATTAAGAAAGAAATGGTACAGGAATCTGTGAGTAAGATGAATGGTAAGGTTGCAAGACTGCAGAAATGTTGAAAGTTGCGGGTGAAATAAGCATTGAGATAATCATAGACTTGACAAATCAGATCATAAAACTTGAAGTTTTTGTCAAAGACGGGGATTGTAGCACAATTGTGAACTGCCACAAAAGTTAAGGAGGATATCTGGACAGAGGTAATTATAGAGGCTTAAAGTTGATGGATCAAGTCCTGAAAATTGTTGAGAAAATAATTGAACAGTAAGTAAAAAGTCAAATAAACATAGATGAATGCAGTTTTGTTGTATGCCTGAGCAAGGTACAACTGATGCTACATTTTTACTGAGACAAATGCAAGAGAAGTATCTTGATAATAAAAAGAAACTGTATTTTGCCTTTTGTGGATTTGGAGAAAGCTTTTGATAGAGTGCCAAGAGAGGCTGTCTGGTGAGCTTTGCATAAATTAGGCAAGCGAGTGGTTGGTGAGGGTTGTTCAAGCAATGTATAAAAATGCTCAGAGTCGTGTAGAATTAACAGCACATTTAGTGACAGCTTCAATGTTAAAGTAGGAGTACATCATGTGGCAGAAAAATCGCAACGACGGTCGAAAACGCCCAAGAAACTCTTTTTAGTAGACACCGGAACAACCATCGCAAGGGACTCTGGATTAGTGCACACCGCCTTCTTCTTCCACGTCTTCTTCTTCCACGTCTTCTTCTTCTTTAAAAGCGTCGCCGTTGTCTTCCGTTGACTACGTTTTTCCTCGCCCATCTTGCCTCCAGCGACCCGCTTTTATTTCAAACCAGACTCTCATGTGCGCGAGAGAACACGAGATTTCACGTGATCACCTGGTAATATTAAGCCACCGACGCCATCTTGCCATTTTTTGTGCTATCCAGCCCTGCAAAGCGCACACCAAGACCGTTTGCCAGGTAATCCCATGTTTTCGCAATTTCTTACACACATCAGGGATTTGTACTTAGTCCGTTGCTTTTCATTTGTGTTTTAGAAGCATTGTTCAGAGAGTTTTGTATGGATTGTCGGGAAGAGATGCTGTGTGCTGATGATTTAATGTTTGCCTGTGAAATAATGGAAGGCCTACTTGTTAAGTTAGACTTGGAGGAATGCTATGGAAAGTAAAAGTCTGAAAGTGAATGTCACCAAGACTGAAGTGTTCATCAATGGTTGTAATGTTGGAAAGCCTTAGAAAGAGGAAAGTTCCCCTGCTCAGTTTGTAGAAGAGAGTTGGGAGCAACTCAATTTTTGGGGTATTTGTAAGCATTGGGTACACAAGAGTGTGTAGTGTAATCACAGGTATGTTGACGTATTCATTTGAAAACCAATCAAAGGCCATAGCTCAGAAACAAACAAAGAAGTATCCAATCGCTTTGATTGCTTTAATCAATAATCATCTTTAGTCACGGGATCTTTGCGGTGTTCATCCATTTACATATTATGTTTGATAAGGAGGTAAGAATATCAGGTTGTTAGGTTTTAATACTTTATTCTTTTTGTTTATTCATGGACACAGATTTATGCTAATCATAAGATGATGATGGACGGAAGTTGTAGTTGTCGGCAGAGACTACCACTATATCACACTGTGTTTAGCAAAACTTTATATTAATATACACTTTTTTAACTACTTTCAGTTTTCACATCCAGTAAAAATAAAATAGAACAAGGTATAAACGTAGACAAACATGGGACAAAAACTACAACAAACAGGGTATGGATGAAGAATCGATATTTCGCCTCTGGTTTATTAGAAGCTTATTCATGATTGGTCATAAATAATGCACCAGAAATGAAATATCGATGCTTCTGACATGGCACCTCTCTCTCTCTCTCTCTCTCTCTCTCTCTCTCTCTCTCTCTCTCTCTCTCTCTCTCTCTCTCTCTCTCTCTCTCATAATATAAACTGTAATAACGATGTAGAAAAAATAAAAGTTTGTTTTTGTTTGGTGAAAGTGACAAAGTGTAAACAAAAGCTTGCTGTATTAACACAGACTGCTATCTATGTGTGCCGCTGACAAAAGGTGAAACAAAAGCGACTAGCCTGTTTTACGACCAACTTGAATCCGTATGACGAACACTACACTAGACGTTCTGCCATTAATAGCAGCATGGAATAGTTTATCTGACCCACCATTTCAGTAGCAACTGTAAGCAACAGACTAAAAAAAAAAAAAAAAACTGCAGGGTGAAGCATTTCATTCAGTTACCTTATTCCTGGGAAGATTTGTCGGTGGTCCTTCTTTTTTAGGGCCTGTCTTTGCTTGATAAAACAAAATGAATTATCATTCATACTTGAAGAAACTATCAGAAAAGTTCTCGCGACATATGAAGTCGGATGACTTCATTTTTATACAATGCATCAAGATAAGTACCAAAAACTAGACGCCTTCTACCAAATTCGAAAAGGTGCAAACATTAAATACAGAAAACAATAATAAAAAAAAAAAACATGAGATTAACATGTAGCGAAGATGGCGTCATAGAGTGCACAAGGAAAGCGGTTGGAAATAAGGATCAAGTAACATCATGAAAATGAAACAGACAAAAAAATTAGGATCGCTCTCTTTTCTCTTTATTCTTACATGCTAACATTGATTTCATAGAAATTTCTATAGCAAAAGAATATTTAGTTGAGGAGGAGTAGTCTCCCTTGAATTGTCATAGCTATTTTTTTTAGGCTTTTAGGCTATGAGCAAAATGTAGTATCTGTTCTGATATGTTACTACACTTCATCTTTTCTGTCCGGAGGTGAAGGTGTTGAAGTGGTTAACGACACAAACTGATGACCTGGGTGTGCCAAGTTCGAATCCAGTTCGTTGCACAGCAACAATATCAGTTAGGATGTTGGCAACCTTCATGAGGTCCCTCCCGTAAGTACCCAATTTCTTTCTAGAAAGAATTCTAACTAGAAATATATCGGGGAAACCAATGCCAACAATAGAATCATCTGATTCATAAGAAATTAATAAACTTTTTCTGTCCTCGGTCAGTGACCGAGAAATCTTTCTAGACTGAGGTAATTTTTTTAATTTTTGTCCCAAACCAGTGCCATTTTTTTTGGAGAGCTGGATTTTTCCCCCATTAGAAACTAACCTTCTGTCTAACCCTGCCCTCGTGGGGAGGCAAATAGACAGGAACTTTCTTAGAATTTACTTAGTAATAATACCTTTTGTTGTCAAAGAATGGAAAACAAAGTAGAGTGGATGTGGCGATCAGCAAGGATTTTCTAGTCTGAGACTCTGATGGTGAGATGTGTAATTTTTTCATAATTTTTTCATAATTTTTAATAATTTTTTATATTTTTTAATAATTTTTAATAATTTTTTATATATTTAATAATTTTTTATATTTAAAAATAAATATTTTAAAAATAATTTTAAAAATAATTTTAAAAATAATTTAAAAATAAATATTTTAAAATAAGTTTTAATAATTTTTAATATTTTTTAATAATTTTTAATATTTTTTAATAATTTTTAATATTTAAAAATAAATATTTTAAAAATAATTTTAAAAATAATTTTAAAAATAATTTTTAAAATAAATATTTAAAAATAATTTTAATATTTTTTAATAATTTTTAATATTTAAAAATAAATATTTTAAAAATAATTTAAAAAATAATTTTTAAAATAAATATTTAAAAATAATTTTTAATATTTTTAATAGTTTTTAATATTTTTTTAATAATTTTTTAATAATTTTTAATAATTTTTAATAATTTTTTAGTAATAATAGCTTTTGTTGTCAAAGAATGGAAAACAAAGTGAAGTGGATGTGGGGATCAGCAAGGATTTTCTAGTCTGAGACTCTGATGTTAGATGTGTAATTTAAAAAAAAAAATATTTATCTCCCTCCCACCGCATGAAGATGTGACACAGAGGCAGAAAGTAGGGATTCAAAAGCCAGCGTCCAAGAGGTTGAACACTCTGGCCTACAAAAAATTGCCTGAGAAGCCGTGTCGCCTCAAGTGATTAGCAATAAACTAACCCCTTCTCAAAGCACGATAAGGTAAAGCCTGGGAGGGTGGACTTCTGAGAACTGCACAGAACCATACCTCATCCCGACAGAGAAGAGCCAGAAGATGCCACAATGGCTCACCCTCTGTCGGACTGATTGTCGATGACGTATCTTCAACTGATCCAGGCATATTTTTCTATGTAAACATTAGATTACTCATACTTTTTTAATTTGACTTTTAAAAAGACTTAAAAATTGTACTTGATGCCTCCTTGCTAATCACTCACTCAGAATTATAAGGTGAGGATCAAGTGTAAGTGGAGTAATCCTGGGAAAGGAGTGGCGCCCTCCCCTAAACCTTGTGTAGTAGCTAATGAAAAGGGGCCCTTCAGGTCGCCCTCGACTATGGTCAGACACTTTACTTTTTTAAATATGGTTGAATTGCAGAAAGGATTGTGAATTTTATTAACGATTCAATGGGTGGGGGCATTTTTTTGCGGGGGAGGGAACCCTGTATTTGAAAATGTTTATGAATTTTACTTTGTTTGTGTTTTTTTCTTTTTCAACACTTTAAGCATGACGTATACACCGTTTCCATTCACGCAATTGTAATTAGAATTAATCAGGGTATAATTTAAGGCACGGATCCTAAGCAGACACTTAGCTAAAGGTGCACTAAAACAATGCAATATATTGCACCACTGCGCCCCTGACTAAGTATCTATCTATATATATATATATTGTGTGTATTTAGGCAGCATTCGACGAATGGAAAAAATAAAAAAAGGAATCACTAAACAGAAGATTTCTGTCGTCTTCAATAACACATGCCTTAATATATATACATATATACATATTGGAAAATGTGTTTTGTATGTATGTATGTGTATGGATATATACACACATATGTGTGTATATGTTTACATATACACATGTGCGTGTGTGTGTGTGTGTGTGTGTGTGTGTGTTTATATATTTTTATATGTTTATGATTTTTGCAAGCTCTCATTTATAATCTACCTTTTTAATACATCTCTCTTTAACCCTTATTTTTCTATTTTTAAATCCCATTTATATTTTTGTTTTTCTCCTAACCTTTAACTTGTTCGTTCCCTTTTGTTTTCTTTTTTCACACATTTTCCACCTCAGTTTTTCATTGTCATGAATTGCTCTTTAAAAACCTATTGTTGACAAATAAGCTGACCCATCCCTGTTTATTTCTTTTTAATCTTTAGGTGCTAACTTCCAGTGTATCAATTTCACACCCCTTTTGTTCATCGTAGTTTGATTCTCTGCCGCCTTTTTCCCCCTCCCCAACCATCTTAGAAGAATGTATCACCTACTTATCATGTCCCAACATCACTTAATGTTTTCTCATATGATCCAATCAGATCATTTTTTCCCTCATCCCATGTGTGTGCCTTCAATATAAAATAAAATTATTTCTGTATTCTTCATTTTCTGAAGACGTTCCCCACAAACGAAACCGGTCAAAAAATCTCTTGTTTTTGTTTTTCTCCTGCACTTTGACTTGTTTTCCGTCTGTCATCTTTTAACACACACATATATATATATATATATATATATATATATATATATATATATATATATATATATATATATAGAGATATAGAAAAAATAAAACGTTTAGATTCCAGTAATCATGTATTTATTTATTTCTGAAAATATCATTTCTTGACAGACCGTTTCATTAACACTTATACAGCCAACATACAGAGTTATATATTCTGTTTTTTTATGAGTGTAACTCATCAGAAAAAAAGATAAATAAAAAAATCCATGTCCAAAACATTCGATAATAAGAAACGAAAAATCATAAAACTCACATCACCAGAGCATGTATGTATGTAGGTTCAATTAGGAATATAAGTTTTTATTTTATTTTCATGAATGCCATGCCTAAAACCTGCAGAGTCAACAATAATACGTATACCAACCTAAGGATTGCGATACTAAATTGGATCAGAAAAAACTAATATGAGTCTAAAAAAGAGAAAAATAAATAAAAAATAAAAATATATACACATATATATATGGTATATATATATATATATACACACATATATATATATATATATATATATATATATATATATATATATACATGCGTCGTTGAAGATCACAGAGTTTTCTTTCTTCGCTATCTTTCTTGTTAATTTCTCGACGCGGCGAGCGATTCGTCTGTTTTCTGGTGTTAATTGGTGAAGTATGGCACCTAACGTTGTATCGTGGGCCGTTCCTCGACCGCTTTCGGTCTTGTGACCGTCTTCAGAAGGCTGTGTCTTATTATTAGTAAGAGCCGTATTTATAGTTCTATTATTAGTTATATATCTATTAATTTACATGTGTATATATATATATCTACAACGTTAGGTGCCATACTTCACCAATTAACACCAGAAAACCGACAAATCGCTCGCCACATCGAGAAATTAACAAGATAGCGAAGAAAGAAAACTCTGTGGTCTTCAACGATATGTGTATAATAAATGACTTGCTGCCGAAATATAAATATATATACATATATATATATATATATATATATATATATATATATATATATATGTGTGTGTGTGTAAGCTGTACATTTACTGTTAGAACTAACAGCAGCAGCCCCTCTCCCTAAAGTACAACCATTCCCCATCGTGGTAGGGGTAGTGGCAATATGGTTGTGTCAGAACTATGCCATAATGAACTCAGCTTCCTGGCAGGGTCACCCATGGCGGACAGGTTCAGCACGAAACAGCATTTGGGCCGCACCTCAGTAAACGGGGCCTTAGTGAAAATCAGGATCTGTTGTTTCATGGTCGTCTTTGCATCTGCGTACGGCAATCCAAGATGTGTCGATCACAGAACCGCAAATCAATGGAGTAAAAATAACAACGCTGCGGCGGAGCCATTCCTTTGTGTGTTCTGGCTCAAACCTTCCCCGACTTCATATGCAACCACTGTGTCTTGATGCTCTTAGTGTCGGGAGTAAAAACTTACAATCCTGTAGATTAACCAACGAGGAGGACTTTGTTCAGATAAGACAATCCTGAGGCAGGATCTTCGTGAGCTCTCGGCAGACTGATTTTACTTGATCTAAAGCTCGAATTTCATTTTACTTTCACAACATGCTACAATGAATGGATCAACTGATTAGTCAAAAAAAAAAAAACAGCAACTTATCAAGTTATTGGTCCAGTAACTTTAATACTTGTAACTTAAGATCACACTTTATATAGTGAGTTAGTTCATTGAAAAACTGTGTGCTTGAAATTGATTTTTAGAGTCTAATAAAAATGTCTCCCTGTGGAATGATATTCCAGATTTTGGGTCGTTCGACCATAATTTGCCCTCTGTGGACTGGTGTTCCAGATGGTTAGTGTTGGACTAGAGAGGATAGATGTTGAAAAGTAAGCAAACTTCTTTATTTTCAAAAACTTATGACAAGTGCATAGCAGTGCAGGTTGATAACATGCAACTTGAAATGGTGCACACTACATAAAATGCATGCAACTACAATAAAAGTGCTTCAATACAAAGTCCCTTGATATCAGCAAGACTTTTAGGTTCCCTGTCTCAGTGTAATCCGATTAAAACATTTGGTGCTTATGCTGATTAGCGGCTATATGAAAAAATCATTTTTATATAAAAACAATAATATATACTTATTAAGCATTATATTCTTACTCACTGTACAAAAAAGTAGAAAAAATTATCCACTAGAACTTTAATTACAAGTATTTTTCCATTCTGCGTATCATAACAGCGACTCGTTCAGTAAGCCTCCATCTTGTTTTTTAAGAAGATTTGAAGGGCAGATAACTGAAATCTTCTTTAAAAAACAAGATGGAGGCTTACTGAACGAGTCGCTGTTATGATACGCAGAATGGAAAAATACTTATAATTAAAGTTCTAGTGGATAATTTTTTCTACTTTTTCGTACAGTGAGTAAGAATATAATGCTTAATAAGTATATATTATTGTTTTTATATAAAAATAATTTTTTATATGGCCGCTAATCAGCATCAGCACCAAACATTTAAGTGAAAATAAGACAATGGTATGCTGTTACATATTCGGGCTCTTAAATAAAAATAAGTCAACATATAAATTTATTTTGGCGGATTTTTAGAATTTAAACCCAAATAGCATCACACCTGACACTCTGATACTTACCAAAATATCTTTGCTTTTAGTTTGTTTAAAAAAATATTCAGGTTGGGAAGATTGTTATGATGGCGACAATCTTAAAAAATGAATCAAATCATATAAGGGAGATAAATCTTTGCAACTTAAAATAATAACTTATCTCCTTTGCCTTATTTGATTCATTATTGAGAGTTTCTCCTCCTCTTCTTCTCTATATTAACCCTTAAATGATTTATTTTTTTATATTGGTTTGGCCTCGAAGATACTGATTACACTAATACCTACTCACACTTGCCAAGCCTTTTGGCTAAGATCAAAGTGTAGTATCTGTTCCGATAGATACTGCACCCCATAGACTGGTATTGTTTTGACCTTTGGGGCTTGATTTACGCCGGTCTATGGGTCTGTCCTGTGCAGTTCTGGGAGGTCCACCTTCCCAGGCTTTGCCTCCCCTCTTTGGGGAGGAGTAAGTTTATTGCTTACTGTCTGAGGCGCCTCTACCGGAGAATGCCGACGGGGCTGCCCAGGCAATTTTTTAACCACCACTTTCCCGACCCGACCTTGGGTCACATCTTACTTGTGGGAGTAAGATAAAAACTGGCCTTGTGCCTAACTCCTGGAGAGGAGTAAATCAATACTCACACTTGCCAACAGGCTCGTTGCAGATGTGAAACAAGTTGCAGTTTGACACATTTTCGTTGAATATTATATTAAATAGGCATTTTGTTGGAATGTGTCATATTTGAAACAAAAAGCATTTCAGGGTTAATAAAATTTTGTGACCACTTTGTGTGTTTTTGTGTATGTGTGTATTTCTCGCTTATACGTGACTTAGATATTGTTATTTTTTTTTACTTTGTTGCTAATTTTTTTTTAATACTACTTTTAACGTAAATTAATTTTAAAATGTGCGACCACTGAAT
Source organism: Sepiola atlantica (assembly GCA_963556195.1). Classification (NCBI taxonomy): domain Eukaryota; kingdom Metazoa; phylum Mollusca; class Cephalopoda; order Sepiida; family Sepiolidae; genus Sepiola; species Sepiola atlantica. The sequence continues at coordinate 11,448,323 of OY744529.1, forward strand.
CCTGGGCAACGCCGGGTAGGTACATCTAGTCAATTATAAACACAAATGCCTTTACAAGATAGGTTATGTCTGTTCACTATGTAAATGTCGTGTAACATGGAGCCGAGCAGTGTTTATAAAAATAAATCCACTCTTAACACAGGCTGATGCTTATCGGAAAAAAAATCCACTCTTATTATAAAAAAATGAAGCAAGAAAATTGAAAAAAAGAAAATGTTGGTTCAAATTTTAGATTTTAGACCTAATGGATGCAACGGTATACCTTGTCCACACTGTTAATTGAAAAAAACTTTGAAGAATATACCACTTCTAATTGAAATACATTTCTAGCATTTTGTATATATCTTTTTTTTTTGTATAAGTAATTTTATTATATTTCATACAAACATGTTGTTAGGGTGGCGTTTTTCTAATACATGGAGTCCCAGATCATGTGACAACAGGGCGGTCAACCATTGGCTTATTTAGTCACGTGGTCACCCGTATAAAAGGTGCGACTCAGAAGTTCACATCCTATTTCCCTCTTACTCTCAATAACTCAAACTCCTCTCCTGGCACTGTTTTGATTTCGACTGTGATGGACCTTTTCAGTTCAAGAATAGTCTATGGATTGTTTTGGTAGACATTATCTTTGAAATAACCCCAGTAGATAAAAAGTCTGGGGGGTTATGATCTGATGAGTGTGAAGCTCATTCAGGATCACACCTTCTAGTGAGACGATCGCCAAAGTGTCACTGCAGGCATTTCAATGAGTCATTTGAAGTTTGAGTCGTTGTCCCATTCTGTTGAGATCACTGTTCATCTTTCACAAAACCTCTTCATGTCCTGCCCAAAACTTCTTAACAACCACTCAGTATTAATCAATGCAGAGGTGCATATTTGGAGCATATCATTGAACAGCAATAAAAAAAAAAAAACTGTTGGGCATTCATGACTGAAACTTGGTGGGCAATTCAGGCATAGACTGAAGTTTATTTGTACCAAATATGGTTGGAGTGATTGCAAAATGGATTCCATGGGTGGCATTCTTCGGGGGGGGGGGGGGGTAACTCTGTATATTTTACTGTTTCATATATATATATATATATATATATATATATATATATATATATATATATACACCGATTAAGCAAACCGCGGTGAAGGCCGACCGTGGAATATACCTACTCTTCTCAACAAGGGGTGTAGTCATCCAACTACTTAGAACCCATATATACCTTCCTATAGTCTTATACGAACTTGAATGTGTCAACTGGGCCATAAAACTATGTCAGAAAGTAGAAACTTTCCAAAACCACATCATGTGCTTCAATACTGATCGTAAATTATCTGATCACATGGGTTGCGAAAACTCACTGGCATCCCATCAATGTCCTCTGTCAACAAATGTAAAGTCCTGAGATTGCAAAATGGATTCCATTCTTCGGGGGGGGGGTAACTCTGTATATTTTACTGTTTCATATATATATATATATATATATATATATATATATATATATATATAATTAATGACAATATATGTATTAGCATATACTATCAGCGCCCTTTTACTTTGCAGTCTCCTTAAAAGATTCAGCTCGATGATTGTTAATTAGTAACAACAGAGCAAATATAAGTCAGGTTCATATTATATTCCAATAACCATGGTTTTATTTTATTATTTTATTTTTATTTTTTCACATTTCCAAAAAACATAACATTTCTGTGAGATATATTTTTTACGGTCCGTTTCATTTGTCTTGTGCCAAACAACATTTTTATGTTAATATCGTCTCTGCAACATTACAAAATCATCAGAAAAAATTCACAAAGAGTAAAAAGTTCTTGGATTAAAGTGTCTTGAAAAAAACCTACACTATACAGTGGTTCATTTTTGGGTGAAACCAAACAAAAAATGAAGAAAAGAGCAAACTCACACGTGGGGGAACCCACTAATACACTAATTAAAAAATTTTTTCGTTCAGAGCTAGTACATCCTAAAATTTTAATTCAGTAATATTTCTTAAAATAAGAGGAAGGCGGCTTTGACAGCAAAGAATGGAATTTAATGCAAAGTTCTTTGCAAAATGTTTAGTTTTATCAGATGCTAAGGAAATCACCTCTTTCCCATTGATGGTGGTTGGAATAGAGGTCACACATCTGTTCAGGACCCTGTTTGTTATTCGCAAAAAAACCTGTGGAAATCAAACCTCTGCTCAGCTATTCTAGACTGAATGGATTGCACATATGATTCTCTCACGTTTTCTATAGCCTTTCTGCAGCTGTTGCTGGCAGTCTTAAAAGCGACATTAGTTTCAGAAAATATATTTCGTTCAAAGCAAGTGAAATATTGGTTTCTGTCAGCAATGGCGGCGGCACATTCTGGGGTGTACTATGGCTGGCAGTTTGGATTCTGTTAGAATTTCTTGGAGAGTATTAAGCTCTCAATACCAACGATTAACCAATCAGTTAAATCGGATGTGATACAGAGCACATTCTTTTTAAACATGGAATGCAGAGGAATTTCTGATATGAAAGATCTGAGGCTGTCCCAGTCAGCCATCGAGTGTCGATACACTATGTGATGGAGAGGGACGTCATAGGTCTTGTGGCACTTTGTTTTGATCTTAATTGAGACAACTAATTGATCGGAAGACCCCAGCGGAGGCAGAACAGTGGATGATGAGCACAGTTCAAGACAAGTTGTCATGACAAGATCAAGAAGACTTGCAAAATGTCCGTCAGCATCGCGCACGCGAGTGGGTTCGTCAACAATCTGTGTTAGATCATAAGCAAAGAAAAAATATTGTGACAAGACCTCCCATTTATCATCATTCTTGTTTGAGTAGACTCGCCATTCAACATTGGTAACATTAAAATCACCACAGACATGAATACTGGCAGAAGGGTAAACAGACAAAATATGGTCAATTTTCTCAGAGATATTCTCAAAGATAGCAACTCATTCTCATGTGGAGACGACAGAGAGAAAAGATAAACACAGTGCTGTAAATGCTACATGGAAACACATATAGGGCAATTTAGGGTCTTCTTTGGCGATGTTCCTGCCACATGGAAAGCCATCCTTAATGTAGACAGAAATACCATGTCCATGGCGATCACGAGGGTCAGGTTTTGATGTCATGTTAAAGCAACCTTTAATCATGAAGTCGTCATTAGAAGCAGACTGGCTAATGCCAGTTTCACACAGAAAGAATAGATTTGGTTTGGTCTCCTGTAAGTGTATTTCAACCTCTGGAAGGTTGGTACATAGACCCCTAATGTTGGAAAAGGAGACCTGATAGTAGGGTTTACAATGGTTTCAAAAAACCTTTATACGTCATCTATTGTGCACGGTTATCACCCATCTTGATAATTTAAATAAACATCACTTTTTTACTTCTTTTTCATTTTTACCTTTGTTAAGGCTCTGCTGTTTCCTTGGATTTTTCCCACTGACTTTTTCTCTTGTCTTCTCCATCTATAAAGGAAAAAAAAATTAAACTAAAAGAATGCCAAAAGATACTTGACAAAATTCGACGGTCATGTGTGTGTATGAGTGTGTGTGCGCGCGATAATGTGGCGGTCAGTTGATAAGAATAATGAATCATTTAAGATTTGGAAAAATTGGACAGTCGTGTTGTGACAAGTCATATCAAATCTTGGCTCATCATCTGATGACACTTAGACGCAGACTGACAAACTTTCATTGGACAAGCTCTCGTATCACATAGTCAATTGAGATTATTATTTCTAATAAAATACATTTTTAAAGAATTGACATTCGGCTGCAATGATATTTCCGTGGCGCGGTCAGTCATGACGTTAACTTTGGAAGCATAGGTTTGTAACAATCACATTAAGAGTTAAGACTTCATATAAGTAAGAGAGAGCTGCCCCTGTGAGGTGGTTAGGTCACATGATGACTAATCAGACTCCAGAGCGTATTAATTTTTACTTAACCTTTGAAGAACTACTTCCAGACACTTTGAGATTTACACAGCAGTCACAAAGAGCTTCCTGGCATCTATGAAGAAAGACATCCTCTCTCCTGTCACCTAGACGCAGAGCAAAGCTATCTTCACTTGAAGATATATTTCTCCAAGAAGACTTTCGGCAGTCAACCGAATTTTCTTACTTTATTATTACTTGTTTCACTTTGACAATGTCTTAACTCTCGGCAACCTACACCCAACGGTGTAAGTCACTTAAATAAATACATTGTTGTTTATAAAAGGGCTTTGTTTTCCTTTTGTTTGACAACCTTTTTGTTATAAAATATTATAGGAGTTCGTCTAACAGTTCATGTGAAGATTAGCTCCTATATTATAAATCTACCAAGAATTGGCTCTTAACTGCTTTTGATTCCTTTTCAGCACAGCCCAAATAAAAGGTATTTCTGTTAACCTTCAATATTGCCTATTGTCATCTATTTATTCATGTATGGAGTCAGATGGACTTTCCATCACAGCCAACTTAAGATATATTAGAGAACGGATACCATTGAAAATTCCTCCCATTATAGGTGTAGCAGTTGCATGAACGAACTATTTTATATCGGTCTACGTGACCGGCAGTGAGATTGTAATTCGGTTTGGCAAGTATGTAATCATCGCCTCTTCACCGCGTGGGCGAATGGCACTTCTGCATGTAACTAAATTCATATGCGATGAATCATTTTGGCGCGAAAGCCAAACAACACGGATCTTGAGTTCCAGCTTATCTCTCAAACAGACAAGACATATATCCTGCGCTCGCTACCTGGGCCAACGGTAGAAGAGTCGAAGAACTCCAGGATATTATTTCGTCTAACTGACATGAATCAGTCCATTGTACTATCTTCATTTTGTTCCTGTGAATAAAAGTTCATATCTATTTAGTTGTGGATCCATTATTGATTTTGACGAAGAATGGTGATCCCTTTTTGCTTATGCAATATTTCTATTTCAGTCAGATTCGGCCAGACGTATTACTCTTCCAAGTAAGTTCGTCATTCTGATTTTCTTCCCGCTTTAAACCACAAACCTAAAATTGGTTCCAAACTAAATAGGTTTTAAGGTTCGATCCCAACACGGTATGACTAGTCAGACACACAAACTTTAACTCAATTATGTAAAACACATTATTTAAATTATTCAGACTATTATTCTTCTCTTCGTTGTTATATTCACAACGTTTCGGCCGATGTAACCTCCAACCTTCTTCAGGTGCATCTTCTCGAATTTGTGGAACTTTCCAGTTGAACTTAGGAATTTCAAGTTCGAAAAGATGCCCTCTTTTTTTTAATACTAATTTCTCCCCACTTACTAAGGCCAAAAGTCACTCGAGGATAAGGATTAATAGGATTTTCGGTTGGATGATGAACAGTACTATGAGAGGATTGGAAACGAGGGCAGAATTTGATTACTTAAGAGGACGGCTTGGCAAGTATTTGTTGACATTAGACTTGAAGGAAGTTTTTCGAACGAAATATTGTTCATGAAATCTCCGTTTGGTTTTCGTCACACGTGGAAGAAAGGAAAGTTCTTTGCAGCGGCGGTACCTGAATGATTTCTTGCTGGGAGTGGTTCACAGGAAGGAACCAGACATTAGAGCTCAGTCGAGTACCTCCCATAGAAGAAGGGCAGAGGTTATATCGGCCGAAATGTTGTGAATATAACAACTCTTGTTTTCGAAGCACCCGGAAAACAGTGGGCGGCCTAACACTTAGCAGACGGTTGAGAGGGCCTACTAACCTACATATTTTTCTTTCTTTTTTGAATATATGGAAATGTTGTCTCACTCCCCACGATTAATTTTTTGTAAATAAAAATTTTTTTAAACAAATTATGGATAATCTAAGTAAGATCAAGCCATAGAGTGAATGTGGTATTTTGGTGACAAACGGTGAACTTTATGACTATTGTTTTTGTTTAAAAAAAAAACTACTTGTGAATGTATATTTTTACTTAAATAAAAAAAACAACTAAAATGAAGATTGTAGTCTGAATAATCCAAATAATCCAAATAATCCAAAGTATCCAAATAATCCAAATAATCCAAATGATAAATCTAAAACAAATTCTGAAATTATATAATAGTACAAAAAACAGTTTGTACATTAATTGTATTAATAAAAATAGATTCATTAAAAAATTGATTTTTTTTATAATAGAATAAGACTGTTGGTCATTAATGACTGAAACTTGGTGGACAGGACAAGTGTAGACTAGAATTTATTTGTACCAAATATGGTTGGATTACAGAAATGATTATGGATTTTATTGACGATTCCACGGGTGATATTTTGAGGAAGTCACTCTGTATTTTAAAAAGATTATTTGTACCAAATATGGTTGGATTACAGAAATGATTATGGATTTTATTGACGATTCCACGGGTGATATTTTGAGAAAGTCACTCTGTATTTTAAAAAGATTTTTAAATTCAAGGGAGATAACTTATAAGTTATCTCCCTTGAAATCTCATGGGATAGAAATGGTTAAATTTTATAGCAAGGGAGATAACCATTTTCCTAATTCGTGTATGCATAAAGGAATGCACAAAAAAAAGATATATATCTTTATGAACTCTAATTATCGGTACACTAGCACAATACAACAATACATGGTTTCAGTTGAAGATGGGAGACACAACAGATAAAAAATATAAAATAGTTAAAATAATAATTAGGCAACGGCATACAAGTCAGTGATTTCACATGAGCTGGTTATGAGCTGCAATTATTAAACATGCAGAAAAAGAAAGATGGTGCGTAACATATTTGAGGACAGATTTATACATATACAAACCTGACTCTTAGAAACAGATAATAATGTTTCTTAATTGAAAAAAAAAACGTTTTTGAGGATAAGAATAAATATATTGTTTTGTAATTATATTTATTCAAGTCTCCTTCAGCTTCGATAGCTGCTTTTATGTGAGGTATGAATCGCCTCCATTCTAGGATGAAGTGGTCCTTGTTTATATCGGACATTACTCTAACTATGTACACTTTTAAGGATTATTTAGTGATTTTTTTTCAACCACGCTCCATAAAAGTAGTCAAAAAGATTGAGATTTGGGGCGCTAAGGGGTCAAATGTTAGGAATCATGCAGCTTTGAAAATCTTTTAATCAGAGGATTTGCTGAAAGCAATACATTTGCTCAGCATATAGGTTATTCCTAGGACGAATCGGTTATGCTGGTATGGTCATATGGAGTGTTCGTTCTCCTTGATAAACTACTGTAGAAGCATGGATGCCTTAAATCGCAGGAAGGTTGGCTGGCCAAGGGAAACTTGGAAGTAAGTGATTGGACAAGACTGCACAGAGTAGAATCTGGAGACAATTGACCCGCTGAACCATAATAACTGGAGAGCAAGCTTGCATAATATCAGGAAACGCCTGAATCCTGAACAACCGAAAAGTGACGTTAAATGAATAAAAAATGTTTAGGAGTTTATTAGTTCTAATTAAGCAATTTTCTTGTGATCCTAAAAATTTCTCACCCTCCATTTTTACATTCTTGAGACTTATTCAGTGGTTCCTTGACCTTTTCTGACATAAAAATGACCTTCACTCATCACATAAGTTTTATATTATTTTCTTTTGAATTAATCTACTAAGAAATCTAGACGACTATAAACTAATAAAAAGAAAACATTTGAGGACAATTAAAATTGTTTTCTGGAAAGATGATGAAAAAAATTGAAATCCTCGTACAAATTAGAACACCGTCTCATTATTATTATTTTCATTGTCACATGATGAGGTTAGACGTTCGATGAATGATTTCCAACTTTTCCTGTGTCGCCATTTTGAATGTGTTTATACAGGGTGCGTAACTTACTTGACGACAGATTTATACAGACATAAAAATGACTCTTAGAAACAGATTATAATATTTCAGAATTTTTTAGATGAGGATTGATAATAATAATAATAATAATAATAATAATAATAATAATAATAATAATAATAATAATAATATATAGTAATTAGTAATAATCTATAGTGATAAGTAGTCAAACTACACATCTAGAACAAGAATAGATTTAAGGTTCCTAAAATTCGTACTAGATTTGTCCGCAAGGACCTATGGCGTAACAGATATAAGTGCTAAGTATAATCAGTTCTTAATATACGGCACAATCATGTTGACACACCGGTTCCTGTTAGATCACCGAAGTTAAGCAACATTGAGCCTGGCCAGTACAAGATGGGTGACCATTTGAAAATACAAACTTTCTATTAGAGCCTACTATAATCATAATGGAGAATAACATTCTATCATTATAATTGTATAAGCCGATTTTATTTATCTCCCTCCCACGGCGGGAAGGTTAGACACAAGGTCGGGAAAGTGGGATTTGAAAAGCCAGCTCTCTAGAGAACTTTGGCTGGTCAGTCTCGTCAGAATTATAAACTAACCCCTTTTCTCAAAGGGCAAGAAGGTAAAGCCTTGAAATGTGGACCTCCTAGAACTGCACAGGACCATATCTCAGACCAACAGAACAAGGCCACACCAACACAGCATGCCTAAGTTTCTGTTGGTCTGATTTTGGTCTGAAATAACCATTCCGGAGGGCTGCTATGTTTCCTATGTTTTCGACGAATTATTTATTTTGACACTAATTTTTAAATTCATGAACGGTCATGGATGGCATGAGAGAAGCATTATGTGGAGTGTAACATGATTCTTCTTACAAACCGATTAGACAGCGTCGATTACAAAATTCCTCTGTCTCTTCGAAACCTGGAAGTGACAGAAGAGACAAAGCCAATAAACATCAAAAACAAAGTCAAAAGTTTAATATTCCCTAAAAACTTCCTCCTTTGGAGGAAGCTGATCCAGTCCGCCTCGGGTGAATGTTGCTTCATTCGTTCGTTACATGTCATGGCAGAAATTAAAGACGAAAATAACGAATGTAGCAAGTTTAGAGGCTGGTGTGTAAAACTAATATTAAAACGGTATTTTTACATATAAGGCTATAGTAAGCATAAGGTTAGAGCATTGGAAAATTGAATTAGAAGAGGTTGGGCTACGTGGCAGGATATTGCATCACGAAACAGTAAGACGGTAGTGATATGTTGCAGATAAGTTGATGAGAATCGAATCGAAACTACCGTCAACGTACGAGATTTGGCTCCCAAATCAATTAATGAAGGTAATACTATAAGCCCAGTGGATGTTTGCATGCCACCTGTTAGTGGGCCAAAAAGCCCTACAAGTGAGAAAGAAAATACGCAACTTTCTGAACCGAGAGAAGCAAACAACCCTTGTCAAGTCAAGAACGAAGTTTCGGCCGAGCCATTACAAAGATCTTGCCAGATACAAAAGTTTTCTAAAAAAATTCAAGGATTTTCTTACTAAATGGTGCACTATTAAGTAAAAATATTTCTGAAAATACAAGGATTTTATTACACAATAAGACACTATTAACTTCTTCTCATGATAAAACTTGAAGGGGAAAATATTGTAAATTATTTTCTTACCCCCCCCTCCTCACACCGAATGAACTCGTCCGTCAGTCTCTCTGTCGGTAAGCCCGAAAACTATTTAACAGTTTTTGTTGTTGTATTCATTTGGAATTAAAACCTTTACCAACGGTATTCTTGTCTCTTATTGTTCCCCGTCTCAATTATTTCCTTAACTCTTCATACCTATACGCTTTGATGAGTGGTATCAAAGTGACACCAAGTCTTCTAAACTATTGTAACTCTGTCCTCAATCTTATCGCCCAGGGTTGACCAGCTTTTAACATTTCATCTGCTAATTTTTCGTGCATAAGTTTGTATATGCAATACTATTTTAAATGATACTGATTAAGTTAGATACAATATGCATCAAACTATGCATCAAAATATGCATCAAAACTATGCATCAAAATATGCATCAAAACATGCATAAAAATATGCATCAAACTATGCATCAAAATATGCATCAAAACATGCATCAAAATATGCATCAAAACATGCACAAAACATGCATCAA
>OY744529.1:11463276-11475776 GCA_963556195.1 Sepiola atlantica
TGGGGGAGCTGGATATTTCCCACATTAAAAAACGACCTTGTGTCTAACTATGCCCTCGGGAGGGGGGGGGGAGTAAATAGGAACAACACGTCAAATATTACGAATTTAGTATATATTTTTTTTAAATAAGTTGTTTTAAACAAATTCACAAATTAGATAATTTCATTTTCTTGAAAATAATTCACGACATCAAAAGTAACATCTTTACAGTATAATTTTTATTTTACAAATAAGAAAAATTACCTTAAAATTCCTTTCACTTTTTAGGTGTTTGTATCGTTGTCATGGACACCAAATCAATGGATATATGCCGTGGACTCAGAGAGAAGTTGCGTACGTTAATTTAATCCAAAAAAAAATAATAATTAAGTGAGTTTATATTTTAGTCAACAAATTATTTTACGATTTATAAACACAAAACTGTTATTTTACAATGAGTAATAAAATGAAACCAATCGAATTACAACAGACAAAAAAGGAGCGGACTTTTTTTTTCTTTTTCAATTAAAGGGAGACAACTCTGATGTTATTAAAATTAAAAACTTCAAGCAAATTTACGCAATTTTTAATTTTTTAAACTTTGAGTTAAGGTAAGACAAAGAGATACTTTTTTCTCTCAGATTTAATTGAACTCGCATACAAAAAGTTTTAATTGTTTTTAAAGGTCATTGACGAAGTTCGGGAGTTGTTTTATTTTTATTTTATTAACTTTAAAATGATTCTAACAATAATACGGAAATGCTTTAAACACTATTGGACCTTTTAATAAATGCAAGCAGTAGGACCTCAAAATACTTCAAATAAAACCTACCTGTCACAGGTATGGATCTGTTCGGTCTCAGGGGGGGGGGGGGGATTGGTTTATTACCGGGATAGGGGGACGAGGAATGCGGACGGGTCACGATTATAACACATTTTGCAACCAGCCAAAGTGCCCTCTTTAGGGGTGGGTGGGTGGCTGAATCCCCCTGGTATAAACTTGTGTCGTATCCAATATTTGTGAGAAGAAAATAAAGTAAATTTGTAGGTTTACACCTTCACCTACCCCCCCCCCCAAAAAAAAGAAAACCCATCATATTCTACTTTTTTCGGGCGATAATATGTGAAGGAAAAAAAAACAAACAATTATTTTAGAATTTAAGTGTTGGTGAGTTTCGTATATAAGTTTAACATAAAATAACCACCCATTTCTGGGCTATTCTAACCTTTTAGTCAACAAATTTTTTACTACTAACACTAAGTCCGAGTGGCAAGATCGTAAAACCACCTAAAACTGGTTAACTGCCCTAAAATGCTAGAAAGGCTCGGAAATGGGGTGGTCATGTTATCTTAAATTGATATGCGAAACTTATCCCAACTCTAAATTATAAAATGATTTTTATCGTTGTTGTTTTTCAGTGTGTTTACACGTAATCGCCTAAAAAAGTAGAATCTCATTTTTTTGCGACGGAGGGGGTGATTTGACGGTACTTATGCAGTTTACGGACCTTGCTAAAATAATAGGAAGAGGCTATTTTGCCGGTCACGGCAAAATAACGATTCCTGCGTTATTTTGCCGGTTCATGTATATTTAACTAAATTGTTAAACATACAGTGACGCCCGGCACAATAATTATTTACTAATGTAAAGGGATCGTTATTATGCCGGTTCATCTTATTCTTCTACCTACCTGTATAAGTTTATTTGTTTATTTTATTATTTATTTTGATAAATGATTTTTTTTTATAAAAATAAATAATAAAATAAACAAATAAACTTATACAGGTAGGTAGAAGAATAATTTATGTTGCCTTTGGTAACATTTACTTGTTGAATTAACTTGTTAAAAATGTGCTTTAATAGGTGTTGCTTCGTAATCCTTGAACCAAGGCCAAACTTTTAAAAGTAATGAAGTTATTAAGTTGTTGAATTAACTTGTTAAAAATGTGCTTTACAAAGGAAAGATTTTAATGTAAAATTCTGATTTTCTTTATGAAGAAAAACATCGATAATGTTAAAATATACAGAAAATCACTGGATTTAAACAGTTTCTATTTTAAAATGTTCTTTCAATGAAATCATAAAATAAGTCGTAATTTTGAAGAGTTCACTCCTAATCGAATCAACCGGAAGTAAAAATTAATTTTATCGTTATTTTTAAATATATTGTCGCTTAATAAAGTTTTAAATTATACAAAAAATCAATCAGGCAAAGTTTAATTAAAAACAAACAAAAAAAATCAATCAGGCAAAGTTTTAAATAAAAAAAAATAAAAAAACAATCAGGCAAAGTTTTAAATTATAAATAAAATTTCGTTTGATAAAGTTTTAAATAATACAAAAAAATTAATTTAAATAATAAAAAAAAAAGTAATTTATAGTTAAATAAACACGAGCCGGCAAAATAACGTAAGACTCATTATTGTGCCGGGCGTCACTGTATGTTTAACAATTTAGTTAAATATACATGAACCGGCAAAATAACGCAGGAATCGTTATTTTGCCGGGACCGGCAATATAGCCTATTCGAAAATAATAACGTTACTATTTAGAAATCTATTCTTAACGGTGGTAGGACAAAAGTCCATCTGACAAAAGCACACCGGACAAAAGCACACCGGACAAAAGCCCACCAAAATAATTCAAACATGGACAAAAGCACACCAACGTAAAATAAATTAATTTTTAAAAATTAAAAAAAAATCTTATTTTATTTAATTTTTTTTACAATTATCAATATCTCTGTAATTTTTTTTTCTCTACAATTTTTTATTTTATTTCATTTTTAAACATTTTTCCGGTACTTCGTAAATGCTGCATTCTTTAAAAAAACACGCACCCTTTTTACTACTAACCCTAAGTTCGGGTGGTAAAACGAAAAATATATTTTTAAAAATGTTTGCATAATACAATGCATAAATTGCGGAAAGAAAAAACAACAATTATTTTAGAATGCAGGTTGGGGAATCAGTTTTGCATAAAATTTTAACATAAAATGATCCATCATTTCCGGGCCATTCTAACTTTTTAGGGCACTTAACCAATTTTCTTTTACGATGGGAGATAAATTCTCTGCATTGTTTTTCGGACTGGGGAGGAGGGTTTTTCTTTTTTAAAGCGATTACGTGTGGTGTTATGACTTTGCCGGTCGGACTTAGGGTTAGTGGTAAAATATTTTAATTAATTGCCCTAAAAGGTTAGAATAGGCCAGAAAGGGGGGATCATTTTTACGTTAAATTTATATGCGCAACTAATCCCTTACTCTTAATTAAAAGAATAATTGTTTTATTTTTTCAGTGTATTCACACATAATCGCCTAAAAAATATAGACTCTCAATATTTTTTTTTTGGAGGGGAGTACTTTTATGTTTTCCCTTTACATATTGTATCCAAGATTTTACAATTTAGGAGGTGTGCCCACCCAAACTTGCATCCGCCCTCAAAAATTTTTTAAATAAATTAGATACAAAAAAATTATTACAGAAAAGAATTGCTCTACATCAAATTTTGATTTATCTTAAGTAATACATTTTTAAAAGGATCGGTGCACGTGTGAGCGTCAATAATATGTATGTGCTTGGTAAAATCCTAAACTATTGAACTTATCGTTATAAATTATGGAATATGTATTTTAGGCAATAGCGTATGTAACGTGGGCACATTATTATTATTTGTTTTGTGAACTTTAGCATTTAGCAGGGAGGGTGCAACCAAAAACCGTACCATATCCAGCAAGTAGAATAAATAGTGGTACTGATTATGACCCAACGGGTTACAGTACGTATAATAACCAATAAATAAAAATGAATCATTGAATTTTCTCTGACTAAATTTACACTTGGGGTATATGTTACGACGCTCAGCAGAGGCGCGAACGGGGTCCAAAAAAAGAACGAGAAAGAGTTTAAAAATATAAATTTGCAACAAGTAAAGTTGACTTATGTCTAGAATAGACAATTTTCTACTTACCTATGTAATTTGTTTGTATTTTTACGTAGTATAAATGGCTTTTTATTAGATGTTAAAAAAAAATTTCTTGTTTTTTAAAACATCTACTTTCTCAAACAAAAATGCCGGCCAGTCCCTCTATATTATTACGTAGAGCGGCCATTTTGAATTCTTCGAAAACCGTGTGTTGAACTTAAATTTCTAATAAATAGCACTTCAAACGGGTTTAAAATACAAACAAATAGCACATGCAAGTTTGAAACTAACTTTTACAGCTTACAGTTACTTTTATTTGTTGTAATTTGTTTTTTTAGCGTTTTTACTCTGCTGAGTCTCGTAAAAGATGCCCTACACTTGTATATATATAAAAAAAACCTGGCTTATAATTATCATAATTTCAACTCTATTTATTAAACTACATTAGCACAGAAAAAGATATATAAATAAATTTACGCTAATTATAATCCTCATAATTTTATAATATTCTATTCTATAATAATCTCATGAAGATGTTCTTAACAGATATATCACAGTGGTGATATTGAATTTTCTCGCTCATACACCCCTATTTCGAATTCGTGGTCATGGGCCGCCATCAATTAACTGCCTCTCCTGCATTAAACAATTACAATTAAAACAAAAAAAAGTCACATAAAATATTTTCAAGAAAAATTTTATAATTAAAATTTTGCTGGGATAATTTTTTAAATGAAAATGAAATAAGTGAAAATTCCATTTTTACTTCATTACTGAAAACCATCAAATAATTTGATTAAAAAAAAAACTGATTTTTTTTAAATTTAATTATTTTTAGTGTGCAATCATTTATAGCGGTTTGAAATCGTCTAAATTAAACTTAAAACGTTGTTTATGACCGTTCCATGCAAGATAAACAGTCAATGGAGGCCACGTCAACGAATTCAGAATAAGGGCATATGAGTGAGAAAATTCAATATTGCCATCACAGTTTACGAATTTTGAATGATATCAAAGTGGAATAAATAGTGGGAGTGGTTATGACTCAACGGGTCACGAGTAAGCTACATTCAAAAATAATTTATTTTTTTTAAAAGCTGACTTATGCGATTTAAAAATATTAAAAAATGCAAAAAACTGAAAGTAAAAAGACTCCTTAGTAGGTAAAGCTAATATAAAGTGAGATATCTGGGATACGTCCTCGACAATAAGTCAGACGGTGGCCTTGCTTCTGTCAGGCTGAAATATGGTTCTGTTCAGCTTTAGGAGGTCCACCATCCCAGGCTTTACCTTCTCTCTTTAAGAAGGGGTTAGTTTATTGCTAATCGCCTGAAGCGCTATTGCAAGGAAATGCCAACGGGACTGCCCCAGCATCTTTCTAGTGTGCTTGTTTTTCAAAACCTCAACTGACCTTGTGTCTAACCTCCTGAAGAGGAAATAATTTTTTTTTAAATTGAATATATATATATATATACATTTCACTAATAAATTCAATACAATTTTTTTTCAAAAGGGACTAGATTAAAATAAATAAATAAATAAGTTAGAACGCAACTCAATATCCCCACCATGGTTCAATAGTAAATAAAATGAAAATCACTGAATCAAAGAAATCAAATTAAATTAAATTTTAATTAATAACCAATAAATATAAATTATCATAAAACGTCCTCATAAGTAATGAAATTTTGTTCATTCCATTCATCATTTTTCAATCCTCTCATAATATTCTTCATCATTTAACTGACAATCCGTCCATCTCATTAATCTTTATTCTAAGTGGCTTTTGGCCTTGATAAGTGGTGATCTATTAGCAGTGGCATGATACCCAGGTCAACTCCCTGATTGTATGCCCCACAAACTCAAGTATAAGTCCAAGTACTGAGACATATTAGAAGAAAGAGAGATAGTTTGAATATGATTGGAACGCCCCCCCCTCTCTGTGTACACCATTGCCCATTAATGATTCTCATAATATTACTTCTCTTTAGTGAAGAACAATAGCACAGAAGAACTTATATGAATAAATTGACCCTAATTATAATTCGTATAAATATTAGTGCGAACACTGGCGAAGCAAAATTATTTTTTCGCTCATTTTTGATAGAGGGTATACAATTGTTTAAAATAATACCCGATAAATATAAATTATCATAACCCGTACTAATAATCAAATTTTGTTCATTTCATTCATCATTTTCAATCCTCTCATAATATTCTTCATCATTCAACTGACAATCCGTCCATCTCATTAACCCTTATCCTCGAATGGCTTTGGCCTTGCTTCTTTCTTATTCCGATCAGGTTTAGTTGTCATTTTTATTTTGGTATAACAACGTTTTCGGGTTGTGTATATTTTTAGTGTCCCGAGTTCTCTTTCCAAAAGACGATCATTCTAATACGATTGTTTGATTTGTGGTTTTAGAATTGCATTGCGATTTGAAATATTTTAATAAAGTAAAAATACTAATAAAGATTTAATTTAATATCGATCCTCTTTTTTTTTAAAGAGAATTTAGTATTATGTATTATTTGTCTTCAAATCCAATGTTAACAAATTCTTGTCTCATAATAATCAGTTTATACCATTGATCAATCTTGGTAATCCCATAGTGTTCCTCATCTTTTGGCTGGAAATCATTTCCATCTCATTTATCCTTATCCTCGAGTGGCTCTTGGCCTTGATAAGTGGTGACCCAATATTAAAAAAAGCATATGGATGGTCAAGTGGGAAGGGTGCATATCATAGATTTAGAAGGGGAGGAGGCATGCCACTATTATTAAGGTTAGTACTTCCATAGTGTTCCTTATCATTCAACTGACAATCCGTTCATCTCATTAACTCTTATCCCGAGTGGCTTTTGGCCTTGATATGTAGTTACACATAAAAAAAAACATAATTTTTTACTAACTCATAAATAATCAAATTTTCTTAATTCCATTCATCATTTTCAATCCTCTCATAATATTCTTCATCATTCAACTGACAATCCATCAGTCTCATTAACCTTTATCCTCGAGTGGCTTTTGGCCTTGATAAGTGGTGACCCATTACTAAATTTATACTCATGTCTGCACTCTGGCTTATAATTCTCATAATGTTAGTCGTCTTTCGTAACGAACTTTAGTACAGACAAAGACGTATAAATAAATCGACCCTAATTATAATTCTCATAATTTTAGCCCCCTTTCGTAACGAACAATACGAGTGGATCAGCACATTGCACTTTATTGATCCTTACGATTAAAAGTTAATCTTCTTAGTGAGCAGACTTAATTCTAAGCTGTTTTCAGATTTGCTATTTTATTTCTCTGCTTCTCCACTAGGTGTCTCTGCCTACTGTGTGTCAACGTCAACATATTTGTACGGAACATTCTGCCGGTTTCTATTGTTCCGAGAGATATTATCGCTGATGTAAGTAGAACCATAACTTGCAGGATTTTCACTTCACCTTTAAAATCTCAGCGTATTTGTTGGTTTGTTTTAATACATTAGAAAAATAGACGAAGGGAAATTATCTGCCGGTTTTTTGCTTTTGTTTCTTTTTTGTTGTTTCTAGTTGCTTGTGTACACGTTGAGCGTAAGGTCTGTTCTTAATCCGTGGACTGTGGCTGTTGTCGCGATGGAAACTGGAAGTCGGGCAGAGTCGCCTCAATCAAAGGAGAAAAAGAAAGACGGCAATCCTGCGAAATTAACAAAGTCGGGAATAACCAGAAAAACTCATACAGGCATCACAAAATATTGTGCGACTGGTGAAACTGCAACAAAAACGGATTCAGTTTGTAAAACTGGTGCCAGACCAAATGCTAATAGTGGAAATGCTGCAAAAGAAATTGCGACTAGTAAACATACATACAAAACTAGTGTCTACCGTCGACAAAGCAGCAAAGACAAAACATCCAGAAAACATGTGAAACCAGTTGAAACAAAGAACAATGATACCAAACCAGTTGAAACAATGGACCAGGATACCAAACCAGTTGAAACAAAGGACCCTGACACCAAACCAGTTGAAACAAAGGACCACAATACCAAACCAGTTGAAACAAAAGACCACGATACCAAACCAGTTGAGACAAAGGACCTTGATACCAAATCAGTTGAAACAAAAGATCATGACACTAAACCAGTTGAAACAAAGAACAATGATACCAAACTAGTTGAAACAATGGACCCTGATACCAAACCAGTTGAAACAAAAGACTATGATACCAAACCAGTTGAAATAAAAGATCCTGATATCAAACCAGTTGAAATAAAAGACCATGATACCAAACCAGTTGAAACAAAAGACCATGATACCAAACCAGTTGAAACAAAAGACCATGATACCAAACCAGTTGAAATAAAAGACCATGATACCAAACCAGTTGAAACAAAAGACCCTGATACCAAACCAGTTGAAATAAAAGACCATGATACCAAACCAGTTGAGACAAAGGACCCTGATACCAAATCAGTTGAAACAAAAGATTCTGATACAAAACCAGTTGAAACAAAAGACCATGATACCAAACCAGTTGAAACAAAAGATCATGACACCAAACCAGTTGAAACAAAAGATCATGATACCAAACCAGTTGAAACAAAAGATCATGATACCAAACCAGTTGAAACAGAGAACAATGATACCAAACCAGTTGAAACAATGGACCCTGAGACCAAACCAGTTGAAACAAAAGATCATGATACCAAACCAGTTGAAACAAAAGACCATGATACCAAACCAGTTGAAACAAAAGACCATGATACCAAACCAGTTAAAATAAAAGACCATGATACCAAACCAGATAATACAACAAAAACTAATGATCCTGATACATCCACTCTTGATACGGAATTATATAAAATGGATAAAAGTGAAATCTGCTCTGATGTATTAAACGTAAACAACAGTCAAGAAGACACAAATGGAAAAACTGAACCAAAACAAAGTGAATCCATCGAGGCAGATGAAGATTCCGATGAAAAAAACCAAAGGGTCAAAGAGATAAACACGATAAAGGAACCGAAATCTGGGGTGACCATTGCGGACATGATAGACAATGCCATCCATAGTTTTGAAGAAGAAGAGTACATGAAATGTATCGTGATCTGCGAAGAAATCCTCAATACAAATTGGAAAGATCTAAGTGATCAAGAAAAGTTTTCTACGGCCTTCCTGTATATGGGCAAATGTTATGAACATTTGGATGAGCTTGAAAAAGCATTCAAACACTATCAGTTTTCGTTGGCCGTCTCCAAGAACCTGCATCTAAGTCGGCATGTTGAGGAAATATCATTTAAACTTCTGCAAAAACAGAAGCAAAGTGCTGAAGAAGAAAATAAAAAAGCCAACGATTGTTTCAAATCGAAACAGTTTAAAGCAGCCCTCGCTCATTATACAGAAGCCATAAAAGGAAACCCCGAACAGGCGAAATTCTTCAGTAACCGGAGCGCTTGTTACTTAAAGGTAAAAGAATACCTTTTAGCCCTAAGCGACGCACAGAACTGTATCAGGATCGAACCCACCTCTGTAAAAGGTTATTTCAGGGAAGGCGCCGCGTACTTAGCGCTCAACAAACCGAGCAAAGCGTGTGCTTCATATTCGAGCATCCTTCAAATTGATCCTGAAAATGACGAGGCGAAGAAACAATACAGCAAGAGCGCTGAAAGAGCCAAATTGGATCCAAACGATCCTGAAGCGGTCAAAAAGAGGATCGAAGAGGAACCGGAACTGATCCAGATCTTAAATGATACTCGAGTGAGAGCGTTTTTGTCTGAAATAGAAAAAGATCCAACTGCAGTGAAAAAATACATGCATGATATTTCAACTCGAAAGAAAATACAGAAGCTTCTGGAATGTGGATTGCTCAATGCAGGTGGTCCACATTCTCTTTTTCGAAGTTAGCCAGTACAAGTGGTTCAAATTTTCTTCTTGTAGGAACGTGACAAGATAGGTCAGTGGACTGTTCAAAAATAGACAGTGAAAATGGACCACATGCTCTGCTTTCAAGCAAAGCAATTCTAGTGGTCCAAATACTGTATTTTTAAACTGGACAGTAAAATGAACATAAAACTCTTTGAAAATAGACAATATATGTGCTCAAAACCTTGTGTAGTACAAACTCTCCGAATTCTTTTCTTTGAAGATAGGCAATACAAATGGCCCAAATTGTTTTCTGTGAAGGTAGTCAATGCAACTGAGCCATACCTGTACTTTGAAACTAAACCTGGACCAAACACTTCAAAACAAGCAGACAAACTAATGCATAACTAAAAGAAAAGAAAGAAAAACAAATTAATTGAAGATTCCTATAAAAAAAAAATACAAAAAATAATATAAAATGGGTCGTTTATTTAAAGCATTGCTGGGTCAGTATTATAAAATTGAAAATATAAGCCTTTATCAATGCAAAATTAATCATTTTAATTTTTATTTTTTTACTTTAATCTTATTAATTTCAGAATAAAATTTCATCATCAGAGTTGACCAGTATTGTGTCATTTTTTAATGCTTTAAATGAACGACCCATTTTATTAAACTCTAGCATGTCAATGCTTTCTTCGTTCTACAACCAGAATTTGAATTCATAACCGCCAACGCCATCGGCGTGGATACATTACACCAAGGACATTTATCAAAGAAACACAGAAAAAAAGTTTGTTTATTTTTGTTTTTGTGTTTTTTGATGAAAAAAAAAAAAATGACACAATACTGGTCAACTCTGATGATGGAATTTTATTCTGAAATTAATAAGATTAAAGTAAAAAAATAAAAAATAGAAATGATTAATCTTGCATTGATAAAGGCTTATATTTTCAATTTTATAATAAAAAATAATATGTTCCATGTATATTTCAGTTTTTTTAAGTTTTAGAGAATATTTTTTTCACATCATAAATCTTCACTTTGGTTATTTGATTAAAAAAAACAACTTTTGCTTTACTTTCAATAACGCACACGCACACACACATATATATATATATATATATATATATATATATATATATATATATATATTGTGTGTGTATTTAGGTATCATTATCCCATTTATGCAAACATTGTTCAAAATAAGAGAATTCGTCTGTTTAATTACACCTTTTTTTATTTTTTCAATTTTTCTAATGATCTTTTTTTGTATTAAAATTAAAGAAATGAATAAATGTCCCAAACGTTTTTGATTCTTCGTCGAATCATCCTCTAGTGTCAAAAGTAAATGAACAAAAAAGCTGAAGAAAGAAGAGAATTAAAAAAAAAAAACAGAGGAGAAAAGCGCAGAGAACGTTTTCACATTGTTCCAGGAAAGACATTGACAATTTAAATTCAACGACGCCAGAGTGGCATCACAGAATAAAATTACGGTAAGCATTTTAAAATGTTGCCACTGTTTTCATACGTGATGTTATTAATTGTAGGTTGTTGTGTTTTTATGTAGTTAGCTTCCAATATTTTTTGCTTTTGACACCTGAGGATGATTCGACGAAGAATCGAATACGTCCGTGATACCTATTGGACATTTTTTTTTTTTTGATTTTTATACAAAAAAGATCAGTAGGAATATGGAAAAAATAAAAAAGGTATAATTAAACAAACGAATTATGTTATTTTTAATATTTTTTTTTTCTGCTGTGTACAACACAAGATTTCATATGTAAGTAAATTTATCTTATCTTTCATCCCACTCCAAAATAATATGCTAGATTCTTAAGATGCAGATGCTGTATGGAATATCATTTACCATATTTGACGATATCTATGATGCGCATTGAAAATAAAAAAATATCTAACAAAATTACGTTTTTTCCATTGGCTAATTTTAGTGAATTATTAGGTATATTAATCTTTGTGTTATGTGTATTATTCGGACTACTATCCTCATCTTGATGGTTATGTTCACAACGTTTCGGCTGGTGTAACATCCAACTTTATTCAGTTTAATCTTTTCAAACTTGGGAATCTTTATGTCGAACTGTGAAATCTATACAGAATTTCGAACTGACCCCTTTATTCAATATACGGGGGAAGATTGTTCTCGTTCTGTCATCCATGATCGGGTAGAAGTGTTAACTATTTTTATGCTATTCTTAGTTATTATTGCATGTAGTAAGGATTGAACCTTCAACCCCAGAAGACTGTCACTTCGAACTAATTGTTAATCAATAAATTTAATCGTTAATATTTTTTTTATTTTTATTTTTTTTTTAACATAGTTCACCCCAAACAAGGCAGGCCGCCACTGTAGACGTAAGGGGCTACTGAGAAGAAAGAAAAGGGGAGAAGGTTGGGGGGGTCAACCTAAACTGGGATCTGCGTAGCGAGATGTCTGTTTACATTAATTTTAAATTTCTGCATGTCAGTACTGTCGGGGAAACAGGGGGCAGGGAGGGAGTTCCAGAGGCCAGCAGCACAAGGAAAGAAGCTATTTGAGTAGAAACCTCTCCGGCATCTGGGGACCTCCACAGTGAATGGATGGGATTTAGTTGATTGTCGAGTTGGTCTAGTGAATTTACGTCGAGGGGGCACCAGAGTAGCCAATTCATCGGAGCATAATATAGTATATATAGTCATAAGTAGAATCGTTAATATATATAGTAATAAGTAGAATCGTTAAT
>OY744529.1:11485776-11508276 GCA_963556195.1 Sepiola atlantica
TATTCAAGGTGGATGCAAATTAATAAATTGTATTCAAGGTGTATGCAAATTAATAAATTGTATTCAAGGTGGATGCAAATTAATAAATTGTATTCAAGGTGTATACAAATTAATAAATTGAGCTTTATTCTTATCCGGATGTCCACTAATTGAAGATATTAGTTGCCTCTTATATCTTTTGTTGTATTAACCTTATATATATATATATATATATATATATATATATATATATATATATATATATATATATATATATATATATATATAATATTTTAATAAATAAATATTAATTATTTAAATACCTAGAGACATCGATGTTTCATGCTAACGCAATCTTCAGTCTAGGAACTAATTCCCGACGGTCGGTAGGCGCGAACCCCGAACACAAATCGCCACTGATTCGTAGTCGGTGATCTTAACCAAAGGGCCATCGTCAATTAGTTAGTAAATATAGAGTAACTTTAACTGTAAATAGCGACACGTGCAGTGTACACATACGCCCTTGATAAACTTTTATGAGTCCTGTCTATGCATACGCTGGGTTGATGTTCGGCTTAAGCTGTACAAAATGCAGAATAAACGCCACTGTGGAACGCATCGTGGAATGGTGTGAGTTTCGTTCATTTAGAAGCAGAAATATAAGGGAAGCAATCTCTTTATGCAAATACTTGATGACTTGAATCAATTCTATCCTCTTAAGTAAGTAATAAAAAGTTGTTTTTTTGCTACAACGTGCAGTCTTCTTTTTTTTGGGGGGGGGGACTTCTACAACAGTAGTTGGCTAATCTAATTCATTAGGTCTTTGAAATACGTCCTGAAAATTGGTGTACACATGTGAGTCCACACACGTGTTACAAGCAATACACAAAGACAATGTACGCACAAACTATTATTATTATATAATCTTATTATTATTATAATGGAGATACGGTGTTGTCTGTAACCACTTATCAAGTCTAAAAGCTACTCGAGGATAAGGGTTAATGATATGGATAGATTGTCAGTTGAATGATGATGAATATTATGAGAGGATTGAAAACAATGAATGGGATGAATAAAATTTGATTCATTATGAAGACAGTTTATAGAAAAGTATTTATTAACATTGGATTTGAAGATGACCACCTTGTACTCCTCAGGGAAGCAATCTTTTGGCAACGTGTTTCATAGTTGGGAAGTTTTTGGTAAGAAGCTGCTCAAGGAAATTCGGTTTATGATGTTAGGCGCATAGAGAAAGGCATGCAGTTGTGGTAGGAAGAGGTGTTTTTGCTGTGAATGCCTCATCAGGAGGAACCAGAGATTGGAGCTCAGTCGAGCACTTTCCATGGAAATAATAATAGACTAGAGAAAGACATTGGTTTTACCTTTTTTTTGTTACTAAGGAGTCACCTTATCAAGTCCTAAAGGCCACTCGAGGATAAGGGTCAATGAGGTTGTCAGGTGGGCGGTGAGACAATACTGTGATGATTGGTAACAATTGTTGAAATTGGGCCGAATTTAATTATTTAAGAGGACAGCTCAACAAGAATTTGTTAACGTTGGACTTAAAAACGACTATGAGGTAGTCATCTAGGAAGCAGCCCCATGGTATTGTGTTCCATAGATGAGTAGTTCTAGGAGAAAAACTTTGCTCATGGAAGCTCCATTTAGTTTTAGGTACATAGAGGGGGAAAAGGAAATTATTGATAGTGGTTGTAGCTAGACGAGTTTTTGTTGTGAATTTTATGCTTCTCCACGAAGGCAAGAGATAAAACAAAGACTGTTGGATATTAATGCCTTAAATTTGGTGGATGTGTTAGGCATAAACTGAAGTTTATTTGTACCAAGTATGGTTGGATTACAGAAATGACTGTGAATTTCATTAACGATTTCATCAGTAGCATTTTTTTAGGGTCACCCTGTTCGCGATTTAAAAAAAAATGGTTCTTACCAGAGTAACAAGAATTTCTAAAAATGCATTATGAAAAGAACAGGTTTTAATAAATAATTGCTGGGTATTATGGATTTTTTTATTTTATTGTTGTATTTTCATACATACAAGCAACAACTCGTGTATAAATTTTATGAGAAATACATAAAAAAAACTTATTTTATATCAATTCTAATCATGTTAATCTATATATTAATAAAGGGTATTCGTCTGTGTGTCTAGAACATAGACTTGCTGAAGGAGTCACTTGACAGTCACGCATAGCCAAACGAAAAAAAAAACCATAAAAAAATAAAAATTATAGGAATTAAAAAATAAGAATAAAAATGGTAATATGAGGTTATGGGCTGGGAGCAGGAATACATAGATGTCTTCATTTATACAAAGCAACGTTGGGTGGGCCTTATGGTTTTATTTATCTTCCTCCCACAAGGTAAGATGTGACACAAGGTCGGGAAAATGGGATTTGAAAAACCAGCGCTAGAGAATTTGAGCGCTCTGGCCATTAAAAATTGCCTGGGCAGCCCCGTCGGCATTCCTCGGTAGGGGCGCCTCAGGCGATTAGCAATAAAATAACCCCTTCTCAAAGGGTGAGAAGGCAAAGCCTGGGAGGGTGCACCTCCTAGAACTGCACAGGACAGATCAGATCGATAGACCGGCGTAAATCAAGATGTTTCGGTCATGTTTGTGACTATGTTTGTTTATGTACAGCCTAGCGTCGACATTGCTTGACCAATCATCACCAAACTTGGTCAAAATATCGGTTGTGGTCTAAGTTAGAACTGATTTAATTTGGGGATACTTAGCTCAAAGGTCAAGGTCAAGGAAAATGTGAAAGTCACTCGTTTATTGTAGAGACTTGGCCCATATTGTAGCCAATGAAGTACCTCATCTTTGAACTTGAAAAGTTCGGCCATGGTCGAAATTTTGATGAAATTTCAACTTCCGATTCTTCCAAATTTGATCTATTAATCTATTAATATTAAATTTCTAACCTGATCAGATAAATAATTTTTGCGTTAACTTTGGGAATACTTCCTACAATATGGAAAAGGCCAAGATAAGGTTTTAATTCATCCTTACATTGTCAGGCGGAGATATACAGTCTCACGACTGGCTTATATTCTTTTTTATATTATAGATGATTACTTGCATAAACAAATGTTAAGCTTAAGATGTGGTGATGTTGTTTAGAGAGACAAAAACTTGATCATTAAGTATTTTGGGGCGAAATAGAAATAGTCTACATTGCGACGGCTTCCGGGTTTGAAATCGGAAATTGACAAGCGGCGTTTATCAAAAAACAGTTACACATTATATTTTAGGTCGGATGGAAGCGGGGAGGGGGGGACAATTAATAATTTGTTGTCACCGTTTTTTTTTATTATTAACACATAAGAAAACCAAACTTTTATAATTGGAAATATTTTTTTTCTATTACAAATACAAAAATACAAACTTCTTCATAGCTTGAATGTTTTTTTTTTATTACAAATAATCAAATCAAACTTTTTGTTGGGGGAGGCGCGTTCTACTTTTTTAGGCAATTACGTGTGGTTTTACGACCTTGCCACTCGGACTTAGGGTTAGTGCTAAAGAAATTTGGTTAACTAGCGAAATGAAAAATTCTGTCAAAATCAAAGTGGTGGAATATGATGAGGGGGCTGTTTTGGGATAAACACCGCTTGTCAATTTTCTGGTTTCAAAACCAGAAGCCATCATCAAGTGCGCTTTTACTCTTTAACCACAAATGTTGAGCTTAAGACCGCAATGTACTGCCGTTGTTTAGCGGGACAACAAAAAACACTCGATTATTAAGCATTTTTGATGTCAGTCTTTTAGATTGTCTTTGTTAATTGGAGCTTAGCAAATAAACGTCATTTAAACAACGATAATAATAATAGAAGAATGCTAAGAAAGACGTGGTATTGTTACGCTATCCTAGGCTTAAACGTAATTGGGGTTCACAGATATTTGGCTGAACAACTGTAATAAAAAAAACGTGTGACTCATCTCATTTGACTGGTTGTACTTGTATTAGTAGTGGCAATTACAGTTTATCAGTCAAGGTTGATGTTTTTTTTTTAATCCAGTGAGATGTATTTACCTTTTAATCCTGTAGCAGACCTCTACCACCCCTCCCCCTCTCTCTCTCTCTCTCTCCCTTTCCTCTCTCTCTCTCTCTCCTCTCTCTCTCTCTCTCTTTCTCTTTCTCCCTCTCTCTCTCTCTTTCCTTTCTTTCTCTTTCCTCTCTTTCCTCTCTTATTTTCCTTTCTCTCTCTTTCCTCTCTTATTTTCCTTTCTCTCTCTTTCTTCTCTCTCCTTTTCCTTTCTTTCTCTTTCCTCTCTCTCTCTTTCATCTCTCTCTATTTCCCCTCTCTCTCTCTTTCCTCTCTCTCTCTTTTTCTTTTCTCTCTCTCTTTCCTCTCTTATTTTCCTTTCTCTCTTTTTCTTCTCTCTCCTTTTCCTTTCTCTCTCTCTTTCCTCTCTTATTTTCTTTTCTCTCTCTTTCTTTTCTCTCCTTTTCCTCCCTCTCTCTCTCTCTTTCTCTCTCTATCTCTCTCTTTCTCTCTCTCTTTCTCTCTCTCTCTCTCTCTCTTCTTCTCTCTCTCTCTCTAAAATGGCCATTGATATTTTTAAAGTCAATTTCTTTATTTTCTTTTTTTAATCAATGCATTATTATCGATTACAAATCAAATTTTGTGATTCTAAAGTCAAATCTTTAGTGTTATATATTATTTGGTAATTTGTATCATTTAGATTCTTATTTTCATCTTGGTTGTTATTTTCACAACGTTTCGACCGATGTAATCTCCAACCTTCCTTCTTCTGGTTCATTATTTTTCAATTTGAGAATCTTTATGTCAAATTCGAGAATCTATACGAAACTTAACCATTTATTTGATCCACGGGGGTAGATTGTCCTCGTTTCATCAGCCATGAATGTGTAGAAGCGTTAATTATTATGCTATTCTTAGTTATTATTGCCTGTTGAACTGATTAAAGTTTCAGTTCGAAATTCCATATAGGTTTCCGAGTTTGACATAAAGATTCCCAAGTTGGGAAAGGTGTACTTGGAGAAAATAATAAGTTACTTTGCCCTAAACGTTGTGAATATAACAACCAAGATGAGAATAGTAGTCCAAATAAGTCAAATTATCAATCTTTATCTAAAAAAATTCTGAAACATATTACTTGGAAATAATATGTATCCGAAGTTAACACTCTAGAAGGGATTTGCCAAATGCATAAGTATGATTGACCGGGTTTGACTCCATGGAGATGGCGTTACAGAGGACGGAAATAAGAAGTATGCAGTCAAGAGGTGTTAAAAATTGACAGACATTGGAACAGACAAAAACGGAAATATAAATTAACATGCTGAGAGCAAGAGAATTCATTTAGGAGTGAAGTGGAATATATGTGCTAATATGTGAGCTCTTAAAAATAGCCAGTTGTAGACTCTCTCTCTCTCTCTCTCTCTCTCTCTCTCTCTGCCTGAATAATGTACCTGATATTATAAAGAACTATATCTTTTGAGTACAAATAACTTTGCAGTAATTATTATTAATTAACAATGATCCAGCTCGAGGAACAACCCCTACAGAACCACCAACAGTCTGCCCAGGATGATCCAAGTAAGTCTTTTATTCCTTAATCTTTTTGTCCCATGAGGCCCATCATCATTATCACCGTACCAACCCTCAAAGAATCTAAGTGGTATGGGGCACAGCTATGATAGTTTCATCATGTATTATAGAAAGAATTTGACATTAGATTCCAGTTATTTAATAAACTTTAGAAAAGAAACATGTAATGCAAGATCCTGCTAGATAGGTGCGTTTTTGATCACTGTGGGTATGATTCAGTTAGAAGCA
The DNA here is from genome assembly GCA_963556195.1 of Sepiola atlantica. NCBI lineage: Eukaryota > Metazoa > Mollusca > Cephalopoda > Sepiida > Sepiolidae > Sepiola > Sepiola atlantica. The sequence goes on from OY744529.1 coordinate 11,491,585, forward strand.
ACTCTCAGTTAAGAGAAAATAGATCCATCCAGAACATACAATTTGTATTATTTTAACTATGCCCTTTATTTAATCCATGGGGGTAGATTATTTTTTGTTCCATCAGCCATGACTTAATATCGCCTGTAGTAAGGATTGAACCTTCTGCCTCCAGAAGACTGCCACTTAGAACTGATTGCTAATCAACGCATTTAACCGTTGCACCACAGGTCCATGTGGACAATTCAAGTATGAATAACGTAATAATTAACACTTTTATCCAGTCGTGACTGAGAAAAATCTATCCGCGTTGATTTTTTTAAAATCCTTTATAGGTTCCCAAGTTCGAAAATATGCACCTGAAGAAGGTTGGAGGTTACATCGACTGAAACATTGTGAAAATAACAACCAAGATGGGAATAGTAGTCCAAATAATCTAAATTATCAATCCTCATCTCAAAAATTCTGAAATGTAACATGCAATATTAAGTCAGGGGTGCCTAAATCCCCTGTTGAGATGGTCCAGTTAGTAGCAACCCTTAATTAAGAGAAAATCGATATCTGTAGTCAAGCATGAAGCATTCTTTCAAAATATACCAATATTCAAAATATACCAATATTCAAAATATACCAATATTCAAAATATACCAATATTCAAAATATACAAATATTCAAAATATCCCAATATTCAAAATATACAAATATTCAAAATATACCAATATTCAAAATATACAAATATTCAAAATATACCAATATTTAAAATATACCAATATTCAAAATATACAAATATTCAAAGTATACCAATCCACCTGAAAGAAAAGTATGGAGAAATCACCAGATTTCCTTAGCAAAAAAAAATAAATCTCACTTTTTGTGTAAACGCAGGCTTCACATTCAAATATTTAATTAATTTATTTTTTAATCAATCAGAAAACACGGTCTACAAGGCATGAAAAAGTCTGTTAGAAATGGAGTGGAAATTTCTCTGGAGCCCTCTTGTCACCATAAAAATTCAAAGACGCTGCCTTAGTTGTTAGATGGCCGTTTTAAGGCCCTGTAGTCAGCAAATACTTCATACTGTCAACATGTCCGTACGTGTGTTTGTCCATGCGTTCATTGCACTGGCCATAATCATCTCCACACGTCGTGCCTGTCTAAACATTGTTGTAGAATCCCACTCAGCGCTGCGACAAAGAACTCTCATGCCAAGTAACAACCACGAGTCCAGTTTATCAACAATTAACAAATTTATTTGTTGGATAAAAATGATACTCGTGTTCCAGGTTGAATGGCAGGGCTCCAAAATGAGATCTCTTTATCCCGGTGAAATAAAACACAAGTCATACCTGACACAACAGGCCCTCTGCTTCCAAGAACCATTCAAAGCTAACTGCCACATCGAAATGTTTTATAAAAACCTGCACTTATGAAGAGAAGCCCTTCTTTAGCCTGCAGACATGACATGCGAAGCATCTCATTCTTTTTCCTGCCGGTGAGTGTTCCTCTTTATTGTCACAGTCTGTTATAAATAACGATTAAAATTAGTGATGAGACGATTCTAATATTTTCCCGATTCCGATACAATTACCGATTCTGATTCTTTTTAAGTTTGTAAATAGTTAGTAATAGAGTCATTTTTTTTAAATTTTCGAATTACCATAAAAATCTTCGTAATATGTGCATATATCTTCGCAATAGTAAAAACACTGTTGTGGGGGTGGGGTGGGGGAGGCGGGTACATTACATGGGTAGATCTTTCTAAATATTTTTTTCTAATGTTTTACTCATAATTGATTGAAACAAGTGAGATAACTAAAGATTTAATTCTCTTTGAAAACAAAGCCGATTTACAGTAGTTCGTCGTAAGTTGACAAAATGTTATTTGTAATTTTTCATAAACAATTGGACGTGTTAGAATCGGGTCGTGTTCCCGACTATAAGCGAGTTCATAAAATCAAGCAATTGTTGCATGCAAAAACAGAGTAATAAATAACAAACAAAAGGAGGTAGTTCAAATAAGGTTTATTGAACGTGTGTGTATGTGGGATGATGACGTGTGTGGTGTATGTATGTGTGTCGATAGAAAACAGTTCTTGAAAGAGTATGTGAAGAAATGAGTCCGGCGTGGGAAAGTCCTTGAAAACCGTATACAAAGAAAATGAGTTGAGAACTCTTACCGTTGTTGAACACGTGTTGACGGAGCGCTGGTGTCTTAGCGTCGTTTAGCGAGGCCAATTAAATAGAGAAGAGGCCTTTTTCCGGTATCCCTTGGTTATATATCCCCTAAGGGCAGATAATTCCTGGTCGCTTTCAGCGCCACCTGACGGTAAACAGTGACACCTACCGGCTGGTTAGTGCAGTTATATTTTGAAAGGAGGGGATAACTGCTACAGACGTAATCGACTAGTCTTTTTTAGTATAATTTTTCTTAATGGAAACTAGTAATGGAAACTAGTAATGGAAACTAGTAATAGAAACTAGTAATGGAAACTAGTAATGGAAACTAGTAATGGAAACTAGTAATGGAAACTAATAATACAAACTAGTAATAGAAACTAGTAATGGAAACTAATAATACAAACTAGTAATGGAAACTAGTAATGGAAACTAGTAATAGAAACTAGTAATGGAAACTAGTAATAGAAACTAGTAATGGAAACTAGTAATGGAAACTAGTAATGGAAACTAATAATACAAACTAGTAATAGAAACTAGTAATGGAAACTAATAATACAAACTAGTAATGGAAACTAGTAATGGAAACTAGTAATAGAAACTAGTAATGGAAACTAGTAATAGAAACTAGTAATGGAAACTAGTAATAGAAACTAGTAATGGAAACTAATAATACAAACTAGTAATAGAAACTAGTAATGGAAACTAGTAATGGAAACTAGTAATGGAAACTAATAATACAAACTAGTAATAGAAACTAGTAATGGAAACTAGTAATGGAACCTAGTAATAGAAACTAGTAATGGAAACTAGTAATGGAAACTAGTAAAGGAAACTAGTAATAGAAACTAGTAATGGAAACAAGTAATGGAAACTAGTAATAGAAACTAGTAATAGAAACTAGTAATAGAAACTAGTAATGGAAACTAATAATAGAAACTAGTAATGGAAACTAGTAATGGAAACTAGTAATGGAAACTAGTAATGGAAACTAGTAATGGAAACTAATAATACAAACTAGTAATAGAAACTAGTAATGGAAACTAGTAATGGAAACTAGTAATAGAAACTAGTAATAGAAACTAGTAATAGAAACTAGTAATGGAAACTAGTAATGGAAACTAGTAATGGAAACAAGTAATGGAAACTAGTAATAGAAACTAGTAATGGAAACTAGTAATGGAAACTAGTAATGGAAACTAGTAATGGAAACTAGTAATGGAAACTAGTAATAGAAACTAGTAATAGAAACTAGTAATGGAAACTAATAATACAAACTAGTAATGGAAACTAGTAATAGAAACTAGTAATGGAAACTAATAATACAAACTAGTAATGGAAACTAGTAATTGAAACTAGTAATAGAAACTAGTAATGGAAACTAATAATACAAACTAGTAATAGAAACTAGTAATGGAAACTAGTAATGGAAACTAGTAATGGAAACTAGTAATAGAAACTAGTAATGGAAACTAATAATACAAACTAGTAATGGAAACTAGTAATAGAAACTAGTAATGGAAACTAATAATACAAACTAGTAATAGAAACTAGTAATGGAAACTAGTAATGGAAACTAGTAATAGAAACTAGTAATAGAAACTAGTAATGGAAACTAGTAATAGAAACTAGTAATAGAAACTAGTAATAGAAACTAGTAATAGAAACTAGTAATGGAAACTAGTAATGGAAACTAATAATACAAACTAGTAATAGAAACTAGTAATGGAAACTAGTAATAGAAACTAGTAATAGAAACTAGTAATGGAAACTAGTAATAGAAACTAGTAATGGAAACTAGTAATGGAAACTAGTAATGGAAACTAGTAATAGAAACTAGTAATAGAAACTAGTAATAGAAACTAGTAATGGAAACTAGTAATGGAAACTAATAATACAAACTAGTAATAGAAACTAGTAATGGAAACTAGTAATGGAAACTAGTAATGGAAACTAGTAATAGAAACTAGTAATGGAAACTAGTAATAGAAACTAGTAATAGAAACTAGTAAGGGAAACTAGTAATGGAAACTAGTAATAGAAACTAGTAATGGAAACTAGTAATAGAAACTAGTAATGGAAACTAGTAATAGAAACTAGTAATGGAAACTAATAATACAAACTAGTAATAGAAACTAGTAATAGAAACTAGTAATGGAAACAAGTAATACAAACTAGTAATAGAAACTAGTAATGGAAACTAGTAATAGAAACTAGTAATGGAAACTAGTAATGGAAACTAATAATACAAACTAGTAATAGAAACTAGTAATGGAAACTAGTAATAGAAACTAGTAATAGAAACTAGTAATAGAAACTAGTAATGGAAACTAGTAATGGAAACTAGTAATAGAAACTAGTAATGGAAACTAGTAATGGAAACTAATAATAGAAACTAGTAATGGAAACTAGTAATACAAACTAGTAATAGAAACTAGTAATAGAAACTAGTAATGGAAACTAGTAATGGAAACTAATAATACAAACTAGTAATAGAAACTAGTAATGGAAACTAGTAATGGAAACTAGTAATAGAAACTAGTAATAGAAACTAGTAATAGAAACTAGTAATGGAAACTAGTAATGGAAACTAGTAATAGAAACTAGTAATGGAAACTAGTAATGGAAACTAATAATAGAAACTAGTAATGGAAACTAGTAATACAAACTAGTAATAGAAACTAGTAATAGAAACTAGTAATGGAAACTAGTAATGGAAACTAGTAATAGAAACTAGTAATGGAAACTAGTAATGGAAACTAATAATACAAACTAGTAATAGAAACTAGTAATGGAAACTAGTAATGGAAACTAGTAATAGAAACTAGTAATAGAAACTAGTAATGGAAACTAGTAATAGAAACTAGTAATGGAAACTAGTAATGGAAACTAGTAATAGAAACTAGTAATAGAAACTAATAATACAAACTAGTAATGGAAACTAGTAATAGAAACTAGTAATGGAAACTAGTAATAGAAACTAGTAATGGAAACTAGTAATGGAAACTAGTAATAGAAACTAGTAATGGAAACTAGTAATGGAAACTAGTAATGGAAACTAGTAATAGAAACTAGTAATGGAAACTAGTAATGGAAACTAGTAATGGAAACTAGTAATGAAACTAGTAATGGAAACTAATAATACAAACTAGTAATGGAAACTAGTAATGGAAACTAGTAATGGAAACTAGTAATGGAAACTAGTAATGGAAACTAGTAATAGAAACTAGTAATGGAAACTAGTAATAGAAACTAGTAATGGAAACTAGTAATAGAAACTAGTAATGGAAACTAGTAATAGAAACTAGTAATGGAAACTAGTAATGGAAACTAGTAATGGAAACTAATAATACAAACTAGTAATGGAAACCAGTAATGGAAACTAGTAATGGAAACTAATAATACAAACTAGTAATGGAAACTAGTAATTGAAACTAGTAATAGAAACTAGTAATGGAAACTAATAATACAAACTAGTAATGGAAACTAGTAATAGAAACTAGTAATGGAAACTAATAATACAAACTAGTAATGGAAACTAGTAATAGAAACTAGTAATGGAAACTAGTAATGGAAACTAATAATACAAACTAGTAATGGAAACTAGTAATGGAAACTAGTAATAGAAACTAGTAATGGAAACTAATAATACAAACTAGTAATAGAAACTAGTAATGGAAACTAGTAATGGAAACTAGTAATGGAAACTAGTAATAGAAACTAGTAATAGAAACTAGTAATGGAAACTAGTAATAGAAACTAGTAATGGAAACTAGTAATAGAAACTAGTAATGGAAACTAGTAATGGAAACTAGTAATGGAAACTAGTAATAGAAACTAGTAATAGAAACTAGTAATGGAAACTAGTAATAGAAACTAGTAATGGAAACTAGTAATAGAAACTAGTAATGGAAACTAGTAATAGAAACTAGTAATGGAAACTAGTAAGCAACTTATTTAAAAAAAAAGAAAATACTGCAAAGAGAAAAAGAAAGAAAAACTGTCTTCGTTTTTCTTTCTTTTTTCTTCAAAGATTGCAAAGAATAACGCTTTGATGTTCATTCATAACAAACAACTTGTGAAGGTGATGTGGTGTCCACATTAGAGACACATTTAACCCCTGCATTAAAGACACATTTAACCCCTGCATTAAAGACACATCTAACCCCTACATTAAAGACACATCTAACCCCCACATTAAAGACACATCTAACCCCCACATTAAAGACACATCTAACCCCCACATTAAAGACACATCTAACCCCCACATTAAAGACACATCTAACCCCCACATTAAAGACACATCTAACCCCCACATTAAAGACACATCTAACCCCTACATTAAAGACACATCTAACCCCCACATTAAAGACACATCTAACCCCTACATTAAATACACATCTAACCCCTACATTAAAGACACATCTAACCCCCACATTAAAGACACATCTAACCCCTACATTAAAGACACATCTAACCCCTACATTAAAGACACATCTAACCCCCACATTAAGGACACATCTAACCCCCACATTAAAGACACATCTAACCCCCACATTAAAGACACATCTAACCCCCACATTAAAGACACATCTAACCCCTACATTAAAGACACATCTAACCCCTACATTAAAGACACATTTAACCCCTACATTAAAGACACATCTAACCCCTACATTAAAGACACATCTAACCCCTACATTGAAGACACATCTTACGCCTACATTAAAGACACATCTAACCCCTACATTAAAGACACATCTAACCCCTACATTAAAGACACATCTAACCCCTACATTAAAGACACATCTAACCCCTACATTAAAGACACATCTAACCCCCACTTTAAAGACACATCTAACCCCTACATTAAAGACACATCTAACCCCTACATTAAAGACACATCTAACCCCTACATTAAAGACACATCTAACCCCTACATTAAAGACACATCTAACCCCCACATTAAAGACACATCTAACCCCCACATTAAAGACACATTTAACCCCTACATTAAAGACACATCTAACCCCCACATTAAAGACACATCTAACCCCTACATTAAAGACACATCTAACCCCACATTAAAGACACATCTAACCCCTACATTAAAGACACATCTAACCCCTACATTAAAGACACATCTAACCCCCACTTTAAAGACACATCTAACCCCCACATTAAAGACACATCTAACCCCTACATTAAAGACACATCTAACCCCTACATTAAAGACACATCTAACCCCTACATTAAAGACACATCTAACCCCCACATTAAAGACACATCTAACCCCCACATTAAAGACACATTTAACCCCTACATTAAAGACACATCTAACCCCCACATTAAAGACACATCTAACCCCTACATTAAAGACACATCTAACCCCTACATTAAAGACACATCTAACCCCTACATTAAAGACACATCTAACCCCCACATTAAAGACACATTTAACCCCTACATTAAAGACACATCTAACCCCCACATTAAAGACACATCTAACCCCTACATTAAAGACACATCTAACCCCCACATTAAAGACACATCTAACCCCTACATTAAAGACACATCTAACCCCTACATTAAAGACACATCTAACCCCCACTTTAAAGACACATCTAACCCCCACATTAAAGACACATCTAACCCCTACATTAAAGACACATCTAACCCCTACATTAAAGACACATCTAACCCCTACATTAAAGACACATCTAACCCCCACATTAAAGACACATCTAACCCCCACATTAAAGACACATTTAACCCCTACATTAAAGACACATCTAACCCCCACATTAAAGACACATCTAACCCCTACATTAAAGACACATCTAACCCCTACATTAAAGACACATCTAACCCCTACATTAAAGACACATCTAACCCCCACATTAAAGACACATCTAACCCCTACATTAAAGACACATCTAACCCCCACTTTAAAGACACATCTAACCTCTACATTAAAGACACATCTAACCCCTACATTAAAGACACATCTAACCCCTACATTAAAGACACATCTAACCCCTATATTAAAGACACATCTAACCCCTACATTAAAGACACATCTAACCCCCACATTAAAGACACATCTAACCCCTACATGTAAGACACATCTAACCCCCACATTCGGTGTCAGAACTTCTAAGAAAATATTGCAATTAAATTGAACTCAGTTAATAAAAATGTAACCGTGTAAGTTCATAACTAAGTGAAATTATGCTAACTCCAGTTAAAATGAAAACCACTTACTTCCGCCTGGCAATTCTGAAATGTTTAGAATGTGAATTTTACATGGTTGAACGCTTTTATTTTACCAATTTTATGTTACAAATCACCTACGCACATTACACAGGTGCACACATTACATATTGTGTTTACAGTACACCCTATTCAGAAACAACTTTTAAGATTTTTTTTTTTTTTTTGAAAATCTTACCGGTTTAATTTTAAAGGGGTCCAGTTCATTATGTTAGTTTAACGTATATTGACCACGAGAGAATGTCACCTCATACCACAATTTATTTCGAACTCACACAGCGAACTTACCTCTCCTCCCCATCTAAATATTAAACAGTTAAGTATTTCAATTTTTTTAAATAATTTTACCCTTTGTAATTTTGATAAAGTAATTCCGAATTCGGTAACTATAAATTAGAGGATCGCAACTGAATCATCCAAATGATTTAAAAAAATGTTTTTAACATATTTCACCCCAAACAAGGTAGGCTGCCACTGTAGACGTAAGGAGTTACTGAGAATTACGGTTTAGGTTTTGGGTGTCATCCTAAGTTGGGAGCAGTGTAGCAAGATGCTTGTTCACATTAGTTTTAAACCTCTGCATGTCGGTACAGTCGAGGAAACAGGGAGGAGTTCCAGAGTCCAGCAGCATGAGGAAAAAAGCTATTGGAGTAGAAGGCTCTCCGGCATCTGGGGACCTCCACAGTGAATGGATGGGATTTAGCTGATTGCTGAGTTGGTCTATTGTATTTACGTCGTGGGAGCACCAGAGTAGCCAATTCATCGGAGCATAATCCATTGAAGTATTTGTAAAACAAGCACAGGGATGCAACATTACGACGAAGGACAGGGGCTGGAGCTTGGTTGATAGTGAGCAACCTATTAAGTTGGCAACTCTTTTTTGGACCTTGTCTAAGAGCGAGAGACTAGTGGATTATGCACCAGCCCAGATGTGGCAACAATACTCTATGCATGGGCGGATGGTGGATTTGTAGAGATACAGGATAATGTCAGGTGGGAGGAGTTTACTAGCACGGTAGAGGGAGACCACCTTCTTTGCTGCAGCCTTGGCAATGTCTTCAATGTATTTGTTTCAATTCATGTTATCTGTGAAGGTTAGGCCAAGGAGTTTGAATGATGAACTCTCAGGTAGGGTGATATTTGCCATGACAATCGGTGGTTGGGGAGGTTTCTTGTAGTTATTGAAGGAAAGGAGCTTTGTCTTTGTGGCATTAAAAGTTACCAACTATTTATGGCCCCAATCCACTAGGTCATTTTCTAAGGATTCAGCCATTGTCTCGGATATGATCACGTCCGTTTTGCTCACATGACGAGAGTAAAGCGTGGTGTCGTCAGCAAATAAACCAATCTCAGACTCTATGTCATCAGGGAGATCGTTTATGAAGATCAGGAACAACAAAGGTCCAAGGATAGATCCCTGGAGTACACCAGCATTTATCTCATGTTGCTTAGATGAATGGCCATCGAGGACAACCTGGATCTTTCTTTTGATTAGGAAGGATCTAATTATATTAAATATTTGCCCAGTAATACCATATGAGCATATTTTTAGGAGTAGCCCTTTATGCCATACCTTGTCAAAGGCCTTGGATATATCAAGCGCTACTGCCCTAGCTTCACCTGCCTTGTCCAGTGTATGATATATGCGTTCAGAGATGACTGTTAGGATGTCCATAGTAGATCGTGCTTGTCTAAATCCATACTGGCGGTCAGAAAGAAGTTTAGCATTAACTAAGTGCCGGACTATCACTAGATTGATTAAGGATTGAAAGATTTTAGCAAAAATTGGGAGTAGACTGATTTGGCGGTAGTTCTGAGGATCAGTTCTATCCCCAGAATTCTTGAAGACTGGTACCACAGAGGCAATTTTCCAGTTATTGGGGAAGCAAAATTCAGCTAGGCATTTGTTGTAGAGTTTGGAGAGGAAAGGAGCCAGCTCAGCAGAGCATTTCTTTGTTACTATTAGAGGTATAAGATCAGACCCACAAGCTTTGGAGGTATCAAGGTTTTTTATGATGTCTCTAGCCTGGGATAAGTTGATGACCAGGTTTTCAAGTGTGGCTTCGGTCAGCAATTGGAATTTAGGGAGGGGGTGGTTTTCTGAGTCCAAAGTGGAGTTTGAGGCGAAACGCAGGCCATATCAGTTGCCGTGCAAAATACATCATTGTGGTTTGATAGTGGGGAATCGTTGATTAACCATTGTTCACCAGACTATTGTAGATTTTCCAGAAATCACGAGTACCTAGTTTCTGTGACTGAATGGTTATCTCTGTATACCTTCTCTTTGCTTCACCTATCACGGTCATACAATTATTTCTTGACTCTATGAATTTCTGTCTATTAGTAGCTGACTTATGGCGGCCGAATTTACGGAATGCTTGTTGTCTCTCAGAAATGGCAGCTGCACATTTCGAGGTGAACCATTAAGGAGAGTGGGGCTTGCTAAAGAATTTTCGCATGGGGACATAGGCTTCAATGCCTGCTTTGGCCCATTCAGTTAACACATTTGCACACTGATCAGCAGGGAGTGAGAAGGTTTCCCTCCATGGGGCGTCGCTGATGTAATCTCTGATGGACTCAAAATCAGCCTGCTCGTAATATTTCGTTAATTTGAGCAACGGCTCATCAGCTTTTGGACAAATCATTAACACAATGTGATCAGCATTCCCGAGTGGGCTATGAGCTTTCGTCACACAAGCCTTGGGTAGTGAGGTCAAGAACAGGTCTAGAAGTGAGGCTTGCTGGTCTACTCGATCGGGAATGTTGTCAGGAAATCGACAGTCTGAGAGAGGGAGTGAGCTAAGGAGAAATTATACGTCAGTAAGGCTGGAGAATCCCAACTAGTCACGGTGGTGTGCATTAAAATCCCCAATGTATCTGGGCATTCGAGTCAAGTGAGAGTGCTCTATCTATGCTTTCAGAGACAGAGTTTAGCTGGGTACAGTCCTGGGTCAAAGGGGAACGGTATAAGAAAATAAGCAACTAACGCTGTGATGTAAAGTCAATCTAAAGCACATGTAGTCTTGGTCATCTGATTCTAGCCTATGTTCTCTAGTAAAGGGGAGGGTGTTCCAAACATAAACTTCTAGCCCGTGCATATGTTTGTCAGAGTCTTTATTGTAGAGTGGGAAGTAGTCAGTCATGTCAAAGTGGTGAGAGGAGATTGAGGATTGAAGGTTTGTTTCACTTAGTGCTAGGATATCTGGGGAGTTTGTCAGGAGAAAAGTTTCTACGTCGTTGATGTTGGTTCTAAGTCCCCGGATATTTGTGAATGCGAGCCTCAAGGGCAGAGGCGAAAGTGTTTTTTGTTGGGTGTCTGGTTTAGGTTTGACTTTTTTTTGCAATGACATGTTTGTTTTGATATAGAGTGGGGTGGGCAAGGTGGGTGCTTGTTAGGTGCCAATAAACTCACACAACCAGTCCATTAGTCGCGACTTGGTCCATGGGTGTTGTGACCTCAGGAAAGCCCACCGGAGATAACTGTAGGGTCCCTTTCCATGCGCGACATGGCACATACAGCTACCCAAGGTACTATGCAACTGATGATGGAGCAACCCGTCGGAACAAGAGCGACCCAGACTGGTCATGTAAGACTTAGTGACGAAAAAACCTTCCCCAAGTTACCCAAATAGAGAGAAAGAGAAACAGCGTTCATTGTCCCAGTAAGGAAACAAGGCCAGGCACTGGGGTTTTTTAGGTGTCCCAGCACTGGTACCTCTGCGTCTGGCTAATAAACAGAGAAGGAGTGCAAAGATCAGCGATAGGCAGAGCCTATCTACTCCTTAAGCAATTGTAGGTTTGTTCGAGATTCCAGCTCCAGAAAGGTTGTCGATCAGGACTAAGGAGGCCTCCCTCCCCAACGGTTTGCTGCCACGACGTAAGTAGTTAGTAGCAAGGTTTTATTATCAGAAATTCATTCTCTTAGATGGATAGCCTGACAAGGTCCTACGGGTCCAACACACCGAGAGGGGAAAGTAGCCTGTGCCCGTGTACTAGTCGGGTATTTCCGAGCCCCCGCAGGTAAAAAAAAACAAAACAAAAAAACTTCCATATATATATATATATAAATATGTATATATGTAGATAGAATAAGTTTACTGTATACTCTAGAGGGAACAGAAAGTTGAAGATAAGTTTCCCTCTCACAAGTAAGTACAAATAAGAGAAAGACAGCTGTAACTTCAAGCCAGCGTGTGAGTTCAGGAATTACTTGAGTATGAAATCAATAGACAGGATATAAAACAGTATATATAGATAGATATATATCAAGAATTAAACACATTTAAATCATACAAAGAATGAAATACATTCAAATAATACACATTAAAATTTAAAGAAAAGTAATATGGGAGTGGCCAAAAAAGAGAAAAAAAAAGTGCTTATCTTCGCGTCGATGGCATGGAAAAATATCAGGTCTTGCTTTGTGCACCTAACCTGCAAATGACCGCACAGGAGAGCCATCTATTTGAGGATGGAATTTGACGGGAAGGGTATCCTTTTGCACGCGTTTCGAAGACATTTTTTTTCCTTGAGTTTATTTTAGGCCATCTTTTTGTATTTATTATTTGCATATAGTTGGCCGAGTAACAAGAGTGGTCGGGATATATTGTTTTAAAAATAGCAATAAGAATCAATTGCCTGCCTCGTCTATTAGTATTGATACGTTAGAAACAACTAAATTAATCAAATAATTAATTAATTAGCCAGCCAGTATGTGAATTCAGGAATTACTTGAGTATGAAATCAATAGACAGGCAATAAAACAGTATATATAGATAGATATATATCAAGAATTAAGCACATTTAAATCATACACAGAATTAAGTACATTCAAATAATACACATTAGAATTTAGAGTAAAGTAATATGTGAGTGATCAAATCAGAGAAGAAAAAAACCTGTAAGTACATTTCTAATTTTATGTTAAATATTAATTAAAAAGTAACATTCGTGTCAAAAAATACTAAAAATACACTTGCTGGAAGCTGTACTAATACTTTCTTTGTAATTCTGCTTAAAGTGGTTAAAGTGTCCACAACAGAAAGGTGTTCAAGCATCATTCTCTCTGGAAATATGCAGTTTTTTTTTAGATAAAATACAGCATAGATGCCCAAACTGTAGCATTCTTAAAGAGAAGGCCATGCCATTGAATTTCGTTTTTCTACTGACGTCACAGTTGTTGGTGCTAAGCAGATAAACAAGATGCTTCAAAGCAAACATATATGACGGTAGTCATTTGTGTTTGAAATTATTTCATCTTTGATCTAGTAATTGTTTGGTATTTAAAGAAAAGGATACTGGTGGTTTTGTTCATGTCGTTTTCAAGGTGGAAATCTGATAGTTATTTGAAGGTAAAACTATATAAGACTCATTTAGATTAAAATTCAAGATGGATGCCCAAATTTGTCTAGGGAAATCTTTAATAAAAAACAAATTACTATTTTCCCTAAAATTTGAGATATTGTTTTTGCACAATAACAAGTTTGCATAACATAAAACGTTTTGTTTGTCAAAATACAAAATTCTAATTTATTTTTGAATGTATATACAATTGAACTTTCATGCCTACCTATCGATACCTGTTCTGATACTACACTTCTTCTTTTCTGTCCCCCGTCAGTGAATGAGAAATTCTTCTAGACTGAGCCAATTTATTTTTTGTCCCAATCCAGACTGTCCTCTTATGTCAGCTGTATTTTCTGTGTCTAATTATGAGGCAAGTTAATATGGACTAAACATTCCGTTAAAACCCGTTTCTTTTTGTATAAAAAGAATGTTCAAAGTTTATGTTTTGTGCCAAAAAGTTTTTTGTGTGTAATAAAAGAGTTTCTTTTTTCAACCAGTTCACAGACATAGAATACTCAAAATCAAAGAAGAACTGACTTTTCTACACATAGACGTGAAAATCTTTAAATTCACTAATTCATCGTACCTACACACCAAGCCTTTCAAATTGTCCAAACTTTTTTTCACACCTTTTGCCCACCTCTTGTAAGGTTCACCAATGCTGGCAGACCAGACAAAAACCGGACCAGACAAAAACCCACTGGACAAAGCCAGCAATATAAAACGGACAGAAGCTCAACAGCATAAAGTAAATGAATTTAAAAAATTAAAAACATCTTTTTATATTTAACTACAGTATTTTTTCTTATGTTTTTAATTTTTAAACATTTTCGGAACTTTGTTAATGAAACTGTATTCTTTTAAATGTTACCTAGTAGATTTATGCAAAGTTACATTTTTTTGTACGAATAAAATAAATTTACATCATATTTTGATGTTATAATAAGGTGTGCGGTAAAAATAGCACAGATAAAATGGCACAAGTGAATAAATAGGAAAAAGATTCACATAAAGATTTCCGAATTCGACAAGATGCACACAGTTGGAGGTTACATCGGCTGAAACGTAATAATAACATCCAAGATGAGAACAGCAGTTTAAATAATCCAAATAATACAAGTATTTAGTTTGTTGCTTGCAAGAAAATAAAATCGGTTTCTCTAGGCTCCTCTGTAATTTTAAATAGGGGTTAATCTACCCCTCCATATGTTAGAAAAAATTTAGAATAAATTATTGTTTTATTTATTCTGTTATTTTCAAATCCATTTTTCTAAGTTTTTGAAGGAGAGGAGTGCTAGGTCCCCTTCCCTAGAGTTGTAATTAAGAGCTAAGACGCCCCCACTCTAAATTATAAAATAAATATTTAAAACTTAGTATTTATTCTGTTGTTTTCAAACAAATAACATCAATTTGTTTAAGTTATGAGATGGGGGGGGGACTAGGTTCCGTACCCTATAGTTTTAAATAGGGAATAAGCCCACACAAACCCAATATTCAACCCAAAATATTAAAATTTAATTTTTGTTGTGTTAAATCTTAGATGTGACCATGTTTTTTTTTGTTTGTTTTTTTTAGGGGGGGGGGGGAGAGTTGACACCCGGATAAAGGTTAATAGTAGTGTTAAGGTAAAAAATTTGGGAGGGATGTTGCCACATAAATTTAGGGTTAGTTGTAGGGTTAAGGGATAGTTGTTTTTTCACCCTCCTACCCCCCCAAAAAAGAACACGCAATATTTATCTCTCTTAACCAGAAAAAAATTAAAATTCTGATCATATGCCTTTAAAACGCTATTTGGTTAGACACTGGCCTGGAAATGGGTGATAATTTTACATTATATTTATATGCAAAACTGATCCACTTTTATAAATTCTAAAATAATTGGATTTTCTTCTCTCAGTTTTTTTTTTTCAGAATATTCACATGTAATAGCCTAAAAAAGTAGAATCTCATTTTGGGGCGGGGGGATGATTTAGCTTAGGGTCCTTATCTACTTTTAAATGTAGATATCATTCTATTATTAATGTTACAAACTTCTTAATGTTTTCCCGTTATGTGTTGTATCCATGTATTGTGAGATTTACATTTATATTTTTCACTTGTGCCACTTTTCCTATTTATCCACCCGTGCCATTTTTGCCTGTGCCATTTTTACTGTGCCATTTTTTCGGTGCCATTTTTGCCTGTGCCATTTTTACTGTGCCATTTTTTTCGGTGCCATTTTTTCGGTGCCATTTTTTTCGGTGCCATTTTTGCCTGTGCCATTTTTACTGTGCCATTTTTTTTCGGTGCCATTTTTGCCTCAATTCATTATCATAATCTGTAGATTTTAGTTTCACTGGTAGTTTAAAATCAATTAATATTTATCATACCATTACCAGCAATGGAAAATTAAGTTTTAAACAAACAAAAACAGAATAATTAAAAGAATCATTTTTAGAATCGGAGATTAGGCTAAAAATTATTCCGATTCTGATACCGATTACGATACACCCCAAAAGTTGCTATTTTTACGATTCCCAATTCCGATTAAGCGTCCCAACACTAATTAAAACCTACACATGTATATAAGCAAGAAAAAATGTCATTCCAACAAACCATTGTAATGTGGAGGGATCAAGTTACCATAAAATTACAAAGCAAAGTGAACTCTCATAAAAAGTTAAACAATTGTTAAAAAATGTTACGACATCCCACCATCCATGTTGCATCCATTTCTCTGTAGATTATATTGTATTACATGTTGCATTTAATGAAGTTAATTGTTATATTCTGTGCGCGTTTTGTTCTTATTTCATGATATTGAACTAATTCATTATTATTTTATACTAATAAATTTTTATTTAAGTTTTAGTGATTCTCATCAGATAGGTTAATTAGGTCATCCATAAAATTTATATAAATAAATTTATTAAAAAGAAT
>OY744529.1:11518276-11810776 GCA_963556195.1 Sepiola atlantica
TTTATTTCTTTGTCTCCGTTCTTTCTTTATTTCCTTGTCTTCTGTTTCAGTCTCGACATTACATCTGGTGACGACGATGAGAATTAAATGACGTGCTCACGTTTCTCTATACAAAAAAGTCTACACGAGAAAACGTAGTCTACCCGTCTTCCCAATTTCAGCGTTCACTCTGACTAAATTGGTATTCGCTGGCAAAAGTGGATAGAGAAATTGGAAAACCTATTCATTGCTTTGGACATTGACACCGACAGAAAACGGAAAGCGACCCTTCTACATTATGCCAAAAACAAAGTTACTGACATCTTCCACAATTTCACGAACAAACAGAAGGGTGTCGGAGCAACCATTGAAGCAGAAGATGGGATGGTAATACCGAACAATATGAAACAGTGAAGAAATCAGAAACCGACCATTTAACACCTCAAAAAACACATCCTACAAAATGTTCAAATTTCGACGCATAATGTAAAATACGGACGAAAATTTAGATTGTTACCAAGAACGCTAGCATCCATGTGTGACTTCCCAGACACAGACCGGGAAATATTGACCCGTATACTACAAGACTGTTCGTCCTCTAAGGTTACAAGAAGGGCGCTAAAAGAGAACTCTACTCTCAAGCAAATACTGGACGAAGCCAGGGCCATTGAACTTGCTAACACACTGGCTGAAGGCATGGAATGAAAGGACGTTCGTGCACTTTTGTCCGACAACAACAACGAAAACAACAAATAATACAGTAAAAGTGTCAATAACTCTAACAGCGAACGTCACCACGCACGGATACACACGAAATAGTAGTCGCCACTTTACTCCGATGGCCTGACCATGTGTGAGACAAAATAAAGCTGGCGGACAGGCTTGTTACTACTCCATGATGTGTCCCGCCAGGGGCAGGAGTGTAGGAAATGCCTTTAAAAGAACCACTTCGCACAAGTCTGCAATTCCAAGCTGGTGTAAAAACAAAAAAATGAAGTATTTAATGTATGAACACCAGAACAACATGGCCGAGTTGAAATTGGGCGAAGATGACAAACGAGCTAACAAGACGAATTTACGCAAGAAAAAATAGAATCTCAAAATAAAACTGAAAGAAAAAAAAAACTGGCACATCAAAATACAATCAAAACTCTCAAATTAAAAAACGATTGGCTTTTTGGCCATGATCAAAGTGTAGTATCTGTTCCGATGGATACTGCATGAGACTGGTCCTGTGCAGTTCTAGGAGGTCCACCCTCCCAGCATTTGCCTTCCCTCTTTGGGGAGGAGTAAGTTTATTGCTTACTGTCTGAGGCGCCCCTACCGGGGAATGCCGACGGGGCTGCCCAGGCAATTTTTAAATGGCCAGAGTGCTCACCTCTCGAGCGCTGGCTTATCTAATCCCACTTTCCCGACCTTGTGTCACATCTTACCTTGTGGGAGGTAGATAAATTTAAAAAAAAAACAAAAAAAAACGACGAATACATGACGAATTTATAAAATGTATTTGAGTGCAAAGCCAAATATACTGAATCCATGTTGATGAAGAATCACGAGAAAGCATTCAGTGGCATCAAGAATTATTACACTGATATTACATTCATTACTTTTGGTTTGATTAACGGTCTCAAGGAGCAGGTTGATATGAAGAAAAAAGAAGAGCGACTAGAAAAAGAAATGGCTAATCTTACAACCGAGAACAAACGATTAGTCGAACCTCCCCAGAAAGAAGTGGCTGAACTTTGAAAATCTTTGGTCAATTATGAGAAGGATAAACAGAGTTTTAAAATAACAATGCCCGTTTAGAGATAACAATAGATGAACTAAAAACTCTTAAATCACGTACTTGAACAAGATTTTAGGAAGATCCAAGCGGAATGTGATAAAATGTAGAGGTGGTTCATGAAGTCAACACATGAGGTTCAACATTATGACTCGAAAACTGGTAAAAGTTTTATTATCAAAAAGTACACGCTCTTCACATATCAAGGACTATTGTATTTTACCCACTACACGAATACATACCCTAGCCAGTAAGTAAGCAAAATGGACTGTACTCCTTCCCCTCTTTTTACCATACATAGAACATGCGCACAGACACATGGGCTCAATACGTTTAACTTTAATTAAGGAGAGGTTTAGTATTCAGAGTTGCTCCCCTTCTTTCTTTGCCTTTTGTTTCAGCCTCGCTAGTCGAACCTACGACATTACAATGACTAAAACATATTATAAGCAAAGGGTTTATGTTCAATAGTTTAAATAATGGCTAAAATCCGGAAAATTTCAACTTTTAAATTCAGACTTGATACTGTAGTCTAAACCGAATATTTAGTAACAATAGCTACAGAAAAAAAGAAGCAGAAAAAACAAAAATAGACTGTCCGCAATTTTATTTAATGAGATTCATTTCAAAATATGATCAGAAAATATACTAAAAACTGAGTTATTTTATTTCATTTTAATTCGTCCTGTGCAAACAATCAAGCAAGATTAGCAGAGTTTTAGTATTAAACTAGCAGTTATATAATTGCTATCTATTTTCTATTGCACTTGCATGTTCTCACTCACAGAATGATTAGAACATAGTTCGGTTAGAATGCACTAGAATGTTCTCACTTGCAAAAGAATATATAAATTGGGCGATAAGAATGCTGTTCCTATGGGAGGCAATTTCCGTTTCTGCCCAAGCCTATTTCCCTCAAATTATTCACAGTCTCTTTGGAGATGTCACTGCAACAAAATCTCATATGTTGCTCCCCATCTTTAGAAATGTCATATGTTGCTCATCGTCTCTAGAAATGTCATATGTTGCTTATCGTCTCTAGAAATGTCATATGTTGCTCATCGTCTCTAGAAATGTCATATGTTGCTCCCCGTCTCTAGAAATGTCATATGTTGCTCATCGTCTCTAGAAATGTCATATTTTGCTCCTCGTCTCTAGAAATGTCATATGTTGCTCATCGTCTCTAGAAATGTCATATGTTGCTCATCGTCTCTAGAAATGTCATATGTTGCTCATCGTCTCTAGAAATGTCATATGTTGCTCATCGTCTCTAGAAATGTCATATGTTGCTCTCCGTCTCTAGAAATGTCATATGTTGCTCATCGTCTCAAGAAATGTCATATGTTGCTCCTCGTCTCTAGCAACGTCATATGTTGCTCCTCGTCTCTAGAAATGTCATATGTTGCTCTTCGTCTCTAGAAATGGCTTTGCTAGACGAGAGGGAACTTATGGACTCAATTCCATTTCTAGAGTAGTTAGACATTGGCAGACTCAACTTATTTTGTATTCCATGTTTTGTGTTGATAAAACTGGTGAATAAAATTAATTATAAAGAGGAAGTTTATCCTTTTAGCACAAACTTGGTGATTCTTTTCTTCATAGCAAACCAAGCCAGTAGGATGCATATCAACGCAGCAACCCTATTACCAAAATGGTGAACCAACATTTTCTCTTACCAACCTCTACAGTATTATATATACAGGGTGATCGGGAAAATTTTTTGCATTTTATAGAAAGTCATATCTTGGCCAATAACTGATGTATTCTCACAATTTAAAGAGCATATTTTAAAGAATCTTTTGCCGAATACAGCACGCTCAAGGAAAAACTCTCGAAACTCCATTATGGCCTCCAGATGGAACCTGAACGTGGATCACACAGCCTTCAGAGTGTTTTTGCAGAAACCCCTGAACACCAGTTTGATTCTGGAAAACTGCTTGTCCTTAGTGTTGCAGGTAGTACGGTATGTGTCTTTCTTAACTGCACCCCAGGCGAGTTAGAAGAGGGGCAGATGTTGGGAATGGTGAAATCGTAGTTCTCAGACAGCTACTTCTGGGGTTTTCCAGAGGTTAGGTTTAGGGTCTTCCAGAGGTTAGGTTTAGGGTTTTCCAGAGGTTAGGTTTAGGGTTTTCCAGAGGTTAGGTTTAGGGTTTTCCAGAGGTTAGGTTTAGGGTTTTCCAGAGGTATGACACGGAGCTGAATCCTGCTGCCTCATGTATGATCTTCCCACAGACACTCTCCTCACCCGGTGCTTGAAAACAGTGCACAGCAACTCAATATAGCCATCTGAACTGAGTCAGAATTCCTTTACGAATATGTGAGATGACATGGCATGGCCTTCGCTGGAAACATACCCAAAGACAATCACAGTTTGAGAGAACTTGGTCTTCATGAAGTGTGAGACTCTGCATGTTGTGAAACTCTTTCTGGGAAGAATCAGAGCATCCCCAACTTGATTGGTTGTTTGATCTTGTTGAAGAATTTCTTGGATTTTGTAAGACAGTTCTTTTGAACCATGGCGATGAGCAGTTAGTCGTTCGGCTTTTGTGTGAGGAGTTGCAAAGATCCGTGTTAAGCCTTGAACCGTATATTACAATAGTTTTGTTTTTCAATTTCTAGAATAAAGACCTCTTCTTTGCTATTTATAAATGTCCGGTGTGAATGCAGACCCGATGATATTATTGTAAAAAGAAAAATCCTAATAAAAAATATGAATCACCATTGGATTCTTTGTAAAATGTTACTTTGACCCTATTGACCCTAGATAAAATTGGAAGAAAATGTAAATTTCTTGAAATCTTTAACATTTTGTTGTGACCTTTAAGGGCCTATAATAATTATTACAATACGATGGTTTAAAAGAGTGTATTTACAGAAGTACAGAATAGTATGTTATATAAAGTCTGTATCCGATACTTTAGCTATGACCGCCACGGCACTTCATCGTAACTCTATATACAGTGTCTGGAAGAGTCCATCTATTCCTGAAATAGGGTAGATCACCATCACACCATACCCCCTCCCTTTTTAGGCCTTGCTCCATATGGAGTCAATACCTTTTTCTTTTTGGGTTTATTTTAATGAAGTCCGTAATCTTACGGATTTTTTTCAAACGCCTTCTGCCATTTTGCTGCCCAGACCAAATCTTTTCCATTTTTCTCTTTTTTTAAATATCTAATAAAGAGACGCTCGCAAATATTGCATGTTTTGACTAAACACTTTATAATAATTTGCAAAATCAAGAGAACTTTGTCGAGACGATACATTTTCTGGGGCTGGCATATTTTTTATCGTACTCACTTGCTCTGGGTCTGATCTTTTAACATCTTTGTCTATAATTCGACTAAGACATTTTATTTCGTTTTTATTTTTGTAGACTGTAGGCGAAACCCACTCGCTGTATTCTACATCCATTTAAAAAAAATCTATTCACTTTTTTGTCAATTTTATCTAATGACATGAATGGAACATTTTTATTTTTAGAAACTGGTTTAATATATATTTTGAATTCAACTTTGTCAGTCATTTTTTTATCTCTTTATAATCCACCAAAAATAACTTCCGAATAGCTTTTTTAAAAATTATTATCTTTAGTCTTGCTTCAGAATTTAAGGTTTTTATATTTTTACATAAATAATTTATAGGCATATCCCATAATTTAAATTTTTCCATCCAATCCGTGCACAAACGCTTACTTGAATTCTTCATCACAAACATTTTCAATTTTGAAGTCTTTCTTTGTAGTGTAACTGTAGTTATTAGTTCGCCTTCAAATTTTATTTGTTCTCTAGTGACGCTTTTGGCTACGTTTTTAGTTCTGATCAAAGTCGGTTTTCCAGTTTTTGTCCACGTTCGAAGATTTATTATCGACAAATCTGATCCTGAGTTAAATTGCATTTTAATATTCCTATTCTCTAATATTTTCCACTTCGTCACATTTATTGATTCTGATGAAGCGTTTTAAATTTTATTTTTTACTCTGCAGTGTGTACTTTTGTGTCTCATGCGATCGCACTTAAAACATTTTTTCATTTTATATGAACAATCTTTGTACCAATGCAGCTGCCTGCAATCGAAACACAGTTTAGGAGGCAGATTATTTTTCGTTTGTTTATCGAATTTAGCTGGTGAAGTAATTTTCTTTTTGTTACGAATTTTTTTAATGTGTGACACACCACTCTGTTCAATGTTTTTAGCATCTTGACAAACGCTAATTAAACGTTGGAAGTCCTCTGCAATATGTTGAAGTGTTGAACCAGGTTTATTCTCTAGTTTATTAAGAACCTATCTTATGATTTCCGCATCCGTATTCGATACTAATCATTGTGCAAATATAAGGCATTTAAAATTGTTAGCACTTAATTCCGACAACTTGAAATCATTGCAGTGTTTGTTAACTACGCTAGCGAAAGTAGTGTAGTCTTTGTTTTCTTTCCTTGTGAGATTCATGCATTTTCACCGTTTTTGAAAAAGAGACATTTTATAGTCAATAATTGCATCACTTGGCCCAAAGAGAGAGGGAGCAAGAGAAGTGAAAAGGTTCATTTTCTAGTTTATTAAGAACTTTTCTTCTGATTTCCGTATTCGATACTAATCCTTGTGCAAATATAAAGCATTTAAAATAGTTAGTATTCAACTCCGACAACTTGAAATCATCACAGTGTTTGTTAACTACGCTAGCAAGTCGTGTAGTCTTCGTCGTCTTTCCCTATAAGAATCATACATTTCCACCTTTTATTAAAAAGACGTTTTAGGGATAAACAATTTAGTCAATGATTGTATCGCTTCAACAAATGTAATGTCGCTGTTTTTTGTGGCAAGATATAATTGATGAATTAGGTATGTTTAACTGTACCCAATTTTATTAATAGCAAACAAACCTATTTAAAATCGGTTCAATTCACGCAGTCCATGTTATAAATGCCCTCGTATCGTCTGAAATACGAAGCAAGTGTAATCTCGTTGTTAAGATCGTAATTAAAATTATCAATAGTGTTCCAAATAGTTTTTTGTGAAAACACACTTTCATCTTTAGCATTTTGACCCCATTCGATAATTTGCATAATTTTTTCTGTTCCTGTTGAGTATAAAGTAACATTTCTTCAAATCCTTTCATTTGTTCCAGCTTTTATTTTCCATTTCCTTCTGATGTTCTTTTTTGCTGTTCTTGTAATTTTCCTTCTAGTCGAAGCTTTTCTTTTTCGATTTTTTTTTGATATTCCACGTGTTGCTTCTGCAATCCCATTTTCCTTGAATATTCCACTTTTTCTGCATCCATTTTACTTTGATATTCTGCTTGTTTTTTTCTGCAGTTGCAGTTGCTGATCTTGCTGATGCCTGAAAATTTCTATAATAGCACTTTTAAATTCCTTTATTTTTTCATGGCTTCAAATAAGCTGACATTTCCATGTATATATATATATATATATATATATATATATATTCACACGGTCTTACTGGGAGATAAATTCCTAACCTCCCAGCGAAAAAAAATAAGCTCGTTCAAACTTATTTTTGTGTTTCTGATTAAAAAAAAAAAATTGTTTTGTGTCGTTTTTGTTCCTTCGCAGACTTAAATTCCAAAACCTTGATTTGAAAACTGTTTTGTCCTACTCAGAAACGATAATTTTTCTTCAATCCATTTTGCAACGCTGGAGTGTTTTTTTTTTGGGGGGGGGGGCAGAATTAACACACTTTGTTTGTTAAAAAATCCAGTTTGATTTCAACTTCTCGCTTTATTGCTATACTTAATAATTATCCAGCGCCTAACCCTAACCCTAACCACCAAAGTCTTTTTTCGAAAAATTCAACATTCCAGTTGTAGTAATTCTTATGTTTTATCCAACATAAATCCGAGTTTTCGTTACTAGTGTTGTGTTCAACAAAAGTCCGGGTTATTTTTGTGTCCAAATAAGTCCGAATTCCATGTCGCTAGAGTTGTGAAACATACATTCGAAATATGTTGGTCCAAATACCTTGTCACCAGTATTGTGGGACATACGTTTCGAATCCTCGTCGCCAGTGTTATAACCTTGAAGGGCCGATAATAATTAAGACGACACGGTGGTATATTAACAAGAGTATATTTACAGAAGTACAGAATAGTATGTTACAGAAAGTCTGCGTTCGATACTGTGGCTATGACTGCCACGACACTTTGTTGTAACTCTATATATAGTGTCTGGAAAAGTCCATCTGTTCCCAAAATAGGGTAGATCACCATCACACTTATTGGAACTAATTTAAATTTTCTAAGTCTTAATTTATCGATTTTCATAACAGCCAAACAAACAAATCTTCTCTTTTATATAGATAGCTAGGTAAGTAGGTAAGTAGATAGATAGATAGATAGATAGATAAATAGATAGATAGATAGATAGATAGATAGATAGAAAGATAGATATATAGATAGATAGATAGATAGATAGATACTCCACCCCATCCCCAAATATTGAAGGCTTTGTGTTAAATTTGTAAAAAAAAAATTATTTTTGCAAATAAATTTTTAGAAGTGTAGTATCTGTTCTGTCCTCGGTCAGAGGAGGAGACATTCTTCTAGACTAAGACAATTTTTATTTCTGTCCCAATCCAGAATGCCTCATTTTGAGAAGCTGGATTTTCCTCCTATTTAAAACTGACCTTTTTGTCTATTCTTTTCCTTGTGGGGAGACAAATAAATAGGGAACAAGAAAAAGGTGGTGGTGGTGGTGATGTGTGCGTGTGTTTGCGCATGTGTACATACAGACACACACTTCTCCCCTTTGCATCATATTAACCTATGAACCTTTTTATTCGTTTTTCAGTGAGAATGACGTTTTCACATAACTGTGAACCCTTTTTGGAGTCCCCTTTCTGTTTTTATTAAAAATTCTTGTGTTAAGTTTAGAATAACTTCCAAAAGTATCTAGGAGGTCCACCCTCCCAGGCTTTGCCTCCCCTCTTTGGGGAGGAGTAAGTTTATTGCTTACTGTCTGAGGCGCCCCTACCGGGGAATGCCGATGGGGCTGCCCAGGCAATTTTTGATGGTCAGAGTGCTCAGCTCTTGAGCGCTGGCTTTTCAACCCCCACTTTCCGACCCGACCTTGGGTCACATCTTACTTGTGGGAGTAGGATAAAACTGGCCTTGTGCCTAACTCCTGGAGAGAAGTAAATAATACTTCCAAAAGTATCACTAGTTATTATACTAATAAAATGCAGAAGTTCTCTTGAACAGAAAATTGCATCTGTTTTATGATATTTTTTTTAATAAAAAATAATATATATAAAAAAAAAAAAATTCGAATTTTAACTATTTAATTTACATATTTAAACATTTTTACAGACAAAACCAATTTAATGCCTGAAATGAAATGGTCAGCAGACGTTATGGCCAGCAGACGTTATGTTTTACGTCACTTGCATTTTTCAGTAAAAGTGTCGAAAATATAGATTTTAATCAGAAAAAAAATTAACTTTGTACATTTTTATTTCATTAATAATAATTAATAATCCATTAAAAATAAGTTAAAATTAACACTTTCAGAGTTTACATGAAATAAACTAGCAATATTTTTAATTTTATTTTTACATATTTTAAAATATTATGTGTTGTATTGCCAAAAAAATTCTACCTTGCAAAAATAGCTAGAAAAAACGTCTTAGATTCATTAGTAGAAAGTAGATTAGTCTAGGCGAAATATAATATAACAGACCAGCGTATTAACTGTTTCAGTATTAGCCTAATAACTAATTTATTTTTAATTAATTATCAGGCCACGATAACATATACTGAAACTGTTAATATGCTTAGATGTCACCTAGGCTAATTTTTTTCCCTATGTGTTGGCTTGATGCTTTAATGAGCAGTTCAATCAGAAAGCGACCAATAATAAAAGGTGATGGTCAAACTTCTGTTCAACAACATTCGTTTTTGTTTCTAAAAAGGAGTGGCAACCTGAAAGCAGGCATATGTGTGCCTATTTATTTGCCTCCACACGAGGCCAAAATTAAACCTAAGGTTGGATTTTAATGTGGGGAAAATCCAGCTCCCCAAAATAGGGCGTTTTGGATTGGGACAAAAAATAAAATTGCTCCAGTCTAGAAGGATACTACACTTTGATCCTGACTCAAAGGCCGGACTTCATGTCTAATATTTAGTCCCAATTTACCACCTCCCCATGAGGGATGGATATGATGCAAGGTTTGTTTAATGTGAGGGATATCTAGCGCTACAAACCTTTGACTATGTATATTGGAGAGAGAAATTCAGTGTGAACCCTGCTGTGCAGGATAAACACAGAAGAAAATGAAGATGGATGTGAGACAAGGTTAGTTTAATGTGGGGGATATCCAGCACTCCAAAACGAGGCACTCTGGATTGGAACAAAAATAAAAATTGTTTTAGTCGAGAAAAAGTCCCCGTGAGACCAAACAAACCCATACTCCATTTTGACAGAAGCCTGAGGGCCTTACATTAGGTAAGTATATTTACCTGCCTCCTATTACAGCAAAGTTAGCGATTAGATATGTTTATAATGTGAAATTCAGCTCCCCCCCAAAAAGAGAGCACTTTTGACTGGGAAAAAATTTACTATGATCAGATCCGTCATCATTGCCTGGTAGAGGCAACTCAAGCAACCAGCGATAAACAAATCTCTTCTTGAAGGAGGAGGTAATGCCTGGGAGGATGACCTCCTAGAACCGAACAGAATCATACTCCACTCTGACATAAGCCTGATGGCCTGTGCTAGGTAAGTATCTTATTTACCTCCTCTCCAGGAGGTGAGACACAAGGTCAGGTGTGGTTTTGAAAAGCCAGCGTACTAGTGCGCCCTGGCCTACAAAAAATGCCTGAGCAGCCCTGTCGGCATTCCCTGGTAAGAGCACCTCAGACGATATACAATAAGCTAACCTCTTCTCAAAGAGAATGTAAAGCCTGGGAGGGTGGACCCCCCGAGACTGAACAGAAGCATACTTCAGCCCGACAGAGCAGGGCCAGAAGAAACCACAACGGCCCACCCTCTGTCGGACTGATCGTTGAGGACATAGGAACACACCTACACAAGCTGTGTTAGATAAGTATATTTACCTGCCCTTCACTGCAGCAAAGTTATGCATGAGGTCCGTTTATTGTGGGGAATCCAGCTCCCCTAAAAGAGAGCGCTTTAGACGGATGAAAAATTTGCAATGATCGGACCCGTCATCATTTCCAGGTAGGGCCATCTCAAGCAACCGACAATTAATAAACCAATCTCTCTTCTGGAAGGAGGAGGTAATGCCTGGGAAGATAACCTCCTAGGATCGAACAGAACCATATGTAACTCTGACATAATTCCGAAAACTCTTGTGTCAGATAAATATTAAATAAGTCTACTAGTGGTATTTACAGGAAGGTGTGGCACAAGGCCAGGAGATGGGGGAGAAAAAAGCCAGCGCTCCCGAAAACGCACTCTAGCTCTGCAAAAATAGCCATGAACAGACTCGTCGGCATTTCCCGGTAGCGGCGCCTCAGGCTATCGGCAATAAATCAACCCTTCCTCAAAGTGAGGAAGTAATGTTTGGGAGGGTGTGGTAGAGCTATTTTTAATTTATTAAGTTAAAAAGAAAGAAAAAAAGAAAGAAAAAAAAAGAAAGTTGACAAGCGTCAGTAAGAAACCACAGATATATGAGCTAATAATACTGATAATAATAGTCGTTTTATTTTAACAAAACAGAAATTCGATCCAGACAAATCTCTAATATGTAATATCTATGATCTTTTTATCAATATGTCTAATTTAGTTAATGATCAGTGGGCAAGTTTGGCCACCGGTCGCTGAAAGGGTTTCTTTCTTTTTTTTCCGTCGGTAGTGACGCGCCCTTGCTGCTGCATTTCCCCGCTGCCACCGATAGAGGGCACTGCTCTACTTTCATTACAATGTCGGTAAAGGACAAAATGAAGTCGCTAATCATCGAAGAGAGACCTCCACGGCCACAGATTTCCGAAATTATTGCGGATTTGGAATCGGCATCAATTGATGACGTGGTCTTTGGAAAACCACGAGATAATTCCGAACATTTAGGAGGTATTTGATATCTTCTTTCTTTGTACAATCGGGTTACATTGTCATTTTTTATTTTGGTATAGCGACGTTTTCGGGTTGTGTATAATTTTAGCGTCCCGAATTCTCTTTTCAAAAGACGGTAATTCTTATCCGATTATTTGATTTGTAGTTTTAAAATTACATTGAAATTTAAAATGTTTTAATAAAGTAAAAAAATATTCATGAAGATTTAATATCGATCCTTTTGTTATCTTTAAAGAGAACATAGTATTATGTATTGTTTGTCCTCAAATCCAATGCCAACAAATTCTTGTCCCATAAGTAATAATCAGTTTATACCATTGATCAATGAGTACTTTCATAGTGTTCCTCATCTTTCGGCTGGAAATCATTTCAGTCTCATTAACCCATATCATCGAGTAGCCATTGATAAGTGGTGATCCAATAATAAAAAAAAATACTATTCTCATGTTGGTTGTTATATCCACAACGTTTCGACGATGTAACCTCCGACCTTCTTTAGGCGCATCTTTATGTCGAACTCGGGAATCTGGGCGGAATTTCGATCTGAACCCTGAACTAAGATGAGGATATAATTAAAATAAAGATTATCAATCCTTATCTAAAAAAAAAAATCCAACATAATCTTACTTAGTATTTTGTTTTGCTAACTTTAACCTAAAAAAGTAAACAAGGTACTTCTACAGAAGTTGAACCGAACTGTTTTTTTTTTTTTTTTTTTAACCCTAACCTAAGTTTAGTTCGGCAAAAGTCGGTTGGGTTCGGTTCAAATTTTGTAGAAGCACAAAAGAAATAATGGGATTAAAAAAATAAAGAATTAATTAACCCTAACAGATAGAAGGAAAGACGATAAATCCAAATTTAAAACGTGGTAAAAATTTATATGCAAAAAAAAAAAACATGTTGCCGTCGTAAACAAATTAAAAACAAGAAAATCGATATCAGATCTTTATGACTATTTTTTTTACTTTGTATTCGTTAATCTTAAATTATAATTTAATTCTAAAACTACAAATCGAATAATCATAGAGAATTTGAGACACTGAAAACGTACACAATTGACTTTTTAGATTTTTAGCTGTCATTTGTTTTTTGTTTTCAATAATGACTCAAAATGTTTCGTGTTATAATATATTCTATGTAATTTCACTAAAAAAACAATGTTTATTTTAGATTCTTGTTTTAAATCTTTTTAGTTAAAAAAAATTGTGTTTTGATTTTTTAAATTCCCTTTTTGCTTCCACTGCGACGATAGTAGCCGAGTCTGTAATATTCTTTCTTTTTTTTTTGCCTTATAATACTCCGAAATTTCTTTCTTTTTTAATTTGAAATATCTCAATTCCGTTTTTTTATGCACATTTATAATATAACTTTAATTATTAAATTCTTTAAAAGATATATATCTTGGAGATTTTTTTTCTTTTTCTCAAAACAAACAAAAAAAACCCACACGCCGTTTTCGCAATTGTTGCACATTATCTTGTATCTGTTCCGGTACCGTTTTGGTCTTCGGACCTTGATTCCGCCGGTTTGATGGATTGTCCTGTGCAGTTCTAAGAGGTCCACCCTCCCAAGCTTTACCTGCTCACCCTTTGAGAAGGGGTTAGGTTATTGCTAATCGCCCGAAGCGCTCCGACCGGAGAATGCCGACGGGGCTGCCAAGGCATTTTTTGTAAGCCAGAGTGCTCTTCCTCTAGGGCGCTGGTTTTTCAATCACACTTTCCGACCTTTTGTCACATTTTACCGCTGTGGGCGGGAGATAAATACGACAAAAAAAAAAATTCCAAATGTCACTTCGTGGAAATTCTTTTTTTTTTTTTATAGATTTTGATTTTATTATAACCTTTCTAAAGTCAAAATTATTATTTTTAATAATTAATAATAAAAATATTTCCAACCCGGGAGTCTTTTTTTTTTTTTTTTTTTTTGGCTTTTTCTTTTTTGTAATCAAATTATTTTTTAATAGGGTTTGCAAAGTTAAATTTTAGTTAGCACGTTATTGTTTGGTCATTGAATTATTAGTGCTTTCACAGATTAGGACCCACGCTAACTTTGAACCCGTCGTTAGGTTTAGGATCAAAGTTAGCGCGGGTCCTAATCTATGAAAATACCAATTTGTTATAAAACTATAACTAATTTTGTTAATGTAATATTGTTTTAATGTTTTTATAAAACTATTGGATGTAAATAGCCTCCCAAACTTTCCATCTTTTAATACATGAGGATTTGCTAAGAATTTTGGTACTCATGCATATTAGGACCCAAGCTAAAATTGACGTCGATTAGGGTTAGTTTGGGTCCTAATCTGTATAAGCACCATAATTTTAAAGCCAGGAATGTCTTTCCATTCAACACTTTGAATGCTTTCAAATTTCGAAGTAAATCATTCCCTTTTTTTTTCGTTTTCGTATTTCTACAAGATTTGAATTGTTTTAAACCTAACCCTAAACTAACCTTAACCTAAGTTTTAAGTTTCGTTCTGTAAAAGTGTTTTCATCATAGAAGTACCCCTTTTTTTCAACTTTAATTTCGTTATTTTTATGATTTTTACAAATTCGTTTTATCTCATGTTATTGCATTGTAATTTTAAAACTACTAGATTTTAAAAAAATCGCTTAATCGTAAATAAGGTAATTGTGTAATTATGAAAGTTACATTGACACGAGAAACACATACGAGAAGTAGTCACACTATGTTATTAATATAGGCCTAAACATAACATGCGAAAATAAACATGAGCGGATGTATACGACCCCCCCCCCCCCGTATCTATAAAAATGTTTGGTATTCAGTTTATTTGAAAACATTTTCCAATCTGGAGATTGTTATCGATTCGGCATCGAATTTTCAGATTTGTGCAAATAAAAACTTACTGTAAAAAATGACTGGATTTAGAACAAAAATGGGCGTCTCGGCGACGTGCATTGAATTTATCCCCCCCCCCCCCTCCGAAAGGAGATAATGCTTGGGAAGATGGTATCCTAAGGTTTCCCACAGCGGCAATGTTAGACACATGGTATGTTTATAGTGGAATCCAGCTCTCCAAAAACGGGGAAACTCTGAAAGGAGGATGTAATGCCTGTGAGAATGGTGTCCTGAGACCAAATAAAACAGATACTACGCTTTGATATAAGCCCGAGAGCCTGTGCCACGTCGTCACCAATTAAGTCGTCTCGCCTCTTTTTAAATAAAAAACACAGATATTCGTCATTCGTATCAATTTATTCCCAACAAATATACACTTATATTCCCTTCTTTTGCATTTTTCAACGTGCGTCTAAAGAATTTTTGTGGCATTTAAAATGAACATTTTCCCATTTGAACTTTTCTCTCTGGGTGTGGGAATTTTCGTCAAAGTCTCATTATTATGTTTACAACTTACTTCACGACTCAAAAATAGATTATTACCCAACATTAACATTTACTGCTTCCCAGGCAATAGGTTACCAGATTATTTGAATTTTCAAATGAATAAAATACACAAAGGAAAACTGAATCATTTAAATAGTAATTAATTACTGAAATCTACGGGAGGTGGCTGTGGTGAAATTTGATACCGATGTGAACTGACAACCTGGCATGCCAAGTTCGAATCCTGTTGGTTCTGTAATGGGTAAAGTCGCCCCCCCCTCCTCCGCGAAGCAAACGACAAAGAATCCCCTGTACATAAAACCTCAAACAGCAAGAGGTGTGATGCAGTGAAGCTGATTTGAACTGTCGACCTCTGGGTTACAAATGATTCTCCATTTCAAGCTCCATATAAGGTGGATGATTTACCTGTTCACAAGTAATCTCGGAACATCTCTAGCGTTGGTGTTGTTTATTGCTAGAGAGTTATTCGTGATAACAGGTGTTCGTTCAAGATGGTGTCGGTCAGAGACTTACAGCCCTTGGTTCATTCAGTCATTATATTTTGGGATTTTTGGATTATCGTGGAAATCGGAATCCGAGCAGTATGCAGTTCAAACTTTCATTCCACAGTTCCGAAGCACCATGTTCACTATGGATGATAACCTTCATGTGGTCCCTCCTGTGAGTACCTGATTTCAGAAAGAACTGGGGAAACCAATGCCAACAACAGAATTGAGCTGGTCAAGTCGTACTATGCTAATTCATACAAATTTATGTTTTTACTGAACTGTACAAATTATTTCATTCATTTGATGGTTCAATTGTACTATTGGAATATCTCTCCCATTTTGCTTGGTTTTCGACTACACCTCCGTATTAATAAAACTATAAAACGTGTGTGTGTGTTTCTTGTCTATATGTAACTTTGATATATATATATAGTCTCGGAAGTTTCTCAATCATTAAAACTATATAAAAAAAAAAAAATTATATAAAAAAAAAAACTTATAGTCTCAAGTCTTCCAGTGGAAAATCACTCATGTAAGTCAATTTATTTTTTACAGTTATTATATTAGTTAGTTTCTAACACTATTTTAAGGGATCATCAGTTGTTTACCATGAAAAACTGTTTCGGGAATTTATATATATATACATTGAATTATTTTTTATTTACTATTAATCTCATATTTAAATAATGAAATCATTGTGTGCAATGCTCAGGTGCACTACGACTCCTCAAAAGTGCGCGTGCATGGGGGGGGGCATTAGGTGTAGTTTTGATGAATATCGGGACGCATGAGGTTTTTAAAGGATGCAGTGTCTCGGCTAGTGTTGAGACAATTGATCGGGAAATCAGAACTTTTTGGGGTATCGGTATATAAAAAAAAATTTGAGCCCAATTCCAAAAATGATTCTTTTCATTTTTTTTTTTATTTTAAACTTAACTTTCCATTGCACTAATGATAAATATTTATTGATTTTAAACTACCAATAAAACTATAATTTATAGATCATAATAATGAATTTAGGTAAAAATGGCACAGGTAAAATGGAACGAGTAGATAAATAGGAAAAAATGGCACAGGTGAAAATTATAGATGAAAATCTCACAATGAGTTTATCAAAATATTGATACGATACATAAAGGGAAAACATTAAGAAGTTTGTAAATTAAAAAGAAAATTATATCTACGTTTAAAAGTAGATGAGGACCATAAAAAAAAAATTGGGGTTCTACTTTTTTTGGCGATAACGTGTGAACATCCTGAAAAGCTAATTATTTTAGAATGGGGGATCAGTTTCGCATATAAATTTAATTTGCCTCACTATTTTCAAGCAATTACGGAGAAAACATTTGAGAAAAACAAAGTTAGAAAGATCTACTCGTATATAATGTATCCGTCCTCCATCAAGTGTATTTTTATTTTTGCCAAAATATATGTACACGTTACGTGAGTTTTTATGCTAATCCAAAATTTTAATAAAAAAACAACAGCTCTATAACAAAATATTTAGAAATTTAAAAGAATCGGAATTTGGAATCGTATTGGTAATTATATCAGAATCGGGGGGAAAATATTGGAATCGTCCTGTCAGTAGTTTCGACAGCCAACCACTGATGCAGGCAGTTTGTGCCATGCTTCAGCAATTCTGAGCATAAAAAAATGTTTCCGAAAGTCATGGGAGCCGTGGTGTTTTTTATTTTTGTTGGAGATCAAAAAGGTTCTCTAGGTTGTTTTTGGCAAGATGGTTCATAATTTTGCGGATGTTTATTGAATCAGTTGCTAGATCATATCGCGGCTTTAATGAATCCAAACCCAGGGAAACAAGACTTCAGAGTATAGCAAGTGTCTGCTGGAACGTATTCGTTTGGTTGCACTTCTCTGAATGGTTTCCAGGCGGTCAATGTTCTGAACAAGATAGGGGTTCCCGACTGATGATGCGAATCCTAAGTGTGGTCGCATCACAGCTATATACAGTTTTAATATATAGCTGGAGAGAAGCTAACAAAGCTCTTGCTAAATCAAAAATAAAATAAGAGAAACCTAAAACGAATTTTTAAAAATCCTATTTCAAAAAAATTGTAAACATGATCAGCTTCTTCTTATCATAAAGTTGAACACACACTTTTTATTCGTTTAGGCTGTAATGTTGAACATGACTTACAAGACACGGTTAATAGGTATATTTATGAAATTGCGCCATTTATTGCACTAATAGTGAGATCATTCATTCATTTCATATGAATTAGATGATTTTATTGTTGTTTCACCAATATCGGTTACTTACAGGAGGGACCACGTGAAGGTTGCCAACATCCCAAGTGAAAGTGTTTCTGTGGAACAAACTGGATTCGAACTTGGCACAACCAGGTCGTACGTCCGTGTCGTTAACCACTTCGCCAACGTCACCTCCCAACAGTGAAATTAAAGCACCAAATTCATATTCAAAATAGAACAATAGTTTTCTAATATACTGATCATGTGTATGCGATCGATGTTTTAAAGTTAACTAATTTGCATTTTGCTTTGCAAAAGGACATCTCATTAATTAACTATTCTTATTGCTTTCTAATTCAGTGATTGTTTTCATTTTAATACAACAAATAGTTTTATTTATGAATATTTTTTATATCATGGATAAAGGCTTAGCATTTTGAGTGAAAATGTTTTTTTTTCTGGTCCTTTCTGGTCAATTTACTTACATACTGCGATTCTTGGTTTTCTCAATTTTCTTGGAGCAACGATGACCCTAACACTAGCACACGGGTTCCGCTAGTTATTTGTAAAATTACTTTTTCAAAATTACTTTTTTCGTTTTCTATTGATTCCATGTTTCAATTTAGCTTTTTTATTTGATCTTTTTCCAATCTTTGTACTCAAACAGTACAAAGATTGGAAAAAATCAAATAAAGAAAGCTAAATTGAAACATGGACTTTTTTTTAAAGAATTAAAAAAAAAATTTTAGCATTTTTTTTTTTTTAATCTTCTCACACCATCATGAACATGATTTCTATTTCGAACATCTATTTTAAATGCATTATCATAACAGTTTTAATATATTTTATTTATTAAAAATTCCTATACATTTTAGCACCAGAAGGTAAACCCACGGACATTGTGTATCTCGCGTAGACATTAAGAGTCCCGGATGGAAAGTGGTAATTGATAGTTTCTATTGTATCTCCAGGGAAACAGGGTTGGTCTGCTTAACAACCTAAATTGACATCATATTTATGCCTCCAAAAATCCTACCTCTAGTCCATGTCCTAGCTTGTAATAGCGCCATGGAGTGGAAGAGCTCTGTATCCTCAAATAGAATATGACTTGAATTATTTTTCTCTAAGCCCTCCGCCTAGGCTATGCCGGGTAAGTACAGCTAGTTTGGGATAAAATTGATCGTTGGTCTTGTAGCTTATGTCCTGAAATAAAATTCTAATTTACTTTTTAAAGTCTTGAAAATCTAACTTAAATTCAATATTTTAATCTCTGACAGTCATGCTTTTTTTATTCATCTTTTTTCTTGCATAAAAAAATGTTTACTCTTTTAAAATTTGATTAACATGCAATACCCAACTTTTGACACCAAGAAATAAACTTTGAATGTTTTTTTTTATTCAAGTTTTAATGGAATTAAACGGCAAAAATGCAGAAAAATACACAAGTCGAACATGACAACTTCTTTGTCTTCTGCATCTACTGCGCACTAGATGTTTCCATTCAGATATGTTTGATGGCGACAGTTATACTTTATTGATGAGTCGCACAATCTGTCGCCAGAGCGCCAAAGAAATTTTTTGTTACAACAACACCTGGTATTTCCAAATAGTCACCCATTAAGTATTTACCTGGCTCAATGTTGCTTAACTTCGTTGATCTTACGGAAATCAGTGCATGATTATAGTCTTATATTGTTGAAAAGAAAATGTCTGTGACACTTAAAATAAACTTTTAATGAAAATTCAATTTCATATACGTTAAAAAGTAAATTAGAATTTTATTAAAAAAAAAAACATACTGTTTCATACCAAGAAGCAATTTTATTCAACCAATCAAAATGAGCAAGATATTCTAATGGTTCCTATAATACAATGGAACCATATTTCTTGTCCTGAAATAAAACTAAAGTAACTATAATTCAATATTTTTAATTGTTTGTGGCCATATTTTATTTTCTTTCACCAAAAATACTTTTTTTTTAAATGCACACAAATACACACAAGTTTTAACAGAATTTGGTAACACCATTGTGAAGGGTCCCAATTCTAACATAGGCACCATACAATATTTTATTAAAAAAAAAAAAGAAAATATTTTGGACTAGCATATAGCGTGTATTTGATGTGTGAATTTAGTATTGATCAAGTTAAGAAATTATGACTAATCAATATTCAGTTTTTGCTTTGAGTCAAATGATAAGTCTTGATGTAAGAAACCTGAATGAGCATTTGTCGTGCTTAAAAGCAGGGAAATAAAAATTATTTATCCTACAAAATATTTGAACCCAGTGATTGGAACCGTGGGTAGAGGACTTGTTGCGGACAGTGGTATCTCCTCTGACTATCTTTATGACATTACTAATTAATAGTTAGTTGGATTAAATATAGAAAAGAAATTGAAGATAAAAATATTTTTTTCATCAGAACATGAAACAATATGTCCATTATCTTATATGGTAAGATATTTTATATAAAGCTGTACCGGTCAATCTAATAGGGGAAAATCTCTTTTACTTTATATATATATAATTAGAATTTATTTAATGAAAATAAACAATTTTGTAAACCTGATTTTGTTTTTCATACTGCCATACGATTTTACCTGTGTTGGGGTTCGTGAAAGGTATGCTTTTCTTCCGACTGTTGTCCCAGATTTGGGGTTAGTGTTGGAGTAAATGAAACGCATTTCTTGTATTTTGTAATTTTTGTTCATGGCTTTCGTTTGGATAAGTATTTTCGGCTTTTCATCTGTGTTAGATTCGTTTGTGTTGTAAACTCTTTGAAGTAATCCAAAAAATTGATAAAAAAAAATTTTTTTTTTTTAAATATGTTCTTCTAATATGATATAATCCTTTTGACTTCCTGAATGCGATAACAATTCCATGTAGATTTTTTTATTTTTAATTTTTTTAATTTTTTTTTTTTACTGAATTGGAACCCATCAAGTGAAATTTTACCCAGAATTTAACAAATTTAAAAGCAAAATTGGAGAGGTTAAACCAAACTTGTCGATAATTTAAAGATAAAAATAAAGGAAGTGCAGCTATTGATCACAAAAAAATATTGAATAAAAATTAAAGTTTATATACGTTAAAAATCAAAGTATGATTTTATTTCAGAACAACATTTTAGATATAAACCAAACGATTTTAGCTAAAATTTTATTAAATACCAAGCGAAATTGGCGAGATATTCCAACGGTTCCTATGCTACAATTGAACCCAGTTATTAAATAACACCAACTCCATTGTCAACCAAGAGAAGAATCTATCAGGCATGTGAATGCAATGTGATGATGTGTTGTAGTGAAACTTGGCCAGTGAGGTTTGAGGACATGCATTGCATGGAGAGATGATAATGATACGATGGATGTGTAATGCAAATCTTACAGACCGGCTTAGATCTGATGACCTCAGAGGAAGATTAAATCTGAACAGTATAGGGAGATGCGTGCTGAACAGGAAGCTTTGATGGTATGGCCATGTTGAAAAAATTGATGAGTTTCTTGGTTAGTAGGTATAGAACAATTGAGAAAGCAGAGTCACCCACAGGGGAAAGCCGTAGAAAATATGGGAAGAAGTGATAAGGATGGACTTGAGAGAAAGAGGGATGATTAAAGATCTGGCCAGAGATAGGTTGGTTTGGAAGTCAATTTTTAAAAGCCGTCCAACACATGCCAGCATGTAAAACAGAACATTAAACGAAATATGATGATTCAGTCAGTGTTAACATTTTTAACCGAATTAACTCAAACTCATTGAGTATATTGTTCAAAGTTTTTGTTGGGTTACAATTTTAGGGAGCATTGATCTCATGACTTCCGTGACGGATGTGTACGATATTGACTTCCATTATCATCATCATATTCCGTTTTACATGTTGGCAGAGAAAGATTAAATCTGGACAGTATAGGGAGACATGTGCAGAACAGGAGACTTTGTTGGTTTGAGTACATTGAAAGAATGGATTAGAGTGCTTGGGTTAGTAGATGTAGACTAGTTGAGGTAGCAGGGTCAGTAAGGAAAACATGGGAGGAAGCAATAATGGTGGACTTGAGAGAAAGAGGGATGAGTAAAGATTCATCCTGAGATAGCTTAGCTTGAAAGTCAATTTTAAAAAGCTGTCCAATACCTGCCAGTATGTAAAACAGACGTTAAACGAAATATGATGATGATGACTGAGTTCAAAAGTGAGCAGTTGTACTAATCTTGGTAGAATAGTAATTACATTATTTGCCTTTGAAATGTCCTTTCCAACATCCTGTAGTGATCAACAAGTTTCTTTTATTTCACTCAGGAAGATCCATCACATTAATCCTTAGCCTTGATAAGTGGGGACTCATTAGTAAAAAAAAAAAAAAAAAAAAAAAAAAATTAGAAAAGTTTAGCAAAACGAGAAAGAAAGGCAGAGACTTGACATGCCAGTAATCTATTTTGCTTGCCTACTACAAACCTATAATCTTTGGAAAAGAAATACAAGTAACGGTTAACCGTGTAGCAACCATAATTACTTATCTATTTATTTTTCTCACGGTTTGTCATTATTTAATTATAAAATGGTTGAAAGGACCGATAACATTTTATATTTATGAAAAGCAGAGATCAAAAACAAAAAAGTTTTGTACTTTATTGAGTGCAAAGTTGTGGGTAAATTTCACAGATCGTTTATTACAAAATGACCTGAAGCAATGTTCAGCAAAGGTTACACCCCCCTCCCCCCCAAAAAAAAACAAAAACATTTATTTGTAGGGATAGGCAAATATATTATAACTGGTTTCATATTTACTTTTCGTACAATCAACCGATTTTTAATGATTCTTCAGTTTTTGCTTTTTCAGCAGAAAACCGTGGGAAGGTAATCAAACTGGTATCTGTATATTAATAAAATATAAGACACATTCACGTGTGTGTGTGTGTGTTTCCTGACTATGTAACTTACACTTAATTCATTTTTTTTTAAATTTACTATTAATCAATATTTATTGAAATCAAAACTGCAATAATGTAAAATAAAACGAAATTTTAAAAATCCTATTGAAAACATTTTTTAAAACAAACAATCTAATTACAAAATTAAATCTACCAGAATTCATCGTCAGCCATGTTCAATTTTTTTTTTTGTTAATAGTTCAAAAAAAAAAAAAAAAAAAAAGAATGCATTACTTTTACTATGAAATAAATTCATTTTTGGCTTTAAAATTCTTAGAAAATCCTTATGAATAAAAAAATTTAAAGTTTTGGAAACTATTTACATCCAATCATTTCTATAAATAGCAATTAAAACATTAGCTTAACAATATTAGTTACAGTTTTATAGCAATTTGGTTCAATTAATAATTTAATGACCTAATGATGACGTAATGATTAAATTTAACTTTCAAAATCCTATATTAAGAGGGGGGGGGGGTAAAATAAAAGTAAAAAGACCCCCCCCCCCTCCCCCAAGCAATGCTGGTTAGGTACAGCTAGTTAATAATAAAGGTCACATCATTAGGATAGTTTTATGTGGGGACACGGCAGAATTACCTCCCATATTTAAATATTGACACTGAACTGGGAGTCATTTGGGTGACAGCAAACATGTCATTTTAGTATCCGTTCTGCTACTACACTTCATCTGTTTTGTCCTGTCAGTGAAGGAGAAATCCTTCTAGACCAAGGCAATTTTAATTTTTTGTCCAAACTCAGACGGAGCTGGAGTTTCCCCACATTCATAACTGACCTTGTGTCTACTCTAATTCTGCCCTCGTGTCGAGGCAAGTAAATAGGGACATGTCATTTTAGGCTGAAAAAAAAACCCAACTCTTTAGAGTAGGAAAAACATTTGTGAATAAAAATTAATGGGATGTTCAGTCGACGTATGTGGTTGCATGTAACCACTGTATGTGGTTGTGTTGCGTGGAGGGGGCTTCAGTTGTATATGCAGTGTCCATAGAAGAATCTTTGTTTAATTTTCTAGAAGTAAGGCTTTATTTATTAGATCATCACATAACTTCTGTTTGGATTTTAATTTTTGAAATTTAATAGTAAGTGGGAATATCTAATGGAACTAAATTAAATTTATATATCATCCATATATATATATATATATATATATATATATATATATACTAATGATTATAGAATTAACAATAAGCGAAATATCGTAGAGTGATCTATCTCGATAAAATGAAGCTCAATACGTTGAGTAGAGCAATCAATTTTAAAGAAAGAAAGATGAAGATAAAAATTGTACAAAATTACATAAAGTTACATAAAATTGATACAAATTTTATTACATCGAAAGTTCAGATGCAACGAGTTACATGTATTAATGTAACTCCTTGCACCTGAACTTTCGATGTAATAAAATTTGTATTAATTTATGTAATTTTGTACAATTTTTTATCTTCATCTTTCTTTCTTTAAAATATATATATATATATATATATATATATATATATATATATATATATATATGTATGTATTTAGACACATGTAACTTTATAAAATGTTATATCTTTTATTGCTACTACATCATCATCTGTTTAAGATGCTGGCATGTGTTGGACGTAAAAGGAAAAATGAATTAATATTGTACCGTTGAAAGCTTTTAAAACCTGATGGTATCTAAAGAGTATTTGAGGCACATGATGCCTTATGAGTTTCAAAAGGTAACTTTGCAACCGCCGAAGCAACGCTAAATATTCACTCAGCTGATGGAGAAAAATGCCTGAGAATGAAAGAACATGCAGAAGATGGTTTACAAAATCCAGAAATGGAAAAATCTGCTTCTTGAAGATGAAGACCGATCAGGACGTCCAGTTGAGCTGGATGAAAATCCCCTTGTGACATCACTTAAAGAAAACTCTGCGGTATCAATTGAGAAATTGGCAATGCAGCTTTCCTCAAACCATACAACTATTCGTCATCATACTGAGCAATTTGGAAAAGTTTCTAAGCTTTATAAATGGGTTCCTCATAAATTGGTTAAAGGAAACCATAAATTGCAGTTGAGTTGAGATCTGCAAACAATTCATGAGACGCATATATATTGTCTTCAGCACGTTCTTTCATTCAGGCATTTTTCGCTGTAAGCTGAGTGAATATTTTGAGTGATTTCCTTCGTACCTTTTTTAAACTCATAATGCATTATGTGCCTAAAATGCACCTGCGATTCTCATGATTTCAGGGATTTCAACAGTTAAATTTTAATAAATTTTTCTTGTAAAATAAAATTCAATGATTGTTAAATGTGTGTAAATATACAAACACATACATGTACCTATCCTATCTATCTATCTATCTCTCTCTCTAGTTCGTCGGCGTATATTGAAAAGATTGTAAGAATGTGAGCTAAAGTACAATTTATTTATTTAAAAACTATACATTACATATTCCAGAGACATACCATGGTTTCATTGACATGAATAGACCTTTACTGTTTAGATAAGGCCGTTACAATCTATCTCAAATCCTAGGCGACTCACAAAATGAAGACAGTTAAAAAATTGGAAACGAATTTTCGAACTATCTTGCTGACGATTTGAAATGGATTGTAACGGCTTTTTCTAAACAGTAATGGTTTATCCATGTCAATGAAACGATGGTCCATCTTTTGAATATATAACATATAGTTTTTGAATAAATAAATTGTGTGATATATGTATAGTCTAAAGAAGCTTTGAGTTATTTTAAACAAAAAGACAAAAAAAGGAAAATGCAGTTTAAATTCCCAGAGAAACTAACTAAATCCAAAATAGTGCAGACTTAACATTCGTTGGAAAATTCATAAATAAATAAAATATATAATAGTAAGTAAATAAAATAAAAAGGGGGATTAAGTATCTAACAGTGAAACAAAAATGGGAGACCTTAACGTAAGCATCTAATATTAACACGGGGATCATCAGCTGTTTACCATGTAACTGTTTCGGAGATTTAAAAACAGGACAGTTATAATATTCATGGCTCTCCAATGGTACTGATCAAACTACCATTTCCCCAATAATCAAGTGTCGAAATAATTCAGCTTAAAATTTTACTTATATATACATAAATAAATAATAAAAATAATCAAATAATAATAATAATAATATACTACCCTTAAGACTACCGTGTGATATGGTAATTTGCATATCAAATAAAATTCTTTATAACAATAGTAATACTAGTAATAATAATAATAATAATACTATCTAAACACTACACCCAAGAACCATTCTGCGATATGGTAGCTAGAAATAAAATTATATAGGAATTAAAGTTGCATTTAAAAAAAGAAGAAAAAAAGCTATATATATATATATTTTTTTGTTGGTGATTTTATTATTCCATTAATTGCAACAATATATATGTTGTTTCGTTAGCATTCACAATGAGAGCCAACTTTCATTGTGAATGCTAACGAAACATATATATTGCTGCAATTAATGGAATAATAAAATCACCAACAAAAAATATATTTTGCTCTGAATTTTCATT
Organism: Sepiola atlantica; assembly: GCA_963556195.1. Classification (NCBI taxonomy): domain Eukaryota; kingdom Metazoa; phylum Mollusca; class Cephalopoda; order Sepiida; family Sepiolidae; genus Sepiola; species Sepiola atlantica. The sequence continues at coordinate 11,544,615 of OY744529.1, forward strand.
GAGCACTCTCATAAACCCGGTTTCAACTTCCTTCGGATTTATACCCCCTGGATATTTGTAACAAGTTAATTATATATATATATATATATATATATATATATATATAAGTAGAATACTCATTACAGGACAGATATAAACAATAAATATACCACGCGTTTTAAATTTAACTGTTTTTTTTTCGTTATTACTTAATGTAACTCAAAATTTGATGTAGAGCAATTCTTTTTTCTATTAATTTTTTTTACATCTAACTTATTTTAAAAGTTATTTTAGAGTAGGTGCGAGTTTGGGTGGACGCACTTCCTAAATGGTAATGTTTACAAAAAAATAATGTGCCCATGTTACCGAGTTGGCAAGAAAATATATATATATATCAAAATTCATAATGATCTATTCATAAAAAAAAAAAATTATATATATATTCACCCCCTAAATGTTAACATTTACAAAAAAAAATGTGCCTATGCTACTCACCCTACCTTTTAGAATATATATTCCAAAATTCATAATGATCCATTCATTAGTTTAGGAGATTACTCTATACATAGGTATGTGTATTTATTTATATGTATGTATATATATATATATATATATATATATATATATTATATAACTTTGTGAATATAAAAAAGATATATATATTATATAACTTTGTGAATATAAAAAAGATATATATATTATATAACTTTGTGAATATAAAAAAGATATATATATTATATAACTTTGTGAATATAAAAAAGATATATATATTATATAACTTTGTGAATATAAAAAAGATATATATATTATATAACTTTGTGAATATAAAAAAGATATATATATTATATAACTTTGTGAATATAAAAAAGATATATATATTATATAACTTTGTGAATATAAAAAAGATATATATATTATATAACTTTGTGAATATAAAAAAGATATATATATTATATAACTTTATGAATATAAAAAAGATATATATATAACTTTATGAATATAAAAAAGATATATATACAATGCAGTCTTTTGCATGCTAGAGAGGAAACTCTTTACTGCTTAGGAAGTGGAAAAAATACAAACGCTTTTATTATCGCCAGTAAAAACAATAACAAATACATAACTTAATATTTAGGTGATAAAAATCATACATATTTCCAGGTAAGGCGTTGTAGTCCAGAAGTTAAACTTCAGACTACAATGTAGTCGTGGGTTTGATCCTTGTATAAGTAAGCCATGCTGATGACGGCTGGATAGCCAGAAACATGTATCTATGGATTACTTTTATGTACGTAAAAAATGAATATATATATATATATATATTATTTAGTTCTATTAGAGATTCCACTTACTATCAAATTTCAGAGACTTAAAATCTGATGACCTGATATTCAAAGTTTTGATTCTTACAAGATTAAGTTTTGTAACTTTTTAATCAAATGAACAAGTCTGCCTTTAACATTTCTCGGAAGAAGGCTGTTGAATTGATCAGCCAAACTATTATTGTTTAGTGCTGAGATTTCATTTTAACGTCTAATAATAGTCTACCAGAATGTGCATAATCCAAACGGCTTGACAGGATAATCTTATTCGGTTTTTCTATGTAAATAAACAAGAAGAAATATTCTTAAAATGCGTTCATTCTATCTGTACGTTTAGTGATGAAAAAACTATTTCAAAACTCCAGAATGACAGATCAGACGGACGGAGCCTCTTATAACAGGGGTGTGAGTTCTCCACTTTCTAGCAGAATTACCTGTTTTTTTATCCAGAAAAAGCAGATTTCCGATTAAATCGATTAAATGGATGCTGTGAGTTCTCTGCATTTAGATCGAAATCCGCTTTGTCTTTGTAAATAGTAAAAAATTAATTTCTGCCAAATCGATAGAGCCTTACCCTCATATTTTTTCATTGCTATTTGGCTGGATGTTTACTATTGGGTTACGACTTATCAAGACCAAGAGCCACTCGAGGATAAGGGTTAATTAGACTGAAATGATTTTCGACCGAAAGATGAGGAATACTATGGGAGTACTAACATTGATTCAATGGTATAAACTGATTATTAGTTATGAGACAAGAATTTGTTGACATTGGATTTGAAGATAAATAACACATAATACTAAGTTCTCTTTAAGAATTAAAAAGGAAGAGGCTATTTTGCCGACCCCGACAAAATAACGAGCCCCTCATTGTTTTTGCCGGTCTTGGAAGGACAACTATTTAATAACAATTTATTTTTTTCTTCTTTTTCTTTTTCATCATCATCATCATCAGTTGTTATTCTGTCTGTTATTTTAATCTTTTGAATATAAAAGAAATATCTGCTTTTAATGCAAAAAACATTAAAAGTAAAAATTAATTAAATAGAACGAATATATTACAGACAATTCAATTCTTTAGTCGGATTTCATTTACTGTAAAGCGTAGAAGAGGAATTTACGTTGGGAAAAAAATGTTTTACTGTAACTTAACTGTTATTTAAGAAAAAAAAATAGTTTTCATTTGTTGATATAAAGAAAATAACCCGTGTTAAGAAATCTGATTATTAAAATAATTAAAGATAAGTCCCTAAAGAAATTAAATCAGATATACTTTTTTTCAACTAACAGTATGTACGTTTATATAATTTCAGTTTTATAAACAGTCAAAACAGGAATTTAAAAACTGCTTTTTCACTATCTTTCAAGATAAATGTTAGGACTATTTCTCATCATTTCACTAAATTAATCATTAAATTGAATGTTTTTCTTGCGATAAAATAATGGTAGTAATTGTCAATAATTTCAACTGGTACATGTAACGACGAATTTTAATCCAAGGTTGAATTGTTTTACAAACATTGTGAGGTAATCTGGTAGAGAGTTATATTTTTAAAAAAGTAGACATAAACTGGGTTCGGCATTAGTTCAAAGTGAATAATTTGTACTTAAAAATATAATTTGTAATTTTTTTGACAATAAAAACAATACATAAATGCATTTAAATGGACATAGAAATTCATCATAGTTATTTAGTCTCGAATGCAAAGAGTAAATATATCATTTTTTTACAAACAAATCTTCACAATTTACACAAAAATTCGAATAAAAATTGTCTGAAAAAAAACCCAAAAAACATTGCCGTATGAATTATTTATTTAATTTACAAAAAATTAGTCAGAAGTTTTAATTATTTCTTTTTTTTTATTGAAAAAATGTTGAAATAAAAATGATCGTTTTCGTAAGCCGACAGTTAAGACTTGTGGCATGTCATCGCTGTAACAGTTAGGTTAAAAAAACATGAACCAACAAAATAACGAGGGGAGTCTTTATTTTGCCGGTCCCAGCAAAATAGCCTATTTGAATTTAAAAAAAAAAAAAAAAAGGATTGATATTAAATTAAATCTTCATAAGTATTTTTACTTTATAAAAACATCTCAAATTCCAATGCAATTCCAAGACTACAAATCGAACAATCGATGGAATTTTGAAAAGAGAATTTGTTAAATCTATATGCATAAAGATTTTAAATATTTTTTTCCCAGCATAGGGACAACAATTTAATTCCCAAAGAATAAAAATACTCTAGTTATGGTAAAAACTCTGAGAATTAAAAAATTTTCAAAGAAATAATAGTCAAACATTAAAAAAATACCAGGTCTGTACTTTTTTTTTTTTTTTTTTTTTTTTTATGTGGAGAGGTTGGAGTTAATTGTTTTGTAGGTATCTAGTTATTTTATTATATCAACATATGCGACTGGGGACCACTTGTGAATTTGATATTTACTAGAAACTTCCTTCTTTGTTGGAGGAAGCCAGCTGAACCCATTCAGGCTATGTGCCCCACCAGGAATATTTGCTAGAATTTGAAAAATTTTTTTAAATGCACCATCGATCCCTATAAAATAGTCAAATTTAAAAAAAAAAATACTAATTTTTGTGCAAAATATTTAAATATAACTATTTTTTAGAAAGATTTTTTTTTTATTATGTGGAGTATTAAATGACGATTCTAATGAGCACCTAATAACTCTGACAAAGATTTTTGGTTGAATTATAGTCAAAGCAGTGATATTACCGAATATGCCCAATTAAAGAAACTCGGCACAGACTCCTAGAAAACTATATTTTTGAAAATTATTTTTCATTATGTAGAAAATTAAATCTAATAAACACATATGGAATTTTTTTTTCCATTCTTTTTCCATTCTGGTCACACTGCATTGTAGCATTACTGAGGATCAATTCTTCAATCGCAACAGATTTTCTGGATGCCAGCTTGTCATGTCGATAGCTTGGGTTTTGTTGGCTTAATGACATGTAGCAGCGGTTCGTTCTCTTTTCTCTTCTTTTACGCTGTTGTCATCTCCTTCTCCTTAATAAATACGGTTGTAAAAGTTATTAAAAAAATGTCAGCACAAAATCATTTCGGGTCTAACGATGCTTTCGGGGGTTTCAATTTTTCTTCTCCAGTACACTGTATACACTTAATACCCCAACCTATCCCCTGTAAAGGAATGGGAGCAGCTGTTCCGAAGCATCACCACTCTCTTCCACGGTTCAAAAAGAAAAAAAGAAAGATTTTCTCAGCTTACCTGTTATATGTCTATGACGTCATATCCTAACATGTGGCATTAACCTTAATTTTTACTTCTAATGGAAGTTTCCACTACTCAAACCTTTTATGCTCACTCTAACCTGGTGTGGAAAATACCGTTTTTAATCTTCCGACACCAGCATATAATCTTGCTACACAATGAAGGACCTGCAGACAGAGCCTCTCTCAGAGGTGCAAGGGCACATCTAAAATGAAAGTCAAAAGGCAATGTAAACCCTTATTAGAAAATGTAATTTTCTGAATACAAAAGAACAATGTTTGTCATTTTTCTTTTTATTTGCATTGCTTTGTTTTAAAGATTATATCACCCAAAGAACACATCCTCTCACTACATGATGACATACCTTGGTCACCTTACTCACCATATCTAACCTCTTCTGATTATATTCCTTAGAGATACCTTCAATATAACAATACCAGAAATGTAACTTCCATATGATACTAAACTTGAGAATTAAAAAAAAAATGTTTTTTTCTGGAAATCACTCCAGACAAGGCATGAAACCACTTGATGTAACGAGCTAACAAGAACAAAAGATGATTATCGTAAAGACAGGAGATGCCTATAGGCATTAATCTTGAAAATACCAAAGCTATAGGTAGGAGGAAAACAGTCAACAGGAAGAGAGTTCCACAAACCTGTAGTTCTTGGAAAGAAGCTACTGGAATAAGAAGCTGTATTATAATGAGGTATCAAAACAGCGAATTGATGGAGACCAACGAGTCAAATGAGCTGGAACAAAGGAAGCGGGGAATTAGATCACATAATTCTGAAGAACACATGCCATAATAGTATTTATAGAAAAGACTGAGACTAGCAACATCACGTCTGTGAGAGAGAGGTTGTAGAGCAGAAGAAAGGGTGGGGGCCAATCAAATTACAGATATGTTTCTGCACCTTATCAAGAACTCTCAAATGTGACAGAGATTCACCAGCCCAAATATGACAACAGTACTTCATACATGGTCTGATAGTAAATTGGTAGAGATAGAGAGAACCGACTTTACGAGAAGCCGAAAGAGCAATGGTACTTTTGGTACCACGTAAAACAGTTCTATAATACCAGCCCTGGGAAATGGTCACACACTCTCGATTTCAAACCAGACAGAAAGCAAACGGAGAAGATTATTATTTGTTCTTTTTAGGGCATATCAACCCCACAGTGGGTCATTTAGAACAATAAGAAATAGAGCAGAAAGGGAGAAAGAGAATCGAAATTGAAATTGACGCAGTCTTGTTACTACGCCAACAGCTAATTAAAAAAATTGAGGGCTGGGTGGGCAACTGAGAGATAGAAGCACAAAACATATCAATAAAAGAAAGATATGAAAAAGGAAATTAAAACTATATGATTTTGGTAAACAACATAAAGTATATCGTATCGTCTTAAAAGACTGTGTATCAAAAAAATGAAATATCTATGATTTTGGATTATCTAGACAACTGTTCTCGAATTGGATGTTATTCTCACAAGATTTTGGCCGATGTACCCTCCGGCCTTCTCCAGGTGCATCTTGTCAAACTTTCGAATTTATACAGAATTTCGAATGGAACCCTTTATTTAATCAACTGGGTAGCTTTCTCTCGTTCCATCAGCCATGACCGTGTAGAAGTCATAAATAATTTGTTATTGTATTCTTAATATCGCCCGTACTGAGGATTGAACCTTCAACCTCCAGAAGAATGTTACTTAGAACTGATTATACTTAGCACTTTTATCCACTGCGCCACGAGTCCACAGGACCCGTAAGGTTGAAGGATCAATCCTCAGTATGGGTGATACTAAGAATACAATTGCGAATTACTTGCGACTTCTACCCGCTCATGGCTGACGCAATGAGAGCAAGCTACGCCCATGAATTAAATAAGGAGTTCCGTTCAAAATTCTGTACAGATTGTTGAGTTTGAGAAGATGCACTTGAAGAAGGTCAGAGGTTACATTGGCTGAAATGTTGTGTGAATAACATCCCAGATAAGAACAGTAGTCCAAATAATCATAATACAAATTATCAATCCTTATCTAAAAAAATTCGAAACATAATATTGATGATTTCGATGATCCTAGGCCGCAGACAACCAGAACGACTTTATTCTTCACCAACTATATCTACTCATAGTTGTGTATTTACTTGCAATTTTTTTTTTTTTTTTAAATAATGCCGTTTATTTTGGGGGTTTTTTCTCAAAATATTCTTTTCTTCATTCCAATCAAAGGGAAGTAACTTTGCATGCAGGAATACCGTTACACCCCTCCTTTTTAAGATGGCGGCCATTTGAACATAATTCCGACCTGGACAAATTATTTTTGAGAAGAAATTAAATCGAATTACATTTTATTCTTCTTAACATGCTACAATGATTTACAAGATAAACTGATGAACCGGAATCAAATATTGAGTTTGTAGGAAGAAAGCTATCGATGACAAAGAAACGATAAAAACACTGACCTTAAGGTAATAGATGAGATTGTATCTATACTAGAAGCAATGGCTCTTAAGCAAGTGCTGCAGAACTTTAGTTGTGTTTAACAGAGCAGGAATTTGGATAATATAATCTTTTAAAGGAAACTGACAACAAAATGGCAAATGTTCTTGTGGAATTAAATTTTGAATAAGATATTTGAGTGCCTTTTTACAAACATGCTATGAAGAAAGGGCTTTATTATTTTTGCAAAACTATGCCAATTTTTGTGATCGCTATTCCTATTGTAATATTCTCTTAGAATCGCAATACAATTTGAGATGTTTCTTTAGAATCATACCGAAAAGTGCATATTATTTTTATTTTAACTATGCTGACTTTTTTGGCGTTGGTATCCCAATAGTCATCAATTCATAGAATCTTGGTGCATTTCCATATGAAACGGTCTAAAATGGAAAATTAAAATAAATGTTACTACATCATACTGTGTGTCAGCCTTTTATTAGATCACAACACCATAAAAAGTTTGGCTATTTTATGAATATAATTGTCATTTCTTTGTGCAACCAAATGTCAAAATAGTGTTTTGCGTTGTTGTAGTCTAATAAAGAAGCAAACAAGATGGCTGACACCCATAATAGTAAATAAGACTCTTTTTCTTTTTCTCCTTTTTTATTTTTTCTCCTTTTTTATTTTTTCTCCTTTTTTATTTTTTCTCCTTTTTTATTTTTTTTTCCTTTATTTTTTTTCCTTTTTATTTTATTCTCTATTTTTTATTCATTCTCCATTTTTTTTTTAATCTATTCTCCATTTAAAAAAAAAAAAATTATCCATTTTTTTCCTTTGCCTTTTTCTTTTTTTTTCCTTTTTCCTTTTTCTTTTTTTTCTTTTTGCCTTTTTCTTTTTTTTCCTTTTTCTTTTCTTTCATGGCAGTATGGTTGTAAATATAAGCACTGATCTCAATTACTTCGTTTAGATACATCCAAGCATCTTTATGAAAGGTTCGGTCGGTCGTCATGCCTAAGTTTAAAATAGAATTTTCAGCTCTCAGTTAAAAATATCCTATCTTCTTCGTGTTCCAAAATCAGAAGATTGTTATGACGGATTGTAAAGTCTTGACAGATTGATTCTACAAAACTATTTATGGTATATGATGAGTCATCCACTAACAGATGATCACTTGTTCTTTTGTGCGTTTCGGTTTTCTTTCTTTTTCTGATAAGATAATACGTGCTGTACCCACAGAAATTTTGCAGAGTTAAAATATCCTTAGATGTAACATAGGTAAAAATAGTGGCACTGGTATTACTATATAAATTCTTCTTCTAAATCGATTCCATTTTTGATATGGCCATGACGGAAATGACTTTGATATTTCGGTACTATTCCAGATAAAGCGCCTAATTTCCGTGACTGCTCGGCGGCAACGATCGGGCAGGTCGCAGAAGCGCCCGAGAGCTGCTGAGACGAAAACGAGGCTGAAGCAAAACTGAAAGTCGTAAAAATGGAAGAGTGGCAGACGACAGTATAAGACGAAAAATACAAAAGAAAAAAATACATATATTTGAAAAAAAATGAAAAAAACAAAAAATGAACAAACCATAGCTGAAGAACTATAAATAAACTTTTTATTTTTTATTTTCTTTCGTGGGCAAAATGAACCATTTTAATTTTTTTTTGTCTTTTTTTTATACATAAATAAAAGTAAATGCTATTTCTTTTATGATATTTAGGCAACTTTATTTTTTCGTCTTTTTTTTTAATTTTTTATTTTTACATAAAACAAAGAAGTATGTTATTTTTCTTAGGATATTTAGGCAAATTTTTTTGTGGGGGGAATTTCATATATTTTCTCGTCGATGGTCAGGGTTTACGGATACGTTTGCGTCCGGTTCGAAAGGTCTTCCTACTGCTTCAGCCTCGTTTTCGTCTCGGGCGCTTCCGCGACCTGCCTGATCGTTGCCGCTGAGCAGTCACGGAAATTAGGCACTTCATCTGGAGTAGTACCTTTCTAATATATATATATATATATATATATGATCAAGTTCAAATATGTTAATAAAACGAACATAAAATCAATATTTCTGCTAAATAACAAGTAGAACATTTATAAAATTACATAAACAATATTACAGTCTTACGTCAATCAACCAACGTTTCGATGCTGCCACGTCTTATCAAAGACTGAATAAAAGTGAAAAGTAAAAAGTGAGAATCCTGTATTGAAAATGTTGTCAGCTGAAAACGGATGTTAAGCAGGCTAGCATAGGTCAAAATGATAGCCACTCGAGAAGAGGAGCATCCGTTAGGGTGTGGGAGAAAATTAGGAGTCCATGAGTGCAAATTTGTAGGGTCAGCGGATTGTGACCTATAGTTGGCCAACATGAACTTTGATCAGTTTTGAATATTGCCTTTTCTTTTCTTTCTCCTTTTCTTCACATTCGTTTTCTGCTGACAACATTTCCAATATGGGATTCGCACTTTTTTACTTTTCACTTTTTATTTTTATTCAGTCTTTGATAAGATGTGGTAGCATCGAAACGTTGGTTGATTGACGTAAGACTAATAGTGTTTATGTAATTTTATGTATATATATATATATATATATATATTAGTACTTCATGTATCCACATAAAATATTATAAGGAGATATAATTTTTATGTATCAGTTTTCAGTATTTACTTCAACAGTGCTCGATACGTAAGTAGAGCTAGGTAGTAAGCAATGAAAATATATATGGCAATCAAGCTACACAGAGGCTCCCGTGTTTCATCCGCGGGGGGAATCGTCAGGCTAAATGGCATTTAGCCTGACGATTCCCCCCGGGGATGAAACACGGGAGCCTCTGTGTAGCTTGATTGCCATATATATTTTCATTGCTTACTATATATATATATATATATATAATATATATATAATATATATATATATGTATGTATTCACAGAATAAAATTCAGAATTTCAACCGGGTTTATATAATAGTGCTCAATAGTAAATAGATCTATTTATATTAATATTTTTATTAATACAGACATGTACCGACGCGACACTGATATGACAATGTTTCGATCTGTAGTTATTAAAAAAAGTCCCTGTTTGAAACCATTTTAAGTGGTGAGAGGAAGTAAGAAAGCAAATAGCAAGTCAGACAACCACCTCAGACTTACCGTATTGCCTAAAATGAATTCAGAAAGAAATCCCGCCCCCCTCTATAATAAAAAGTGAAAGGTGAATGCTTTTTTTCTTTAGGTCATCAGAAATAGTAATAATTTATGTATGAAAAATTAAATTACTGGCATAATTCTATGATTTTTATATGAATATTTTATTAATATATCTAGATAAATAGTGCAAATACTGGCAAAAAAAAATTTTTCAGCATTTTTGACAGAGGCTGTCACTAGTGTATGTGTGTGATATTATAAATACAATAATAAATTATATTTTAATATTTTACCTACATACGATGTCATTTCGAGCTTTCGGCTCTCATCAGCGCAGGGAAATAACAATTTCAGAGGGTCACATGATGCAAACCTTAAATCTGTAAACGTTCACGGGAGATTGTCATCTGATAATGGAGAAATTAAGTGATATTTACACTGAAAGCGGTGAGTATAAATATCAAGACATCCGATAGAACTCGATGACATTAAGAGCATTGTACTGAGGCTTTAATGTTTATTTTTAATCTCTCCAATAGTGCTCTACTTTTAATTTTACTTAAAGGGGCTTCTAATAATTGTGATTGAAATTCATAGAAAACTTATTTTTCCTACGTTTGAATATTTATAGAAAGCTTATTTTTCCTACATTTTAATAAATATATATATATATATATATATATATGTGTGTGTGTGTATCGAGGCAGCATTTTTTCCTTAAGACACGTATTATTACAAATAACCGACAATTCTTGTCTGGATATTTTCGTATTGATCCCTTCAATTTTCCGGATTAAAGTCTTAATCTAGGAAGAAAATTGGCTGATGAAACTGCCGTAATTAACGTTTTGGTCCAGAGTACTTTCTGACCCATCTGGGTCCATCTTCAGTTGAGTAATGTCAAACAGGTAAAGACCTAGAATGAGATTTATGATTAATTAAGGCGGGAAAAATTTAAATATGAAACTATATTTCATTATATATATATATATATATATATATATATATATATATATAATGAAATGTAGGAAAAATAAGCTTTCTATAAATTTCAATCATAACGCAAAATAATTTAAATAATTGATTTAGTATGTATTTGTTTACTCCCATGAAAATGATACATTAACTACTGTATCTGCTGATAAAAATCATTAAAACCCCACCGAGACAAAACAATAAACTGAAGTTGGTGAATAAATTAAAATACATTGCGAATTATGTTTTAATTTAGTTGATTACTTTCCAAGAAAGAATAACATTTTATGTTTTTCTTCCAGATTTAAAAAAAAAATGAAGAATAAGAATCTTCCTCTTTAACAGTTGAAAAATGGAATTTTACTTTAAAAAAAAGTGACCTGTAGCATTTCTCTTTCAATTTTGTGTCATAATGGAATATTTTCAATGTTAGGCATAAAAGATTTGTATATCACTAACAGAACCCGTGCTTGGGGTAGATATAAATTTGTGGAGTCTGTAACCAGTGTTTTCAATATTAGTTCCTTATTTAAAGTTTTCGGCAGTGTATGTGAGGTGCGTGGCAGGAGTAAAATATTAGGGGGGGGGGAATAAGTATGCTACCCTCTGTTTGGATTACGTATTTGGAAGAGCCAGATGTAGGGGTCTAATAATAGTAATTAATGTTTGAGGATGATATTAAATGAAAATTTCTTCAAATATGCTCGAGTGAAGTAATTAAACAAAGTGTTGAGTTTCGTAGCGTATGATGCGTTTGTTTTTTTTATCTAGTGTCGTCAAAGTTACAGGCGGAAAAAAAAGCCAGTTTACTTTTTATAGAAGACTAGCATAATTATCCAACGTTGTCCGGGGACATGGGCAACAAAATAGAAGAGTTAAAGTGTGTGTAACATTTTTCTCTTAAAACTTTTTTTCCCCCTCTTTATCATAGTCTCTCTTTCTCTATCACCCCTTCTCGGTTTCTTTGGCAACTGGAAAACAATCGTAGACGAATTACTACTTAATAAAATTTTTAAATCGCTCTAAGTATCGCCCCCCCCCCGACTAATTCTGTTCCTGTTTACCCCAAAATGAATGAATATTTTAAAAAACTATATAGTGCCTAGATTTTATCCGAAGCATTGGTGAAAAACAATATATCAGCTTTGTGGGTGTGTCTTATGTAGTTTCTGACTTTTAATTAGACATAGATATCTTTCTTTTATATTATAGAAGAAAACATATTGGGTATTATGTTAGTAGATTTTGTTTTAAGTTTAATCGAAACAGACCATGAAGCAGTTGTAATCGCTACATCTTCTAATGTGTAAGCTGTTTCAAAAGGATCGATAAACTTGAAACATTTGTTAAAAATCATTAATTATTACCATTTTACAGAATGACGTAGGTAGGTAGGTAGGTAGGTAGGTAGTGATGATAGTATTAATATATAGATATTTTCTCCACCCACGTTTACATATTTGTTTGATTATTGATGTCAAATAAAAAAATTAAAAAATGATTTTGAATGAATTCATACATGTATGACAGCTTCACAAACACACATCTTCAAATAAATCTGATATGTCGACTCAGATTATAAAACTAGCAAGCAAACCCGGTGTTGCCTGGGAACGAATGAGAAGTCCTGTGTACCCCTGCTCTCATCTCTAAACCCCATATTCACATTTTTATGCTTATTCTTTAAATTTCTATAGTTTTCAATTTTGAAATAAAGTAAAACATCTTTGCTGTTTACAGATGTCAAGTGCAAACGCTGACCCCCACAATACAAAATTAATACCACCATTGGATTTCTTATTAAATCTATATAATTAAAAAAAAAAACCAATTCTGATAATCTTGCTTGTTTGCATATTGAATGGTTTACATGGTGGGAGGAAGGGAGTATGAGAAGGGAGTAGACGTAGTAGTTGTGTAAGAGAACAAGAGTAATATGATGATGTGAATAAAAAGGAAAATGTGAAAATTGCTTAACATGACAAAAATGGTAATGTAGGGTTCAGGGATGGGAGTACACGGGAGTTCTAATTCATTACTGGACAATGTCAGGTGGGCGTTCTAGTTTTACTCTAAAAGTTTTGTTTGATCTTGGGTTAGGGTTTTGTAATCAATTTCATCCGAATATAGTACAGATAAATAGGAGAGCATGGTTGTCGCAATGGATACAAATCAAGACTACGGAATTTGCTAAACAGGTTTCAAATTCAATTGGATCTATCATGTTTACTTACACTGTAATATCATTGGGAAAAGTATCGTTATTTTCATGGAAAATACTTAACTGAGCTCCAACCTCTCGTTCATCCTTGTAAGTCATTCACATGAAGAACTCGTCTTCCTACCACAACTTGGCCCTATCAGCGGGGCCACGAATGTGTCTACTGCATTCCATGCAGAGGGATAAAACCCTCCCGAAAATGGAGCCACCTGTAGGCCGTGAGTGACGACCCGTGGTGCTTTAGGACGGGATCCTGGTGGCTGAGCCATTCTTCCACTTCGGCTAGACGGAGAGGCTCTATCCAATCAATCGGCTGGTCACGTCTCACCCTAGTATCTATAAGTTCATCCCCAACCGTATTATTCAATCAGATTCTTCAAAAAATCAAAATCTTATTTCTCCTTTGTATTTTCTTCCCAAAATAAATACTAGAAGGCGGTGGCTGAAGGGTAATTGTGTTAAAAACAAACAAGATTATCAATGCCAAGGAGTAATCTTTTTAAAGAGTAATGTTTCCAAAAATAAATTAGTAGTGTTTTCTAAGAATAATGTCAGATCCCTCTCTGTTAAATTTCCTTCTAAGAGTAATGTTTTCTGAGAGCAATGTATTCTGGGAATATAAAATAATTATCCTACCTATAGAATTATATTTTACAACTTTATTTGGCATTAAATAACCTATAGATGGCTGATATGCCGTAAACCAAGCCATTTTTCCACAATTTAAAAGAAGTTTCCTTTCTTCCTACATGTGCCTAGCATCGGGTGGAATTTCCATGAACAGTTTCTTTCCAAAAACTTCTCATCTGGGGAACACATTACCACAGGACTGCTTCCTTACAGACTACAACAATAATATCTTCAAATCCAATGTCAACAAATTCTTGTCATAAACTGTCCCCATAAGTAATTAAACTTTGTTCATTCCATTCATTATTTTCAATCCTCTCGTAATATTCTTCATCATTCACCTGCCACTCTATCCATCTCATTAACCCTTATCCTCAAGTGGCTTTTGACCTTGATAAGTGGTGACTCATTAGAAAATAAATAAATAAAATAAACATCCTTCTCCAGCTATGTGTAAAATAGCAACTTGTGTTCTATGCATTCTTTACATTTGTATATTGTATTTTCTAAAATTCTAATCAACTTATGTCCGGTTGCAAACTTAACAGAAATTCTCACGTATTTATTTTCTTCGTGCCAATAATTTTAATTAATCTTCATGAATTGTAAGATGAATTTAAAAGTCTATTCAAATAAACAAAATTCAATTAAATGGTAATTTTTTCAATGACATTGAACAAGTACATTTAAATTTAGAAAGTGAGATCACGTTTGTCACAAAAAAGAAATGAAAAAAAATATAGTCTAATGAGGGTAAATGGTGCATGAATCCTCTGCACCGAGACTCTCCACCCTTTCAGATTTCAACTATTTATGCCACTAGTTTTTTTGTCTTGTTTTTTTAGTTTTTTTTTTGTTTTTTTGACAGAGAAAACAGGTTTTCTTTGTTTTATTTTCTGGTGGGGAGTTATCATCTTAGAGAAAAGACGGTGTTACAGAAAATCAAATATCCTGGCAAAGAATAGAAGATGTTTGTTTTTTTTCCCCAAGTCCAGTGTTGGCACTTGTTAAATGTCATTTGAGCAAAATAGTTTTTAATTTGAAAGTTATTTCCAGAATCAAGCAAAAGAACAATCCCACTTAAATTGGCAACTGTGCTGCCTTCCAAAATGTCTGATCTGATTCGTTGCCAAATAAAATCAAAGCTGCACAATTCTCAATTTAATCAAAATGGCTGCTGTCATTTGGGGCAGGCCTTCTATAAATTACTGTGAATTTCTGTAAAGAAAAAGTCGTGAATGATTTAATGCTATTATGTTTTCCCTGCTTTAAAAGAGCTTTATCTGTGCTAAAGAGAATACTCATAGTGGATACTAGAAAAAATGTGACCCGTTGGGTGAACTATTGAGCTCGTATTAGATCGTTTGAATCGGGTAAAAATGAGTTTGCAAAGCCTGTTACATTTAAAGAAAATAAAAACAAAATCGAAAATTAGGCTTTCTGTTCGCTATCTGTCTCTCTCTTTCCAGCTATGGGTTAAACTATAAAAACTGGTAATATTCTATTCTAATTTTGTTTTATAGTTTTATTACCTATCACTATTAATAAACAGAGAGAGAAAGAAAGTGATGGAAGCAAGACTGTATAATATAAAACGGGGGGGGGGGAGGCTCAAACAACGTGCAATGAGAGAGAGAGACTAATAGACAGAAACTTAATAAGAGATGGATGATTTTCAGTGCAAATTACTGCTAATTAGAACAATCAAAATGGATTTTTTTTAAACATAACTCAATCCCAAAACTGAAGAATATGTTAACGTTACTATGTTTTGTAATTTTGAAGATTAGAATTGATAATTTGGATCCTTCAAACTACTGCTCTCATCTTCCCAAACAATTTTTTCAAACATAACTCAATCCCAAAACTGAAGAATATGTTAACGTTACTATGTTTTGTAATTTTGAAGATTAGAATTGATAATTTGGATCATTCAAACTCCTGCTCTCATCTTCGCAAACAATTTTTTCAAACTTTATTTACTGTAATTCAAAGAAATATGTACAACACCAGCAAATGGAATAATTAAAATATGTTCGTAATCATTAGTTCAACAATTATTCTTGTTATGCAGTCCCAAAAGATTTTTATTTAAATACAACCCTAACACATGCATGACATCTATGTATTCCGGGACGACAATATTATTGATATTGCATTGCCAGGGAGATGCGTTGGAACAAATAATCTGACTCTCAGGGCTCGTTCTTAGACGTTGATATCAACCATCCGATGTCTTGAAAAAATCTAACAGTCTCTGGACCAAGCATGCCTGACGTTTCCACTAAAATTGGTTGGAAGATGAATCTGTCAGTGAGTGAGCTGTATTTGCCATGCTTCCTTTGTGTTTGGCAAGCAGAGCCGCTGTGCCGGCTTGACTGCGGATTCCGCAATCCTTGTGACATCCCAGATCAGCGGCTTTCCGGCTCGGAAAGCAAATACATCATCCCGTCGGGCCTGCAACCGTCTCTCCTGTCCAGGCCGATTGATTCGAGAACTGATGCAAAACCTGCCAAGTCGAGATCTCGCTTGACTACTACGAGTAGCAAGGTAGGCGGGCGACACTAAATCGACAAGAGAGGGGATGCAGGGCAAGCTCGTCAACAGCTTGGCCACAGTGACACCGGTATGGGTGACATAAACAGAGCCCCAGCCATTGTGAGACAGTGATCCGAAAAGTGTCATTGTCCAAGAGATTTCCCAATGTTGCTGAAGGGATGGTACTGAACCAAGCGCCGCTGTAAGGTGAAGTTGCCGCTTTATGCTGGTTACTGCTACGGACGAGTTTGGCAAATCTAGACTGATATTGAATGTCGTCCAAGGACAACTGATGTACGAGATCGGGTGGTTGCTGAAGGTTTGTCGTCATTGTCCATGTTGACAAAACGGCTGTCAACAGATCTGAAGACGGAGATTCGAGATATGAGGAGAGAATTTTGTCAACGAGACTTGCTGAAGAGTGAGTCGAGGAAGCATATGTCGGCAGCGCAGTATCGGTGGTGGAGTGCAGACCAGGGCCACCAAACTGTAACGGCAAAGTGGCTTGGCGCCAACTGGTGTCGTCAAAATCTACGTTACAAATTTCACTGGCCGAGCGACGGAAAATTTTGTCGAAGTTTTCCAGAAGTTTGATTTGATTGTGACATGGAGCACTTCTCAGTGTGAATAGGAGCCTTGGCACTGCAAAACAGTTTTGCAGTAAGAGCAGTGCCGCATGAGCATCGATCATGTTGAGGCGCTTTCTTGGATGTTATTCTCCAACCTTCAAGCGCCTCTTGTCAAACTTTAGAATCCTGTATGGAATTTTCAAACAGAATCCTTTATTTAATCCATGGGGGTACCTTGTTCTCATTCTGTCAGCCATGACCAGGTAGGAGTCTTAATTATATTCTTAGTAGCGCTCGTACTGAGGATTGAACCTTCAACCCCCAGAAGACTGTCACTTACAGCTGATTAGTACTTAGAACTTTTATCCATTTCGTCATGGATTCCTGAATTTGACAAAACACATGAAGAAGATTGGAGGTCACATCAGCAGAAACCTTGTGAGAATAACATCCAAGCTGGGGGTTTTTACCCCGCCTAATAAACTGGTATCTTCCGGGCCTTTGGGTCTGGATTTACGCCGGTCTATTGGGGGTTGTCGGTCCTGTGCAGTTCTAGGAGGTTCACCCTCCCAGGTTTTGCCTCCCCTCTTTGGGGAGGAGTAAGTTTATTGCTTACTGTCTGAGGCGCCCCTACCGGGGAATGCCGACGGGGCTGCCCAGGTAATTTTTAAACAGACAGACTGCTCAAATTCTCGAGCGCTGGTTCTTTCCCGACCTTGTGTCACATCTTACCGTGTGGGAGGAAGATAAATAGAACCATCCAAGATGAGAACAGTAGTCTCAATAATCAATAATCAAAATAATATATAATTATTAGGTACTATAGTTGTCGAGTATTAGTACAGTGTACTAAGTAATGCACTTTAGTACATGCTTGTCAACTATTTCTATAGCAATACATGTAGCTGCTGCCATCTGTGAATGAATACTTATGTACGTAAACAAAATATTTTTTGTGCTCGACATGTAACAGCCACCTGCTTGCAGACAGGGGGAAGAAGATGAAACACTTTGCAATGAGTGATGCCTACAGACGGGAGAGAAGAGAGTAAGAATTAGAGTTCAAAATCTAATTTTTTTAGTTAATTCGTGCTATTTGCAATAGTATCATTTGGAAACAGAAATTCTTCATACAAAATATATTTCCAATTTATTGATAAAACAAGATATATGGTATCAATAACGAAGAATATCCTGCTCAGGACGGGTAAAATTAGTTACCCCAAAAAGAACAGTTTTACCCCCTTACGAAGATTAAAATCATCATACAATGATACTAAACCTTACGTCTAAAATCCTTATTCCAATTTTGATCAAATCAATTACGTGTTTTTGAGTCTAGGAAATACCTAAAATTTAAAGCTTAAACTTAAGGAGTCTTAAGAAGAAACTGAAATTCAGGGAATCTTGCTTAATTAATATCTAATGACAATGGATCAAATTCAATGCAAATCTGAAATATTTGAATTTTCAAATAGGAGGTTTTGCCCATATTATGCCCTTAAAAACACTATTAAAATACCCCCAAAAAACGAAGTTTGGGAAATATTTATTAATTGATGTCTAATACCTACTGTTAAAATTTCACTAAAATCAGCTATCTGAATTTTCACAAAAGGCTTCCCCCCTTTTTTTACCCCATTTGCATAAAACTAAATTAAACTAAATATAGTCCACATTATGATCACTTATGCCTAGTGGCTGTGTTCCAAAATTCATAATTGCTTAATTAGTTTAGTGAATCCTGTACATACAAATATATAAACATATACACATACCTAACTTTATATAGAGATATGTCAAAACGTTGGACTAGATCATTTTAATTTTCTCTTCAAGATGGTGGCTGATTTCATGAAAGCCGAGACCACGTGTGTTGCACGAAAATGATTATTAACCATTGACGGCAAAGCTGCTTGCAACAAGAATAGATACAGAACTGAAATCTTGAGACATACATGGTTGCTGTCTAACTTTTCATCATTTGTTTATTTTTTTAATTGGCCTTGTGGGCCTGGGAATCGTCTGATGCCGATTATTTCAAAATACCATTAATTGGCCTTAATTAATCGGTCAACCTCTAGCAATAAGCCACAAGAAAATGATGTGGGCTTTGAAATGATATGCAATTTTATGACAAACAAACGGAATGGAAAAAAGGATTCATAATAGTTAGCGACCAACTATAGAATTGGCAAACCGAGTTCAAATCCAGTTAAATCTATTGCATCATTTATGAAAGGGACCGATGGAATACGTTTTGAGATGAGGATTGATAATTTGGATTATTTGGACTAGTGAGAGCCTTGACCCTGCATGGTCACAGAACTACCGCATTGTCAGATGGAATGATTGAAATGATTACTTGAACGGAGATATCCAAGAACCCAGAGAACATTTCCCACATGGAACGGATCTCCCAAGGAAGGACTGGGTGACCTTAAACTGAGCAAGAGCGAAGGTTGGAAGGACAGCCAGAAACCTCCACAGTTGGGGACCAGCAACTGCCCTCGTGGAAATCCTAGTCAGACAATGGGACATATCCTCAGTGACTGCAGTGATGAACCAACTTGTACTGACCAAGATTTGATGGACTGTAACTTTGATGCCCAATGATGGATCCACTATTGGTATGATAAGATATGATGATGAACTGTAACCATAACAAAATTAATAAAATTAATAAAAATTAAAAAAAATCCAATTTTTATTAACTAAGAAAGAATAAGATTTTGCCTTTTGCCATAGTCTAAATCTATCCTTGCCATCTACATTCATCAATTTCTGTCTAGAAAAAAAGTATGTCTCCCCTTATTCTAATGTGATGTCATAGTTACACACGTTTTCATTCAAGTTTCGAGGAGCTTCAGGTTATGCCCCCCCCCCCCCCAGTACGTAACGATACTCTTCTTTTTTGTTTCTTACTTGACTGGTTGTTAAGAGAATACAGTCTAAAAAAAAAAAACTGCTTGCTTCATTCGACCTTCTGTTTTGTTGTTTTTAACAAGTAGATCTCTGTTCTAAGATCATATAAATAGTTTCATTGATTTAGAATTTGTAACCTGTTTATTCACTCTATCTAATTAACCCTTATTAAATGGGTGCCAACAAGTCCGTAAACAATTTAGAAGGATTTTCTCCATTTAATGAAGACTTGTCCTTGGAGCATCTCTTTAATGCCCATCAGATCATTGTGTGTGTGCGCGCGCGCGTTTGTCGTATATATAAAGTAGAGCCAGTCTATTCATCGATTTTATGATTAATATGCGAATAGCGCATATAACTGTAATTTTCAATTCTGTTTCGATATAAAAACACGGTATTTTCTTAAAAAGATATTGTATTTTCAATTGATTACATATTATTATTTGGATCACTATTTTCATTTTGATTAGTGATGATTCAGAAACGGTATGAGGAGTTTTCACTCTCTAACATTAATCTACTAACACTCATGAAGAACAGGGAACAAATTTAGTTGGAGACGTTTTTCGAGATTCATCGCACGGATATACACTAGAGTATATTCGTTCCATGAAAAACAATCCAAAATATCACTTTTGAACATGCTTACCATTAAATTTTCCTATATTCAGATGTTCTGGATGTGTAGCCATGATATGTTTGTATAAATAAAACTTTTATTATAAATAAATAGCTCTATTTATTATTGAGCACTGTTATATAAACACAGTAAAGATTCTCCGGATTTTTACCTTGTGGATACAAATCTTACCTATATATATATATATATATATATATATATATATATATATATATTACTATATATATTTCACTAATGTATTACTATATATATTTCACTAATGTATTACTATATATATTTCACTAATGTATTACTATATATATTTCACTAATGTATTACTATATATATTTCACTAATGTATTACTATATATATTTCACTAATGTATTACTATATATATTTCACTAATGTATTACTATATATATTTCACTAATGTATTACTATATATATTTTACTAATATATTACTATATATATTTCACTAATATATTACCACCTACATTGACGTTTTTTTTTTTTTTTTTTGTTTTTTTTTTGTAAAACTTAATTATGTTCTACAAAACCAAAACCAAAAACAACAGCCCCTCTCCCTTTCTCCCTCCCCTTTTTTATTTTATTTTTCCTACCCTACTCCCGGTCCTGGATATGACCTTAAACTACATCCGATGGTGAGATCCGGCTTACGGACTTTGGGGAATGTGGAGCCTCCTCTTAATTACCATTGCTCCCAGGTCCACCCTGACCCGGAGTGGTAGTACCTGTTAGGGTCCCAACTATGGGTTAAATAGAAACAGATATTAAAAGGGGAAAGAAACAAAAAAGAGAAGAAAACAAATATACTTTAACAACCAAACCAAACACCATCAATAAATATTTGAACATATAAAGAACTTGAAGCATAAAAACTTTCACCAAAATGACTGCATTCGGCATTAAATAACCTGAAAAGGGTTGATATGCCGTAAAACAAAACAACCAAACCAAACTAATATATTACTATATATATATCACTAATATATTACTATATATATATCACTAATATATTACTATATATATATATATCACTATATATATAGAGATAGAAGAAAAAAGATTGATAAATATGCGACGATTACTATATATATATATATCAAATATAAACCAAAAGTAAACTTAGTAAATAGGACCTATAGTGAAAAGGTT
Organism: Sepiola atlantica; assembly: GCA_963556195.1. Classification (NCBI taxonomy): domain Eukaryota; kingdom Metazoa; phylum Mollusca; class Cephalopoda; order Sepiida; family Sepiolidae; genus Sepiola; species Sepiola atlantica. The sequence goes on from OY744529.1 coordinate 11,566,435, forward strand.
AAGCTCAATATACGAGATAGAGCAATTATAAAGATAGAAGAAATAAGAGTGATAAACATGTTCGAATGTCCAAATTTATTTCAAATTTCGATTGTTCAATGCAAGGTGTATTCTGTAATAAACCAGTGTTTATTATTCTTTCCTTAAACCAAGGCTTTTCAAAGATCGAAATCTTATCATCAGAGGAGAAATACCGATAGATAAGTTGGCTATAGAAAAGCCAAAGTTCAAATATTTGAAAAATATTATTAAAAAAATGGGGTGAAAAAAAAAAAAAGATTTGTGTAAAAAGGATATATGGTTTGTCTAGATGGTAATTGCCCGTTGAAAAGGTGTCCAATGAAAAGGAGATTTTGGAGAAGATGAAAAAAAAAAATATATTTCACTAATTATAAGATATTAGTTGACTCTTATATCTTTAGTTGGATTACTTTATATATATATATATATATATATATATATATAGTATACATTTTTTATTTATACAAACATTGGCTACATATGTGCATACATGTTTCAGCTGCAACTTTATTCAAAGTCCAACTTAACCAAACATATTCATCTGGACTTTGAATAAAGTTTTAGCTAAAACATGTATGCACATGTGTAGCCAATAATATATGGTTTAAATGGATTGAAGAAGCTGAACTTTGAATAAAGTCGCAACTGAAACACATATGTAGCCAATAATTTTTGTATAAATAAAAAAACCTATACTATAATACAGCTCTACCTGTTATTGAGTACTGTCATTGGATTAACATCTAAGAAAACAACAACCATACAAGTACTATATATATATATATATATATATATATATATATATATATATAGTGTTTGTATTGGCCTCCTGTTTTTATAAACAATGGATACCCTCTGAAATGGTGGCTATGTGATGAGGTATTTATAGTGAAGCACAGATTGCACAATCTTCATCCGTATATTACCTAAACCACCAAAGTTCAGAGAAATCAAAGATGACTGAAAACAATGCTGGGATAAGCAGATAAAGTTTTCCTTCTCCGAGACTAGTTGCCCTACAAAGGCTTGAGTCAAGTCTACCCTACTATTTTACCAACAATGCTGGGATAAGCAGATAAAGTTTTCCTTCTCCGAGACTAGTTGCCCTACAAAGGCTTGAGTCAAGTCTACCCTACTATTTACTAATAGCTGGAGGGAGGAGAAATAGATTTGCAACTTTCCAAAGAGTGTTAGAATAATTGATTTTAGAGCTCTCTATGGAACACGGCATGCTAAGTCCACAGTCTGCACAGATAACTGTTACATCACTTCCACTCCCTAACTTATTGCATTTGATATTCTTCGCAAACGGTCACCCATTTAAGTACTGACCAAGTTATGCATTAGAAATACAATAGATTGAGAAATATCCAACGGTTTATTACAAAATGAAACAGAACCAAATTATCTAATAGATGTATTCAACGTTTCACTTTTATTTAATCAAAATCATCATCAGGAATTAAAGAAAAAATTGAGATTTTTTTTTATATACACTAATGCGTCACCACTACGTCAAAAGTCACTCTCGGATAAGGGTTAATGAGATGGATGGATTTTCAATTCAGTGATGAAGAATATTATGAGATGATTGAAAATAAAGAATGTAATGAACAAATTTTGATTACTTATGGGGACAGATTATGACAAGTATTTATTGGATTTGAAGACAGCCATGTTGTAATCTACAGGAAAGCAGTCTCATGTTAATGTGTTCCACCAAACATTGTCATCATGGCAACAAGTCTTAGTGCAAGTAAAAAAACAAACAAAAAAAACCCAGCTAGACATAAACATTTTTGAAAGGTCAAGTAACCAGCAGCTGGCCTAAGTGTTCATAAAATAAGAAATAAACATGTTCTAGCTGTCACAGAAAGTCAACCAACATTTTTAGAAAAGAAAATGCAATAAATATTTCTTTTCAGTATGTGTGTTTTTTTTTTGTTGTTTTTTTTTTTGTGTGTCACCAAACAGAGAAATGGTTCACACAATCTGATTTGTAGCCCTAAAACCTGAAAGATATAAATCAAATTTGATACTTGTGAAGTTATGCAAGTGCCTCTTGGATTTCAACTCTTCAATGTTTTAAAGTCATTCGTCTACCTATGTGAAAACGCATGATACAGTTCAATCTGAAAAAGATCCTGGGAGCATATACCAGAAAGAACTGTTCGAAATAAGTCATACACCATCCACTATGACTATGCAATTCCTACAGCTACATTCTTAGAAAACGAAGCTGTTAAATCTGACATAGTGATATGGGAGAAGAGGGAGAAAGTAGCAACCCTAATTGAAGCCAGTGTTCCTAATGATGCTGGTTTAAACAGAGATGAGAGTGAAAATATAACGAAATACCAAGGTCTTATGTACGACATGAAAAGAAACTGGAATCTTAGGAAGATCTCCATTATTCCAGTAATCATAGAAGCAAGCGGGCTCGTGAAAAAGAATTTAAAAAACTACCTGTCGAATATAACCGATGAACCAAGTGCAATAGAGATCCAAACAATTGCGCTTCTAGGGACGGTTAGAATCCTAAGAAGATCTCTTGGTTGGAATCTCTGAAATAGGGGGTGAATGTCTGGTATCCTGTAGGATGCCTCATCCCCAGCAAAAACAAAAAAGATAAGAAAATTTAAAAAAATGCATGTTAATTAAGAATTCTGTATTTTCGGCCACTCTTTTTTTTTTTTTTTTTCAAAGCAAACCTTTTCTTTCTACTAACATTTGTGCAAATATAATAGTTATCATTGTAGAGTATGGAATTAGTCAGGCCAAGTTAAATCTTTTTATAACTATTATTAGGAGTGGGACATAATGGGTGAAAATTTCAGATTCATGCGAGTAGTATTTTTTTGTGTTCATTTATACATAAATAACACTAAACAATCGAACATTTTAAAAATTTTGCAAAATTCAGAAGGTGCAGGCCACTAGTTTTTGGCTATTTTACATTCATGAAAACCCTTTCACAGCCTGAAAAGTATCCTAAATTAAAGTACTATATCAGATTTAACCATCTATATCCATTCATAGCTTTTGAGAATGTTTTAGGACCTGCAATGTCGCATGAAACCACTTTTTCACCGACAAATGATGGATTTTGAGTCCCGTGGAGCCCTAACGGCTATTTTTGCCCTGCACCTTCTGAATTTTGCAAACTTTTCAAAATGTTTGATTGTTTAGTGTTATTTATGTATGAATGAACACAAAAAAATACTACTCGCATGAATCTGAAATTTTCACCCATTACGTCCCACCCCTACTATTATGGATTTTTCTGAGATATCATGTATTTTATTTATTTATTTTTTTAGCAAAAATAAAACGGGTAAAATATCTCTAAAATATGTATTATGTTACCAGTCTATTTTCATCTTGTTATCTTGCCAAAGATTGTCCTGATGTTTTTAGTTCTTCACGTATCCTGTAATCTGGCTGACCACGGGGTGCCATAAATGACCTGCCAACCAACTTTCTCCAACTCGGTTCTCCGATTTCCTCAGTGTCACTCAACTTTCGTGCCTGCCCATTTCTAGATGATATCCTCCCATTTTTCACTGTGTTGTCTTGATAATCCTATCGATTGCGTAACATATGTTTTCTACTGTGGTCAAGAGGTCTTTGTTGGGCACAATTGCTTGCAACATCCCGTTCTGCACTTTCTCATTGGTGACATAATCTTTGTATGAAATGCATATGTGTGTTCTGTATCAGTCTTTCTATGATTGATGGCCATACAAAAATACATCAGTCTGATATTTGAGCTGAGTGTGATATGCCTGTCATTCCAGATGGTATTGAGTCTGGTGAATGTTGCCATGGCTGGGCGATTGTGTGTTTTAGTGAGTTTTATATATGTTATTGAGGACATTTGTGCCACATATCAAAGCTACAAGCCTTAATTAGTTTTGTGTGTATTTTATTAAGATTGAAAGTAACTGGTTTGTTATATAGGAAATTAAAACTTGCGGTAAAGTATTGTTGAGGTGTTTAATGGTAAAATACTGTGTTTAATAAATGTTCAATGGTACATGTTTAAAAAGCTCATAAAAGCAATTTCAATTTAATAAATTGCTCTTCAAGTAGATCATTCAACTGGGATGGTGATCTTCATAAACGATCTCCCTAATGCAATCACATCTGAGATTGGTGTATTTGCTGATGACACTACACTCTATTCCCGTAATGAGGGCAACTTGAATTCCCACACAATAAAGCAATAGCTGAATCCTTTGAAAATGACCTTCAGTATGTAGCAGAATGGAGCTAAAACTGGATGGTCAGATTTAATGCGACCTAGACAAAGCTCCTTTCCTTTCACAATTATAAGTAACCTTTCGAACTACCAATTGTTATGGCCGATAGCACTCTTCAGAGAGTCCAACATTTTAAACTACTCAGCCTGATATTTTCAGATAACACAAATGTGGAATAAATACATAGAAGATGCTGCCAAGTCTGTCGCAAAGAAAGTAGGTTCCGTCTACCAGGCTAAAAAGTTTCTCACACCTGCCAGTATCCTATATCTTCATAAAGCCACCATTCGCTGTGCATGGTGTATTGTTGCCACATCTAGGCTAGTGCACCAACCACTAGCCTCTCCCTCATAAACAGGGTACAAAAAAGAACTTCTAGTCTAATGGGTCCTGCACTGTCTGCCAAGCTGCATCCCCTGTTGCACTGCTGCAGTGTTGCATTCCTGTGCTTGCTTTACAAGTACTTCCATGGGATGTTTTATTTACTCCTCCCCAGGAGTTAGGCACAAGGCCAGTTTTATCTTACTCCCACAAGTAAGATGTGACCCAAGATCGGGTCGAGAAAGTGGGGTTTGAAAAGCCAGCGCTCGAGAGGTGAGCACTCTGGCCATTTAAAAATTGCCTGGGCAGCTTGGTCGGCATTCCCCGGTAGGGGGCGCCTCAGACAGTAAGCAATAAACTTACTCCTCCCCAAAGAGGGGAGGCAAAGCCTGGGAGGGTGGACCTCCTAGAACTGCACAGGACAGGCGTGCAGTATCCATCGGAACAGATACTACACTTTGATCTTAGCCAAAAGGCCAAGAAGCATGGGATGTGCTCTGATGAATTTTCTGCAGTTGTAATCCTCTCAATGTAAAGACCCCCCAACCCACTCGACTAGCAATAAAATCACACCCCTTGACTGTAGCGATTCCTAGATGCTGCAAGATTTTTTACTCTAATAAGCTTCTTACCTCAGACTGCTTGCCTTTGGATTTCTCTCTCTGCTCTGTTTCCCCGACCATACCAACATGCAATAATTGCAATGTAATGCAAACCTCTTGCTGCTGAACTCCCCACCCAGATTGCTCTTAAAAAGCTGGCCCCTATTACAGTAGCTCATTATGCTTTATGGCAATATGCCTTGTTTGGGGTAAACACAACATTTTTTTAAATAAATTAAAATTAAAAAGTCATAGCCCAAATACTTAGATTCAGACTCTGTAATTTAAAAAAGGGTTCAACTCCTGCTTTTGTAATTTTAAAAGGTTCAACTCGGACCTGAGTAATGAGTTATATCTACTATCCTCCACTATATAATAAAGACCAAAATGTATTTATTTCTATCTAAAAAAATATATTGTTATATATCCGCACTGTTACACAAAATTTAGTGAGTAAAAAAACAAATGTGGTTTTAAGTGAGAACTAGTCTGTTTTTTGTTGAAAGCTGCCCACCCAAGACCTATGAGCGTTGTAAGGCTTCATCAGGGTCATTTGTAGCAGAAATTACCTCCCTAAATGTTTAATTACCTGCCCTAAATAATACCTGCCCTAAATAGTTAAATGCATCAACCTGTGAGATTTCTTTAACCTTCGTTAGTTTCAAAGTTCTGTTTGTTTAGTCTGTGGTTATACGTTTGGTCTTCAGGCAGATTATTTTCAAACCTAGTTCAGCTGCTTAGGTGATCAAGAAATAGTCTGCAAAAAATTCAGCAAATAGACAAATGATTTCTGTTTACATAACTCGTGATGTGGTGGTTGAGTGGTGAGACACAGTGTAGAAATAAAACCGATGAAAAGGAATCTTATGAGATAACAATTTAAAATGATTTATTTAAAACATAATACAATGGAGGGTTAAATTATGATGATCATGGGTTTTATATGTGTTGCTAGACCGTATCAGTAGTGTCCATGTTGGAATTCCATCCCATAATTCCATGTCTCTAGCAAGGGCAGATAATCCTGCTTCCATGTCTCTTGACAAGGACAGCTAATTTCAAAGTACAAAAATAGATCTCTCTTTTAAACTTAGACATGTCTTTAGATGGAATATGATTTCTCATCTAATAATAATGAAGGTTGTTGATAGAAAATGTTAATGGCTTCTAAAATTTTTAAATAAAAACATGAACGGGCATAACCATAAAATCTTAATGGAATCATCCGTGTAGCAATTAGCGCAAACCAGATTATTGAATAAATGCTGACCAACTTTTTGAATCCAAAATAAAAATGACAGCGTCTACAGTCACAATGAAAAGTGATGCTTGATTTTTGCTCAGTCAATCGTTTTCAGTAAAATCAGGTTTGTTCCTTTAAATTAATTTTTTTCTACTTTTTGACATGTTTGTATAAATAAAAATATTAATATATATATATAAAAATACAATATCTATTGCATCATCAGTTGCTCAAAATAAGATGTTTCAAATAAAAAAAAATGTTATGATTCTTTCCTTAAGCCATGGCTTTTCAAAGAATGAAATCTTATCGTCAGAAGAATACAAACAGATAAGTCGGTGTATATATATATATAAGTCAAATTGTATTAGAAAAGTAACAGAGCAACACGTTCTTCCTTCCTTCCTTCTCATTTGACCTTGTGTGCTATACGAAATCTAGTCTTAGCAAATATTGATAATAAATCAATCTTAGGCTGTAAGCATTCTTAACCAGTTATTGAGCAAATATAACCCACTACAACATTCAGTTCTTGTCAAACACGAAGGAAAGTTCAAATACTTCTTTGTGAGTCATATTTTATTCTGAGTAAGATTGACAATGTCGGTTTTGAAATTCTGAAAAGAACTGGCTGCTCTATAGTCCAGCAGATTTAACCCAATTTGTGGCGGACTAACCAACAACTGATTTAACATTTAAATCGAAACACACCTGGATAGAATCTGATTTGATTTGAAAGGTTTTATCTTTTACTAACTGAACTGGTTTTGTTCCAAGTTTTATCTGATTTCTCTTGTCTCACAAGGATCAGGCTAGAAGAGCAATAGCTTTTCAAGTTTGACCTGTCAGTACCAGATTGAGATTATCTATATTTGGCATCGTTAAGTAGCATGCTCATCTGCCGCACTGGCTGGCGTGTGTGCGTGTGTGTGTGTGTGATTAAATATTATTTTTATCTATAGACAAGCTTGTTTCATCTTTTAAAGGCTCATCAGTAGAAATTTTACAACTGGTCTACCTACCGACAGGTTCAAACTTACAACCTTACAATGTTGTTAACCTTCGGCAGATCAGCTGCGTGATTGAGACGTGTAAATACAGTTTTTAATACAAACTTATACTCCTTGATTACATCTACAGTGTTCAACCAAGGGGAAGAAACTATAGTGTTACTGCCGAGGCGATATAATCATTTTGTCCCAATCAAAGTTCCCTCCCTCCCTTTATTGAGGGGCTTTAAAATAATTAAATATTATTTTTATCTATAGAAAAGCTTGTTTCGTCTTTTATAGATTCCTCAGTATAGATTTTACAACTGGTCTACCTACCGACAGGTCCGAACTTACAACCTTGGATCTTGTAACCAACATAATTAACCTCTCGGCCAGCAGATGAGCAGCACGATTGAGACATGTAAATACGGTTTTTACAAACTCGTACTGTTTGATTACATCTACAGTGTTCAACCAGGGAGGGAAACTAGCATTGCCCGTGTGGAGATATATTGCTGATCTGAATATTTTTTAGGAAAAAATAATTTGGAATATAGTCATGTTCACAATGTTTGCCATGAAAGAAAAGTTAAAAAAATAACATTTCAAATATGAGGTCAAGTAATAAAAAAAAAAATTTGAAAAAATGTCAGCACAGTGGTGTTTTGAAGAAAAATTAATTTTATAAATAACAAGTAGTTTGTTTTTTTATTGAAGATTTTCAATGTTTTTTTTTTATCTGTTCTCTGCTGTTTTGTCTCTGAATCAACGTTTAGGTGAAAATTTTAACATTTATAAAAAAAATCTTGTTTGTTTACGCTGTGTTTCTTACAGCTGTAAATTGGCAAATAGCTTTAACGAATACTGGATTTATTAAATTATTTTAAATCTTAAAAATAGCAATGAAAATGATTATTTAAATGTTTAAACCTTTTTAAAATATACTCTTCACTGAGATATTCTTTGTTTAACTTTAGTTTTATGAAATGAAGAAAATCTATTCAAAAAATGAATTTTATTTCTTTACGTTTTAATATATTTCGGTTATTTTTTGGACCTAACTGATAACTGCCCCTAATGACCCCAAATGGAATTGAAGGAAAATGTCAACAGTGTCTTTAGATTCTATGAAGAATTTAACCATTATTGAAACTTATTTGAAGGTTCTAACTGTTAACATATCGATTTCTATAACACACAAACAAGCATTGACTTTTATATATATATATATATATATATATATATATATATATATATATATATATATATATATATATATATATATATATAGATAGATAGATAGATATATAGATAGACATGTAGTCATGTTTTTCAAATTTATTGTTCGTATTAAAATTAATTAATGAACAGAACTGCTGGCTTTTTGGGAAAATATTTATAGGTATTAAAATAAAACCAAAACTTGAAAAAATCAACAGTACTTGTAAGTAAATTATTAAAATCAGTTTTAAAAACATATAAATTAGCCATACATTTCTGTGTGGATCACTATTTTGTTCTATTTATTATAAATTGAATTTGGTATTAAAAGAATGTAGATTAGGTCGGCAGTGTAAATATATATGACATTAATGATGATTTAAAAAAAAAATGTTAAATAAAATCCTCTGAAATAAGGCCTTAACGGCTAAGGGAGAAATGTAACATAGTTTCTGTTACACACACATACTCTCCATTATAATAAGATGTATCCTATAATGTTTCTAATCTGTGCAGTTTATTTGTATTTCGAGTAAGTTGTGAGCAAATCAAAAGTAAATGTAGATGAAAAATTAACAAGATGTGTGACCTATTGTCCTGTGATATTATTTATGTAAGAATTATTCTTTTAAATTAAGAGACTCCTTTTAATATTGTTCATGTGTCAAACTGAGAATTTACTGTAAATGAAATGTACAAGTTGTTTAAGAAAATCAGATTCATATGGAATTCAATAAGTGTGAAATGGTATATTTTTATTTTAGACATAGTATATCTGAAAAATTAATTGTTATACCAAGTTTGAAAAAATTAATTGTTATACCAAGTTTGAAAAAAATATTTGTTATACCAAGTTTGAAAAAAATATTTGTTATACCAAGTTTGAAAAAAATATTTGTTATACCAAGTTTGAAAAAGATATTTGTTTATACCAAGTTTGAAAAAGATATTTGTTTATACCAAGTTTGAAAAAGATATTTGTTTATACCAAGTTTGAAAAAGATATTTGTTTATACCAAGTTTGAAAAAGATATTTGTTTATACCAAGTTTGAAAAAGATATTTGTTTATACCAAGTTTGAAAAAGATATTTGTTTATACCAAGTTTGAAAAAGATATTTGTTTATACCAAGTTTGAAAAAGATATTTGTTTATACCAAGTTTGAAAAAGATATTTGTTTATACCAAGTTTGAAAAAGATATTTGTTTATACCAAGTTTGAAAAAGATATTTGTTTATACCAAGTTTGAAAAAGATATTTGTTTATACCAAGTTTGAAAAAGATATTTGTTTATACCAAGTTTGAAAAAGATATTTGTTTATACCAAGTTTGAAAAAGATATTTGTTTATACCAGGTTTGAAAAAGATATTTGTTTATACCAGGTTTGAAAAAGATATTTGTTTATACCAGGTTTGAAAAAGATATTTGTTTATACCAGGTTTGAAAAAGATATTTGTTTATACCAGGTTTGAAAAAGATATTTGTTTATACCAGGTTTGAAAAAGATATTTGTTTATACCAGGTTTGAAAAAGATATTTGTTTATACCAGGTTTGAAAAAGATATTTGTTTATACCAGGTTTGAAAAAGATATTTGTTTATACCAGGTTTGAAAAAGATATTTGTTTATACCAGGTTTGAAAAAGATATTTGTTTATACCAAGTTTGAAAAAGATATTTGTTATACAGGATTTCCGTAAAGTCTGGACACATAGGATAATTGTCATACCAGTTTTGGTTCACTTTGGCATTATTCTGGCAACCTAGGGGCTGATCTGAACCATCAGACCGTTCTTTGTTGGAATGGAGTATAAGTCGACTCAGTCCTCTGGGTGACCCTCCCAGGCATTATCTCTTCCTTCAGGAGGGCGTTTTTTTTACCTGAAATGCCCCTAAAGGGGAATTCCAACAAGTTCGTTTTTCGCTATTTTTGTACCCGACCAGAATGCCCTCTTGAGGGAGCTGGTTCTCCCCACCTGCTGGCCTTGTGCCACATCTTGCTGCAGTGGTAAGCAAGTAACTTCCAACAGATTTTATATGTCTCCTACTATTAAGTCATCCCATAAGTTCTGTCCAAAAATTTTTTTTTTAATTCTCAAAATTTAATAGTAAATGGGAATGTCTAATGGAACTAAATATTTAGATACATTTAATTTTGTTATATTTGATAATAAGGAGAATATTTTTTTTTAAATATTTTGAAAACCTGGACAAGGCAAATTATTTGTTTTTTAAAATAAATTATTTATTTATTTTAAAAACTCTTTTTTTTTTTTTAAACTTAGTACTTTCGGTGATGAACAAAAAAAATGCTTATACTTCTGACAAGGGTGTTTATCACTGAAAGTACTCAAGTTTTAAAAAAAAGAAGTTTTTAAAGTAAATAAATAATTTATTTTAAAAAACAAATAATTTGCGTTGTCCAGGTTTTCAAAATATTTTTAAAAAGTATTCTCCTCATTATTGCCATTTCAGCAACGTTTTCAATGTAGGACTTTTCAAACTACCTTGTTAGTTAATATTTGTTATAAAATAAAATATAAAATTTTCCTGTTAAAACATAATATAGTAGGAACATTTGAGGCACATACTGCTTTATGTGTTTCAAAAAAATGTAACTGCAACTGAAGCGACTTGAAATATTCACTCAGCTTATGGAGAAGAATACCTGAATGAAAGAGCATGCAGAAAATAGTTTACAAAATTCAGAAATGGAAATTTTTGCCCTTGAAGATAAAAAACCAATCAGGGCATCCAGTTGAGTTTGAAAGAAAACCCTGCAGTATCAAATGAAAAAATTGTCAATGAAGCTTTCCTCAAACCATACAACTGTTCATCATTTTCAACAACTTGGAATAATCCCTAACTTTGGCAAATGGATGTCTCATGAATCGTTTTCAGATCTCAACTTGCAATTTACAGTTGCGTTCAAACAATTCGCACGTTAAATGTGTCCGAATACATGCATGTAATATATAAATAGTGTTTACTTCCATTACACCTTCTCACATTAAATTTCAGGGAATTAGAATCTGGACAGAACTTATCGGATGACAGATGTGTCTGAAGAAAAAAATATTTATACTATGGCTTGTGTCTAACATAGCAAATTATCGTGTCATATTTTCAAAGTCAGACCCAAATAGCATTTAAGTTGACAAATCAAACTTTGCTTCTGACTAGCCAATTTTCATTTGTTATTGTTGTACCGTGTTATTGGCAATATGATATCATTTTTTGCTGCAAATTATGATTGCTAATATGAAATATTTTTAATAATCACCTAAAAATAAACATCAGCAAGGGGGATAACTTATTTTAAATTGAAGAATATAATAAAGGTTTTCTACCTGAAGTTTAAAACTATGCAAACAAAGAAAAAAAATTAAAATAAAATGACTTTACCGTATCCCAGGCAATGCCGGGTAGTAAATAATAAAAAAAAAAAAAATAGTTATACCATATCTCAAATAAAATGCTTATAAGATGACCCAAATAAAAATTTGAAATTAATTACTCATGCATGGCATGTAATGTTGACCATAACGAATCCATTTTTGTAGACCATCCTTGTCTTTATTATTTTTCTCCGTCTTTGTCTTTCCCATACCAACAGTGTTCCATTCTGATAACTTCAATAGGAATTTTGTTTGTTGCCTTTTTCAAAAGTTGATGTTTTGGGGTGTGTTCCATTATGCCATGTTGTGTCAGATCGTGGGCATATAAAGGTAAAATAAAACGAGTTTAAATATTTAACTACTTATTCATATCTTCTAAGATTTTTCTTTTTGAAAAGATGTTGGTAAGGCAGCAGGTGCTAGTGTGATTACAAGAGTGAGGAGTGGATAGAGTAAGTTCAGGGAACTGTTGCCATTACTAAGCAGCAGAGCGTTACCACTGTCGATCAAGGTGAGAGTCTATCAGGCATGTGTACACAGTGTGGTGTGATGATGTATGGAAGTGAAACCTGGCCAGTGAGGGTTGAGGACATGCGTTGCATAGAGAGAAATGATATGATGGTTGTGTAATGTTAGTCTTAAAGACAGGCTTAGATCTGATGGTTTCAGAGGAAGATTAAATCTGGACAGTATAGAGAGATCTGTGCAGAACAGGAGCCTTCAATGGTATGGCCAAGTTAGAAGAATGGATGAGAGTTCTTGAGTTAGTAGATGTAGAACAGTTAAGGTAGCAGGGACAGTTCACATGAGCTGGCCAAGGAAAACATGGGAGGTAGTAATAAAACTGGACTTGAGAGAAAATGTGATAAATAAAGATCTGGCCAGAGAGAGATTAGTTTGGAAGTCAATTTCTCAAAGCCGTCCAACACATGCCAGCATGTAAAATGGATGTTAAACCAAATATGATGATGTTTAAAATGTGCACTTTTTAAAAAAAAATTTAATTCCTTTCATGTCTCTGAAGTGGAGAGAACCCTGAAATTGTTTAAGATAAGTAAATAAAAATCACGGAGCGAGATTTGCATACCATTCGAAAAGTTGGAGAGCAGTTGTTGTGGAAAAAATACTCATGTACTGCCTTCCAGTATGCCTCCACCTGTGGGCGTAACTCCGGCAGATGAATGCTTTTCATCATTCACAAGACATTCTGAAGACAATTTTCTTTCATGTACACGTTAGTTTAGAGGAACCCATTGTCCACGATCGCAGACGTAGATTTGTTGGTCAAATGGTAAAGGTGATTTTTTTTTTTTTTTTTTTTTTAACAGGGTTCACCCCAAACAAGGCAGGCCGCCACTGTAGACGTAAGGGGCTACTGAGAAAGAAAAAAAGAGAAGAAGGTTGGGGGGGGGGGGGGTCAACCTAAATTGGGATCTGCGCAGCGAGATGTCTGTTCACATTAGTTTTAAATTTCTGCATGTCAGTACTGTCGGGGAAACAGGGGGCAGGGAGGGAGTTCCAGAGGCCAGCAGCACGAGGAAAGAAGCTATTTGAGTAGAAAGCTCTCTGGCATCTGGGGACCTCCACAGTGAATGAATGGGATTTAGTTGATTGTCGAGTTGGTCTAGTGAATTTACGTCGAGGGCGCACCAGAGTAGCCAATTCATCGGAGCATAATCCATTGAAGTATTTGTAAAACAAACATAAGGATGCTACATTGCGGCGATGGGACAGGGACTGGAGCTTGGTTGATAGTGAGAGACCTATTAGGTTGGTGACTCTTTTTTGGACCTTGATCCCCTTTTGTAGGTACGTGTTCGGATCTTATACACATCTACTTGTTTTTGTTATGAATTTTATAGCTTCTCAGCCGCGTGGTTTTACCTACATAAACACAAGTGTTCACCAAAAAGTAACATTATACATAACACACACATACATACATATATATATATATATATATATATATATGTATGTATGTATGTATAAGAGTGAATTTGAATGCCTACTAGACACCATCATAGAGTGTCTTCGGTCTCTCTGTACAGAGGTTTATCAGGGCAACCTGACATGAAGATGTTTCACCCTATAAGTAAACTCTGACCCAATATTCAAAATAATGTAGTATTCCATGCCCAAATAAGATCCCCTCAATACGGCTATACACTGGCACATATGAGGAATGGTGCACTTTCTTCTAGTGATGTTATCTCAAGTAACAGCACTAAGCTGAATACTCCACCAGACAAGATGAATTCTTGTCCTGCAATCTCCCAAGACCAAGAAAAGCCGCAATAAAGACAAACTATGACATAGTTAATTGGTCAATTGGGGAGAGGAAATCGGTTTTCTTCACTGTTTTACTAACTCAACATTTGAGAGGAAAAGGGGGAATCTTGATGGAACACTCAGATATTTATGTATCTCGTATACAATTGTTAGCCTCAGGACGAGGTCTCTTGATTTTTTAGAGCTAATTGAAGTAAAATGAAAATAAAATAAAGTCAAATACTTCGACTTAGATAGTATCCTAACTAGATCAAGAAAAACAACACCTTAAAGATACATCGATGAAAGGTGTAGTCAATCAAGTCCATCAGATACCAATAAATACTGCAGGTATTAAAATCAGCTCTATGGTTAGGACTTTGGTTCAACCAGAGCTATTATGACAACTTAGGAATATACAAAATTATGACATATTCATCGTTGAGTATACAAGTTCTAAAAATTCAACATCAATAAAGTTTTAGTGTACATACGTTTCTGAGACAATTTTTAAAATTTATTATTAAGTCTCTTCATCGGCACAAATTAGAATGAAAGTCATCAAACATTCTGTCAATAGTCCAGTCATATAGCAGAGTCTACAACAGACTCTAGATACCCCAAAGACAGGGTTCACAACAATATTAAAACAACAAAATTGGTCGATATTTTTCGTTATTTTTTAACATGCCTAGCTAAACAAAAAGGAGATGTCAATGTTTATATTCTCTCTCTCTCCCCCTCTCTCTTACACACACACATATATATATATATATATATATATATATATATACAGGTAAACTTCTATATCTCGAAGTTGATGGGACTGAAAATAAACTTCGAGATATCCGAGGGTTCGAGAAATCGAAGTTTGAAATTGATACCAATAAACGGTCGGGACTGCCAACTGACTTCGAGATTTGCGTTGTATTCGAGACATCGGTGTTCGAGATACCGAAGTTTACCTGTGTGTGTATATATATATATATATATATATAAGGCCTAAGACCATGATCACCAATTAAACTATCTTTTTTAGGTATCTAGGGTTCGTTGGAGACTGCTATCTGACTGGACTATTGACGAAATGTTTGAAGACTTTCATTCTAATTTGTGCTGATGAAGTGACTTAATAATAAATTTAAAAAATTGTCTCAGAAACGTACGTACACTAAAACTTTGTGTTGATGTTACATTTTTAGAATTTGTATACTTAATAATAAATATGCCATAATTTTGTATATTTCTAAGTTGTCATATATATATATATGTATATATATATATTACTAATAGAGATTTGGTATCTGTTTGAAGCCGAATCTATACTATTACGTCTATTAATTGTACTAATGTATTATCTTTCAATGCTCAATTAAGGGGGGGTAGTATCTGTTCTGTTGTCATGATATTATCCGCCCAGGCATTACTTCCTCCTTTCTTAGAAGGGGTGGGTGTAGTATATGTTCGTTCGTCATGAGACCATCCTCCCAGACAAGCAAAAGTATGCGATCTGAGTATATCTAATATATAAAGTAAAGTCAGTGCCCTCACATTAAGGCTCAATAGCTTTCACAAGTTCCATAAAAAAATCTATTCTTTTAGTTTAATAGGGCACATATTGGTACATGGTGTTAGAAAACAAAATTTTACTTTTGATTATCTTCAATTTTAATATTTAGTCCTGATCAATATTTGATTTTTTTTTTGTCAGATTTAGAGGAAGTCAGAGGAGAACTCTATCTAATCAGTGATATGTACTCTTACTTGCCTCATCAACACCATTGCTTAAATTTCATAAGACACAAATTTAGAAATTCACTGGAAAATAGTGATTTAGCTATTTTCACATGGATCATTACGCCGACTTCAATTTAAACTATTTCTAATTAATCTGACTTCTTTAAAATTCCCTTTTCACATTTTCAAAACAAATACATTTGGTAGCATAAAAACAATACAATTTTAGACAGGAGAAGATTCACCTGAAAATAGTGCAGATAATAATTTAAAAAAAAATTCTTACATTATAACAACGATCAGTTATTCAGAAATATACGAAGTAGGCAAATATCATCATTGTATCAAGATGTCAAACAACGCCAGGCGGATTCTCTACCTCATCCAGAGATCCTTTCTCAATCTAACAACAGACACTTTCTGCTCCCTATACATAACTCTGGTACACCCCATTCTTGAGCATATCATCCAAGCAGCAAATTCTTATCTACAAAACGATATTGGACACCTGGAGCGTGTTCAACAGTTAGCAACCAGGATGATGACAGGACGCTCCAGACTTACTTAGAAAGAGCGGCTCCAAAGACTAAATTTATTCTCACTTGACTAGCAGAGGATGTGAGGAGACTTGATTCTGACATACAACATCATCAACGTGAATGTAAATCTACCTCTCGAGATCTTGACCCCAGTGCCAAGTTGTGGTCTCCACGGACATCCGCAAAAGATGTACCACCGTTGCGCTCGGCTACATAAAAGAAACACAGCATTCTCTGTCCGTGTTTCTGCTTCTTGAAACAACCTGCCAGAGGAGGTTGTGACGATGACTACCATATCCAGGTTTAAAGTGTCCTTGGGCAAACATTCAGATTGTATGTGGATGTATATAGATTCCACCTGTCTTTTTACATGGCTTGTTGCACTATGCTATTTTTTTTTTTTTTTTGTCAAATAAATTTGATTTGAAAACTTATTTTTAACATCTGTATTTTTAAATTTGATTAAGAATAAAGATATGGCAAGAGAAAATAAATTTGACTATAAAATGGCTGATAAATTTCTTCAGTGTCACAAATTACTTTTTTGTATTCGATTTGAAACATTAATATTAGAAAATCAATATCAATCTAATTCAGAAAGTAGTTTTAATTAAAAATATTTTTTTTTTCGTTGGGGTTTTACAGTAATATCGTGGGGTCTGCATTGCACCAGACATCCTAGAAAACATTTTACTGCCTTTTTCTTTATAACTTGACTATTGATACTTATAGACAGTAAAAAATCTGAATAAAAATAGTAAGATGGGATTCAGGACTGGGATCAGGAGTTTCTTGGTTTCCTCAATTTTACCGGACAACACCAGGATAGGGTCTAGCTAGTATGTATGTATGTATATATATATATATATATATATATATATAAAATCGAATATCTATGTATGTCCCGATTCTATAAAATGTTATAAGTCTCTTGATCGATATTTTTTATTTAGTTGATGTGCACAAATTTTTAACCAAATGTTTAGACCAAAATGCAGCCTTCCTTATTATTGATTCGTACTTCATGATACTAAATTTACCTCACCTCCCCCCCCCCCCATTGGAAATGAATTTAATGTATCATAATGGTAATTTATGGTTGACACATTAAATTAATTTTCAATGAGGGAGATGATCCAAAAGTCAGTCCTATATGATCGAAGTAATCACCACAGAAAACTGTAGTTTAGTCACAGTCAATAATTGTGATTCTATTTTTATTTATTTTAAAGTTTTCTAAATAATTTATTGTGCTCCTTATTATCAACTAAATACAATTATGTTTTGTTACCCAATTCTTATATATATATATATATATATATATATATATATATATAAACTAGACAACCCGTGACCCATTCGGACAATATTTGTTATATATTATTAAATATTTTTCTTTCTTTCGTCTTTCTTTCTTTCGTCTTTCTTTCTTTCTTTCTTTCGTCTGTCTTTCTTTCTTTCGTCTGTCTTTCTTTCTTTCGTCTGTCTTTCTTTCTTTCGTCTGTCTTTCTTTCTTTCTTTCGTCTTTCTTTCGTCTCTCTCTCTCCCCTTTCTCTCTCTCTCCCCCTTTCTCTCTCTCCCCCCTTTCTCTCTCTCCCCCCTTTCTCTCTCTCTCTCTCCCCCCTTTCTCTCTCTCTCTCTCCCCCCTTTCTCTCTCTCCCCCCCCTTTCTTTCTCTCTCTCTCCCCCCTTTCTTTCTCTCTCTCTCCCCCCTTTCTTTCTCTCTCTCTCTCCCCCCTTTCTCTCTCTTTCCCCCTTTCTCTCTCTCTCTCTCTCCCCCCTTTCTCTCTCTCTCTCTCTCTCTCCCCCCTTTCTCTCTCTCTCTCTCTCCCCCCTTTCTCTCTCTCTCCCTCTCCCCCCTTTCTCTCTCTCTCCCTCTCCCCCCTTTCTCTCTCTCTCCCTCTCCCCCCTTTCTCTCTCTCTTCCCTCTCCATCTCCTTTTCCTCTCTCATCTCTCTCTCAATTTTCCCTTTTCTTCTTTTTCTCCTCTTTATCTCTCTTTTTATCACTTTCTCTTTCATTATCTTGCTTTCCCCCTTTCTCCCTCTTTTCGCACTTTCTCTCTATTCCTTCTTTATCCCTCCTTTCCCTTTATCTGTCCTCTCTTCGGAATGATCATTATCAAGAAAGAAATCTTTAAAATGGATGACTTCATACTTATAAAGGATGAATGGTAGCTTCCACATCATCCATCTCTATTATTTGTGTATACGATTGATTTGTAGATTCATTTGAATTTGAAGAGATTTTACAGAGATCATCTAGTCTTCTTAAATGGTCACCCATTTAGTACTGGTCAAGCTCAACATTGCTTAACTTAGGTAATCTTATGAGAACCTGTGTGTCAACATGATTATTACCCTAATCCCAACCTAAAACAGCTGCTCTACCTTCACCCCTATATAAGCTCATTATCCCTGGAGTGGAGGAGCATTGATCTGAAATATAACTGCTTTTCGACAGGCGGCTTAGAACATTCTCTTATTCTGGTGAATGCCTCATAACTTGGCTGAAAGAGAGAACAATTTTTTAAATCAGCCTTCTTTTTTTCACTTAGTAACACACACAAACACACACACACACACACACACAAACACACACACACACACACCATCCATTATGACCATGAAATCCCCACAGCTACCTATCTGGAAAACGCAGCTGTCAAACCTGACATTGTAATATGGAACGAGAGAGAGAGTGGCAACTTTGGTTGAGGTCAGTGTCCCTAATGATGGGGGCCTAAACAGAGCTGAAAGGGAGAAAATAACAAAATATCAGGGTCTAATGAATAATATGAAAAGAAACTGGAACCTCAAAGAGATCTCCATCATTCCAGTTATCATAGGAGCCACTGGACTCATGAAGAAGAACTTGAAAAAGTATTTAGCAAGTATACCTGGTGAGCCAAGTGCAAGAGAAATCCAAACAACTGCACTCAAGGGAACAGCCAGAATCCTGAAAAGAGCTCTCGGTTGGAGTCTGTAAATAGCGGGTGATCGTATGGCATTTGGAAGAATGCCCCGTCCCCAGCAAATGAATGAAAAGAAAAATAAAAAAAAGGGAGGAACACAATCCAAAACATCACCTACTTTGCACATTAAAAAAAAAAACTTATCAAATGACCCGAAAGATTAACATCTCTTTCCTATTTTTGAGGCCAAAAAAATTTGGGTCGAGAAAACATTTTCATTCATATTTCACATTTTGATGTTGTGGAAGTCTTTCCCAAAATACTACCGGTGAGACACATTGCAATTGGGTTGAAGAATGGGAGTTGGGCGTCTGCTATTTTTCAAAGGGGTCAACTCAGTTTTTATTTTTAAATGAATTAATGTAAGAATTTTTTTCCTTTCCTTTTTCTTTTTTTCTTTTTTCTTTTCTTTTTCACTTTCCTTTTTTAACCCCCCCCCCCCCCCTATTTTTGCCAACTCCCATCCTCAGTCTCGCAAGGCTCATTGTTCAAGCAGGATGCACGTATCTTGTAGACAGGTCTATTATTACTCCAGTGGTAGAACTTCTGGAGTGATTGACCTTCATTTAATTACTTTTAAAAAATGTTTCTTAGAAGTTACTTTTTTTTTTTTTTTTTGTGTGTGTGTGTGTTCTCTTTCTGTCCCACTGTGGTCAGGCATTAAAAGTTGCATTTTCGTTTCTTGTGGTATTTGTTAAACTCTTTGATTGTGTATATTAGAACACTTTTCTTTTTTTTTCTTTTTTTGCCGAAAAGTAAATTTTTATCTTTTACTCATCTTGAATGTTTTCTTTGCTTGTTTCTTTCAGAGAAATCGAGTGCTACGACTGTGGTCACAGATGATTCTCTTAACGGAGATGAGGTGCTCGATAATGCTGACTTTGTGGGCCAAGACTCAGAGATTTTTGGTGGTCAGGAGAGTCTGGAGGTGAATGCCAACTATTCCAAGGTGCTCAGCTTCCTGGAGCTGTACACGTCCTTAAAAGAATGTCCCCCAGAGCTGCATCAGCAAGTGATGGAGCTGCAGTCTCTCAGCTCAGAAGTGACTCGGTCAATTGCCGTCTTAAAAGATAAAGCAGACGCTTTGCCGCTCTGCTAACTACATAAAACAGAAGCCGTTCAAAATAAGAAAAAATGAACGGAAGAAAACAGTTTAAAAAAAAGAAAATGTTTTTATTGAATGATGCACCAAACTGTTATTCTTTTTTTTTTTTTTATCTGTGATAAATATCGAACATTTCTTTTCCTGTATATATTTTTTTTTTTTCTTTTCCTTTCAGTATTCTTATAATATTAGTTTAAATACTTGCATTTCTTTTTGGCACACTTTTTTTTTAAGCTCTTTGATTTTTAATCTTTTTAACAGTAAACTAAATTGAAATTGCCATATGCGGATACATAAAGGTTAGACATATACAGGGTGGGCAAAAATAAGGGTCCTATTTTTAAAAATTCATAACTTTTTTATTTATTGATTTTTTTTTTTTTTTTTTTTTTTTTTTTTTTTTTTTTTTTTTTAGAATAAGTAAAGGACCCCTTCCGAAGCAAGCATGAGCCGTATTAGCCCTAAGGAACGTACCCTCATTTAGAAAACATTATTTTTGCTTAAAAAACTCAAAACAGTGTAAAAAACAATACTTTAGTTTTTGTAAGTTTTAAGAAGTGTTTTTCGGCTAAAATTTGTTTTGTTTATTTCAAAAAATCTCGGAAGGGTCAGTCTACACACACATAAAGTTTGGTGTGTTTAACTTTTATTTTGTGGAAGTTATTCAAATTTAAAGATAGGACCCTTATTTTGACCCACCCTGTATATAAAAAAATGGATCAACCATAATTAAGGCCGACTTGAAGACTCCCTTTTCATTAGCTACTACACTGTGATGTAGAGAGGGTACCGTTCCTTTCCTTGAATTACTCCACTTACCCTTGATCTTCATCTTATAATTCTGAATGTTAAGCAAGGAGGCATCAAGTAAGATTTTTAGTTTTTGGTATGACTCTACTTAGGGTTGAATCCTGGTCACCCAACCCATTAGTGAATACTATATCCATTATTATACAAAAAATAATATATAAACTATGGAATATAATTCAGATAACATTTTTTTATATATCTTTTGAAATGCGTGGGTTGCTGGTGGAGCGAGTCTGATGATTTCAAAACCTGAAACATGCAGTGAAACATCACTAATGACCGATCTCAGAGTATTTACAAGGTGTATTTTACGATTGACGATATATAGGTCACTGCTTTTTAGCGGTCATATGTGTTTGCATAGATGGTACCATTAGTAAATGAAACTTTTCTTTTTTTTAATAATTATTTACAAGAAAAATGAGATCTGAACAGGATGTGAAGGTGGCCCATTTTCACGGGCTTAGGTGTTCAGAATTTCCTTTTTCTTTTGTGTACACTAAAAGGCAGCGTTATATGAATATTACTTGCAGTGCAGTACCTACATAGCGCTGCCCGGGAGTCTTTTTACTTTCATTTTTGTTTAACTTTTTTTTTTTTGTAATCATACCGTTTTTATGTAATTTTTTTTTACCAATTTTTTTTTTTTTACCAATTTTTTTTTTTTTACCAATTTTTTTTTTTTTTACCAATTTTTTTTTTTTACCAATTTTTTTTTTTTACCAATTTTTTTTTTTTTACCAATTTTTTTTTTTTACCATTTTTTTTTTTTTACCAATTTTTTTTTTTTAATAGGATTTTGAAAGTTAAATTTAATTAGTATGGTATCGGTTGATCATTAAATAATTAATTGAATCAAATTGTTATAAAACTATAGCTCATGCTGTTAAGGTAATGTTTTAATATCAATTTATTACATTATTGGATATACATAGCTTCCAAAAACTTTGAATCTTTAAATACATGAGGATTTCCTAAGGATTTTAAGGCCAGAAATGACTTTCTATTCGACTGTTTGAATGCTTCTAAATTCCTTTTAAAATTTCAATAGGTCACAAAGTAATTCATTCTTTTTTTTTTTTTCTTTTTTTTTTTTCTTTTTTTTTTTTTTTTTTTTCAACTATTAACAAAAGATTGAATGGCTGACTAGTTTACAAAGAAACAGAAATGCATTCTGGTAAATTTAATTTAATAATTTTTTTAAATAGGATTTTTACAATTTTGTTTTATTTTATGTCATTGCATTTTTTATTTCAATAAATATCCGATTAATAGTAAATAAAAAGTAATAATTCGGTGTGTAATTATCAGAGTTAAATTGACACGAGAAATACACATGAATTATTCTCTTAATTTTATTAAGATGGATTTAGATATATATATTGTTTACCTCTTATAATGTATTCGCATATTACGGTAATTTTAAACTCAATTAACTGCTGCCAATTCTTTTTTTATTTTATTATATTGCGAATAAGAATTTTTTTTTTATTATTCTTTGTCATTTTCTTTTCTTCATTTTCTTTTCTTCATTTTATTTCATGATTTTATATTTATTTTCAAATTCTTTCGAATATTTTTGCCGTATGAGACAAAAATAGTATTTATATAAATTTTATTTATTTTTATCCCCACTGGAAATTTCTATGTTCCACACTAAGTTCCTCATTTATCATTTAATCCATTTTGAATATGTTGAAATGTAGAATTTAACAAGATGAAAATGTAGATCTGATTGTCTGCTGTGACAACAGACATTACAATTCTGTAATTGGCTTTAACACAAACAAAAATCATGGGACCATTTTCTATGAAAAATTGACGGAAATATTTTTTTTTTTCATTTTTGTTCATATTTGCACTTTCTCTTCCAAAAATCTTTTTTTTTCTTCACTAAAAAAAAAGTCTGTTCAATGATATGACAGGGGTGCAGTAAAAAAAATATATACTTTTTTTTCCCGTCTAGAAGCAGAAATTTATTTACTAGCTTGCTTCGCTATCGCTTCGCAATTTAATTTCTATTCATTAAACTTAATCTCTCTCTCGCTCTCCCATTACTTTATCAGAAACTTTAGTGCAAATGTATTATTTCGTGTAATTTGCATAAGCTAGACAGCAAACATTAAATTAATACTTAATAATAAAATGGTGTGATAAATTTTTGAATTTTTAAAACATGAAAATTTTTCTTTGAAAAATAATTTGCCTGATTTAATATTCATTCTTTAAAAAAGTTCATTCTTTCTGGTTTACATCGAATGAAAAGACTAGTATTAGTTATACTGCATGGAAATATCTCTTGGTTTATAAACACAAGATGATGCGAAATTCCTATTCTTAGGCAGTTTTATTCTTTATTTGAACATTTCATTATCATTAGTTTTAGCTGAATTTAGTTTTGTTTTTGAATAATTTGATAATAGTTGTTCTCATTTCCAAAAAAATAGATATTTCTAGATTTTTTTAACTTAAAAGTAAATCAAACATGAAAAAGTAATTAAAAAATGAAAGATTACGAATTCAGTAAAGTAACACAAAATGAATAATTAAAAATAATTAATTGAACATTTATTGAAATAAATTAAAATGTGTGTTTTTTTTGTTTTTTTTCAAAACGAACAGTTTTTTTTTTACTATATAGTAAAAATTTGTAATAAATTAAAACGGGCATTTTTTTTGGGGGGGGGGGGGATGAAACTTATTAATTAGTCTAAAAATGTATTCTTATCTCGAAATAAAATTCTAATTTATTTTTTTAAGACTTGAAATTCAATTTTTAATGCAATGCCTTAATCTTTGGACGCCATTTTGGATTTTTTTAAATTCTCTTTCATACTTGACAGCTATAAAAAAAGAAATACGTTTGAAAAAAAGAAAAAGTTAACAATGATTTCCAAGTGAATAAATAATCCTTAGGAAGGTAGCCGTGTTCATGGGAATAAAGTCACAATAGTAGGAACAAGTTGAATATGATTTCCAAGTGAATGAATAATCCTCTGATTACAAATGGACACATGCGCGTTAAGCCACGGCTCACTTCCGGTTCTGATTGAAAGTGGGAGTAAGAACTACTATCAATGACATCACCAGAAAAACTCCACTTAGTGCACCGGCCTGGATTTACGCCGGTCATGATCATGTCCGTTTTTTTTTTGGTTTTTTTTAGTAAAAACAAAAGTCAACTTTTTTTTTTTTTTCCACTTCATCAAAATAAAAGGTTGACCGTGATTTCAAAATAAGATAAAATGTAAAAAGAGGTTGTGTCCTCAGATAGGGATTTAATTCGTTTTAGCAAGCTGGCATCTTATCATCTTGCGTTATTAATATACATATTAAAAAGTATAATATAGAAATGTTATTTTGTGAGTAGGTCAAATAGCATTCGATTGAGAGATATCGCTTATCAAAAAGGGAGGAAAGCAAGATATTAGCAGTGAAATTCGAAAAAAATTACTCTAATAAGATTTCTTTCAAAGTTCTTCAATGTCATTGGTGGCAGGAAGAGAACTTTAGGTTGTGAGAGGGTTACTTTCTCCGACTCTTTCTATGATATTAGCAATCAAAACAAAAGCTCTTGATCAATTACATATGAAATCGATTGGAAATGAAATTTGTTTCTAACACAAACTAATATTTACCATAATTGACTGACTGAATAGTTTTAAGTATGTACCTTTTAACAAAGCTATGGTGGTCAACTAAATAGGGGAAAATTGGCTCTATTTTATATATAATATGAATGTACAGATAGAAATCTTCTAAATAATTTCATCAAGATAAACCTCCAAAAAGTGTCCATGGAGATTGATTTTTGTTATCTTTATTTCTGAATAAATCCAGTTTATTCATAAAATGATATCCATTAGAGCTATTTTAACCCGATTAGCAATTTGTTCCAAAATATATTGCTGTATAATAGTAAAAAAAAAAATCTAATTGTGCGGTAGATTTCGTTTTTGAAAATCTTGAAAATCCACTCAAGTACATAATACTTCTAACGGACCCCTCGAAATCAGTTTCGAATTTCACACGACCACAAAGTAAAAAGATGCCAACATTTATTTTTTTTTAAATGCGATTCACGATGATTATTCTGCGGCCATGTGAAATTCGAAAGTGATTCTGAAGCCATAAGCTGTCAATTAAAGAGTAATTTCTGGATAAAATTAAAGTTTATAGGCAAAGTCAAGTATCATGATTCATTTGTGCTCCTAAACCAAAGAGAAATGTTTTTTCAACTGCGCATCTGGTGTATCATTGAGCCAAATAGTCACCTGTAGAGGCAAAATTGTTAACAGGTAAAAAAAAAAAAAAAAATTAATGTCTGCATTTCAATACTGATTATTATATATCATAAATGTATTTGTAAACAAAAGAAAAACAATAAAAGCATTGAAAGTAGTGCTTTTATAGAATCACTCATGTCTCCAAACTGTTGTTTTTTGTTTTTTTTTCTTTCGTATAGGGGTGTTTTTTCCCAACTTTTGTTAACCGAGACAAGATATATTGCCACTGAAGCATAGGAAAAAACGGTTAGGAGCCGGGAATGATTATATAAAAATAACCCAGGTTGAAAACTGGAGTGATTCTATAAAATTACTTAAAGTTGTATTTAGAAAAAAAAAAAAAAAAAAAAACCAGTATAAAAAAAAATTGATGCTCTTCACAAGTTTTTTCTTTTTTTAAATTCTTTTTATCCACTTTGTGTGTGGGGTGGGGTGACTGGTGTAATGGATACAATTGTGAACTATGGAATTGTCTATTGCCATGGTCATTGATTTGATTAGCATGTTTTGTTTTGTTTTTTGCATCGGATGTGGACTGCACGTTGACCATGGCAGTACAAAGTAAAATTCTCCACTTTGAACAGTCATAGTGACAATTAAGGCAGGATTTTACAATTGAATAAGGGTCTGTATTTTATCAAGACACAACCTCTGAGTTATCAGCCAAGGTCAGCAGTCCTCACTCGATCGAGCCGGTTAAGTTTTCAGATGCCCAACACTCAGCCAAGTTCATTCTTCTGCAACGGGCATCTGGTGCATTTCATGGAGACACATCTGACTTGGACAACTTCCGCACCACTCTCTGGAATGAACTACCAGTTGGTCTGGGACTGATTATTGGTGATTTACGGCTGGCCATCTGAAGACTGTTCCCCAATCCGCCACTCGGTGGATGAGAAATGGTCACTCGACATTACAATGATGTTTTCAAATCCTATTAGATCTATTATGTTTAATTAAACATGAATACCATTGGAAATGGCATGACCCTCCCTCCCAGCTATGGCTAAACTAGCAACTTGTCTTCAATGAATTTTATACAATAAACTGTTTTACAATAAGTCAATCGAAACGTATCTGCCTGTGCTCCAAAGTGTCATGAAGACAACCTTCCTTTGCATTCTTGTTTCAAGCAATTTATTTAATAATTCACTCATGGCTAGCTAGACATGTCGAAACTTCACCAGATCCTTCCTTTCCTTTGTTAACCATCCATTTCAAGAATCTAACCCATGTAGACGTTTTGTCGGCTTCAAGGGACGCTATAAAGGAAGCCAATATTACAATCCTGTTACATCAAGAGGTTCTACTTGGCTGAATTTAGAAAGCCCTTTCTTCTCGATTGGTTGCCAACGAAGGCTAGAAAACTCAGCCTGCTCTACTATTTTATTAAAAAAAAAAAAAAGTTATATTTTTAATTCTTCTTGGATTTTTTCCATGAAACAATTCATTTCATTCACTTCCAGCTTCCTAAGCCGATTGAAACTTTACCATGCAACTCGCCCCAGTCAGGCCATACATTTTAAGAACCTGTCGGCAGTATCTTGTCTTTGAAACCATCTAGAACTAAACCATCCACCCATTTTTAAGGAGCAACAGTTCCGATTTGACTTCAAAAATGTCCTCCTTCTGGACTGGCTGACAACCAAATCAAGACAGTTCAACCTGTCCTGCTTTTTTAAACCACAGCTTTAAAAAAATAAAAATTCCCAAATTCGCTTCTAGCTCGCTGGGTTTGTTGAATCTTCACCAGACCTTGTCACCATGTATTTCAGGAACCAATACACCTTGGCGTCTATCGGTGCTGACAGAAAACGCTCCATTTCTAAGTACTTTCTCTTAGACTGGTTGCCGACGCAAACTAGAAAACCCTGTATGTCCTATTATTTTACATATAGCTAAAAGAAATAGTCGTGTATTCCATAAAGATGAGAAGTTAATATTTTTGCTCGGCTTGTCAAAATTTCACCAGACTGTCCACTGTCCAGTCAGCCGTACATTTTGAAAACAATCTATATTGCCAACTTTTTAGCTATAAAAAGTGACTTCCAAAAAAAAATTTTTTTTTTTTTTTCTTTTTTTAACTTTAAATATACCAAAGTTGCCATCCGACTGCCTGGTTTGAATTCAGAAATTGTCTTCTTCTGGACTGGTTGCCAATCAAGGCTAGGAGAGCCCATTTTTACCTATATCTAGAAGAGATGGATTCGTGCCTTTCTTTAATGGGCATTAGTACGGCATGAACACCAAACTGTTTCAGCTAGAATTTGGACTCGCTTCACTGATTCCATGTTCTCTCCTGTTAACTGTTTCTTTTCCAGTTGTTTCTGTCATACCAGAGTCAAAAAAAATGGGAAATCTTTGTTGCCAGCGTTTTCTGGCTTTAACCGTGAGAGAATTGTTTACTTAAAAACTACTGAATGTTTTCTCCAATGTTTCTTTTGATCAGAGTTGAAATGCACTTATCATATTTAATATCAACCTGACTTTTTACAAGATATGTATACCATATTATTGTTATTACTGTTATTTCAATAATACACTTTTTTTAAAGAAATTTTGTGTTGTTTTCATTGATATTTTTGTTCAAATAGTTAAACAACTGGTCTATATGTACTTTACAGATTATAAATATCCAACACATTTTATTTAATGAAACATTTCGGAAGTAGATACGTGTAACACGATCAAAACAAATTTCATCATTTGTCTGATTAATCCGCTCTTTCTGATGTAAGGAATTTAATCCAATTTACCTTTTCATTTCTTGTCTGGGCATCAGTTATTCCCCAAGGATAACAAGACAAACGATTTTTCTTTTGTATTTTTTTGTTGGTTTCTTTCACAAATGAACAAACAATCCCCACGATCTTTGCGTGACATCACGCCCCAATCTGTCTGTCTGTCAGACTCTCTTCCTCCCGAGACCCATACTCCCCTTTGTTAAATAAAAATGGTTTACATTGGCATTTATGTTTATGGCTTGATTTCCAACCACATTGCTTTCAGAACAGTAACATTCTCTTGTTCCATTGTTTTCGACTTATTAACATCACGGACAAAAGAATTGTTGGGCTGGTTGAGTGAGAAATTACCGAATGCAAAGTCTGTTCTTTCTGAACTCAAGATGTGTATTCCTTTAATACTGATGTGCTGGGGAAGGTTGGCAAACGGAAATACCATACACTTCTATGAGACAAGAACATTCTTCCAAGCATTCGATCCGTTGTTTTGAATTTTTAGATTTGAGACCATCAATAATGTAAGTGACTTCAATATTGTTCGTACATTGTTTTTTGGATCTCCCACTTTGTCATTTAAATAAGGCAAGAATGAGACTGCTTCAATATCATTCATATGATAATCATGTTCTGAAGAGTAACAAAAATGCTCTGAATATATTCCAATGCTTTATTTACCATTCTCGAGTTGGTATCAAAAAAATTGTTTTCATTGTGCGCAAACGAAGATCACGTCTCTCTTTCCAAGAATTTGTTGGAAACGCTTTCACAGACAAATGAGCATTGTACAATATTTTATCAACGTTTAAATCTTTGATGGAATCAGGGGAGCATCCGCACCATTCTCCACGTACATTTCATAATCATTTCAATAAATATTGATGTACATGTCTCTTGAAAGATCATTGTGTTAACTGTTTGGACAACTTGTGGTCCCTCTCCAATATCCATTAATCAAGTGTCCAGTAGTAATGTTATCACACTGTCAGATCCTTCAGGACATCCCGGCTGGTCTGAGTACCAAGAGATTTATTAGAGAACATTGTCTTCATAGTTGCCAACATCGACAGCAATTTTCCAATTTCTCTCCAAAATAATTCTTTTGTTTCTCTTTTTTATTTTGCTTTTAATTATTTATTCTTTTTCCATGTGCAGTTTCAAGCCGATATTCCGTTTCTCTGTTCCCACACATGTCAAACGTGATTTATTGAACTTTCTGCAGTTTCAAGCCGATATTCCTTTGTCCAGTTCTAAGTGATAGTCTTCTGGACGATGAAGTTTCATTCCTTACTACACACGATAATGACTAAAAATAACATAGTAATTAACACTTCTACCCCGTCATAGCTGATGGAACCAGAAAAATCTTCCTCTTAGTCACTTAGAACTGATCGTTAATCAATGGCTTTTACCGTTGCGCGATGGATCCATAGGCAATAATAACTAAGAATAACATAATTAACATTTCTACCCAGCCATGGCTGATGGAACGAGAACAATCTGTCCCCACAGATTAAATAATGAGTTCAGTTCAAAATTCTGTATGGGTTCCTAGAGTTCAAAAAGATGCACATGAAGAAAGTTGGGAGTTACATTGGCTGAAACGTTAAAATAACCAGTGAAATAAGAATAATCCAAAATATATTTTATTTAACTAAACGTTTTAAAAGTAGATACATTGTACAGGGTGGGCAAAAATAAGGGTCCTATTTTTAAAAATTCATAACTTTTTTATTTATTGATTTTTTTTTTTTTTTTTTTTTTTTTTAGAATAAGTAAAGGACCCCTTCCGAAGCAAGCATGAGCCGTATTAGCCCTAAGGAACGTACCCTCATTTAGAAAACATTATTTTTGCTTAAAAAACTCAAAACAGTGTAAAAAACAATACTTTAGTTTTTGTAAGTTTTAAGAAGTGTTTTTCGGCTAAAATTTGTTTTGTTTATTTCAAAAAATCTCGGAAGGGTCAGTCTACACACACACATAAAGTTTGGTGAGTTTAACTTTTATTTTGTGGAAGTTATTCAAATTCAAGTTATTCAAATTTAAAGATAGGACCCTTATTTTGGCCCATGTATGTTATTTGGTTTAAATGATGAATTCTTATTGAATACAGCATATGTAACAATATGGACAAAGGAATATCGGCTTGAAACTGCACATGGAAAAAGAATAAATAATTAAAAGCAAAATAAAAAAGAGATACAAAAGAATTATTTTGGAAGGAAATCGGAACATTGCTGTCGATGTCAGCAACTATGAAGACAATGTTCTCTAATAAATCTCTTGGTACTCAGGCCAGCCGGGATGTCCCGAAGGATCTGACAGTTTGATAACATTACTACTGGACACTTGATTAATGGATATTGGAGAGGGACCACAAGTTGTCCAAACAGTTAACACAATGATCTTTCAAGAGACATGTACATCAATATTTATTGAAATGATTATGAAATGTATGTGGAGAATGGTGCGGATCAGGGAGCATCCGCACCAAAGATTTAAACGTTGATAAAATATTGTATGTTATTTAGTTTAAATGATGACTTCTTATTGAATACAGCATATGTAACAATATGAGGTGTGGACAAAGGAATATCGGCTTGAAACTGCAGAAAGTTCAATAAATCACGTTTGACATGTGTGGGAACAGAGAAACGGAATTAAGGGACATGAAACATGTGACATGTTTCACCAACTTGGATAGGGCGTTTTTGACAGAACCTGTTGGAAGTAAATAAAGGAGCACCTGTATATAATAAATAAATCTAGTGGCATAGACAGCATGCTGTTTGTCTTTCTCTATCTAACCCCAACCGACGATATTTAAGAGTGAATAAAAGAGCAAAATGTCTGTATTATAATCATCTGTGTTAATTAATTACAATTAACGACGACTTGGTGTGTTTCGTTTAGCAAAGCAACAATCAGTCAGTTCAGAAAGTTTTCATTCCTTCATCTTAAAGAAAATTCAATCAATATAGACATAAATCTCATAAAACGAACAACGCAGTTTAAAAACTTGAAACATCGAAGAATCAAAAGCTTATTGATAACAAGTTCACTACGATGTTACAAATCGTTCTTATTTTTACATAATTTAGACCGCGTTCCGATGGAAGGGTTTGAGTGGCACCTTTAAGCAGGAATGTAGAATTCTCCGCTTTTTAGCAGAATTCCACTTTATTTTTAATCCAGTAAAGGCGGATTTCTGCTAAAATCGTTAGACTCTCATATATGCGAGTTCTCCGCTTTTTGATCAAAATCCGCTTTTTTTTCTTTTCTTTTTAAATAAGGAAAAGATGATTTTCCCTCTTATGACAGTTCTCTCTGAAAACTGAAAATGTTAATTTTGCTATGAAGGCTAAGATTTCAAACAATTTATGAAGGGGGTAGGGGAGTTAGATGACTTTTGTTTCATCAAAGAATGACTTGCTGTTTCTATTCCCCCCCCCCCCATGCACACTTGGTGTGTTTCTCTTAATTTTGACTTTCTTAGTTGAAACTCATTGGAATTGTTTAGGAAATAAGTTTCTTTTTTGTACTGCCCTCTCTCCACGCACACACACACGGGGCCGTGGCACTTCCCAGGTGGAGAAATTCATCTCGATTTCAGCTGTTTTTGCAATAGACTACTTACATCTCCGCTTAAAGGTCAGAGGTGACCTCAAAGGGAAAATCGCTGAAATCACGTGATTGTTTTTTTTTGGGGGGGGGGCTCTATCTCTTCTGGGCTGACAACATAAGCAAGCGGACGCGAAACGTTGGCGTTTCCTGAGGAGCCCCAATGAGGGTGGGGTGTGGGGTCGCATACAATGTAGCTAGGTGTAACAAGACAAGTGATCTGTCTATCTATCTATCTATCTATCTGCTTACGACTCTCTCTCTCTCTCTCTCTCTCTCTCTCTCTCTCTCTCTCTGATGTGGCAGTCCACATGTCAAATTCTTTGTATCACTCCCATTTTGGCTTTATAAATGGTCCAAGTTATCTACATTAATAAACCTTTCTTACACACTAACATCAGCGTCCAAGTGTTTTATCTACACTCAAGAACCTGGGTTTACGACGAGGACACGGGTGTATAGTGGTTTATACACCCATCGGTAAGTGAAAATATGACACTATGTTAGCCAGGATTTGTATGCATATTTTGTATTAAAATAAATTTTTCTTTTCTCTTATTGCACATTTCTGCAATGAATTGAAATAAAATGCGGACTTGTTGGACTTTCTTAATTCCTTTTCCTTCATTTCTTTTTTATTAACTTTTCACAATAGCCAAAATTCAGCGATGCAATAAGCTTTACTGATTGTCCACAAGAATATAAATCGGTCGTGAGACTGTATATCTCCGCCTGACAATCTAAGGATGGGCCAAAGTCTTATCTGGGGCTTATTACTCTATATTGTATGAAATATTCCAAAAGTTATGTCATAAAAGCATTCAGAACTCAAAAACAAAAACATTTTGATTAGGCTGAAATTTGGCATGGTACTTACTGTTATTATTATTATTATTTGTTTGTTATGCCTCCTTGGGCATCTCCCCTTTAACTATCTTCTCAATTCAACTGTAAAAAAAAAATCAAACTCTTAGTACAGTATCGATATCCATATCAAATTCTGTTAAATATTTCATTTGACAACTCCCAAAAGTGCCCCCTCAATTTCTCCCTCCTACCACTTTCTCTGAATTCATCCAACTTCATCTTAAACTGATCCATGCTATTGCTGTTCTTAATCTGATCTAGCAACTTATTCCAAAAACATATTACTCTGCGAGCAAAAAAACTTAACTGGTTAACAGATCTAGTTTTTGAAAACTGCCTTGACAATAACCTTCCAGATCTAGGAGAAATACTAAAAAAATGCCCACCATAGTTAGAAATGCCATTAATTATCTTGAAAGTCTCAATCATATCACCTCTCATTCTTCTCTCCAGCAAAGTAGTCAATCCCAATTTGTCCAATCTTTCTCTGTAACTGCACTCCTTTACTTTACTTATTAGTTTTGTCACCCT
The DNA here is from genome assembly GCA_963556195.1 of Sepiola atlantica. NCBI lineage: Eukaryota > Metazoa > Mollusca > Cephalopoda > Sepiida > Sepiolidae > Sepiola > Sepiola atlantica. The sequence goes on from OY744529.1 coordinate 11,599,973, forward strand.
TCTTTGTACGCCTTCGAGTTTCAATATTACATTCCAATTTCCATATCTAGTAGCTGGATCCCAGACCTGGGTTGCAGTATTCTATATGAGGTCTTATTAGAGCTTTATATCTCCTTAACACAACATTTGTCTCCCTCGAAATAATATTCCTAACCATCCACCCGATCATTCTATTTGCCCTCAATACAATGGTCAAAATATGATTATTTGCCCTAAATGTATTATCAAACCCCACTCGCAAATCGCACTCTCCAACTACTTCTTTGATTTCTCTGTTGTTTAGTACATATTCAACTCCCACATTCCTGGATCCTACATGTAGTACTTTACATTTGTCTAGGTTAAATCCCAATTTCCAAATGTCCTCCCAATATGATAATTTATTTAGATCCATCTGTGTTATTTCCTTTGTTATCAAAGAACATCAAATCTATACATCAAATTTGGAAAAATCGGAAGTTGAAATTCCGTCAAAATTTTGATCATGACAACTTTTCAACATCACGGACATATAAGATGCAGGACTTCATTGGCTACAATATGGTCCAAAGAGTGAGTCTCTACGATAAACAGAACCGAAATTATTGCCAAAAGTGTGACTTCATCTTTTTCTTGACCTTGCCGTTAAACCTAGATATCCCAAAATTAAATTAGCGATAAGCTAGACCATGACCGATATTTTGTCCAACTTTGGTGACGATTGGTCAAGCAATGCTAGACTGTACACAAACAAACAAACAAACATAGTTACAAACTCGACCGAAAACATAACCTCTTTGACGAAGGTAATACTCAGTCAAGGTTGAAGTAGAGATTGGTGTCTCAAAGAGCTTATTTTGTCACTGAATTTTGGCCATTCTAATCTGAGAATCTTTCCAAATGATCAGTGAATTCTAGAATCCTGTATTTATACGCTGGTAAGGCAAAACTTGGACACAGACAAAACTTAGAAACATAATGTTACTTTATATCTGAAGAAATAGTTTGCAAATTCCCTGTGAAGCTATATATATATATATACGAGAAAAGATGTGACCCATCGGGTTAGATTGTTTGAATCAGGAAAAATTGAGTTTGCACAGTCAGATAAATTTTTAAAAAATAAAAACAAAATCCAAAATTAGTCTTTTTGTGTACTATAACTCCCTCTTTTTCTCTTTCCAAATATAGTTAAATAGTATTAATAATTGTGGTGATATTCCCTATTTTTTATGATGGCCTATTCCAATCTTCTGTTTTATAGTTTGTTGATTTACTATCAAAGGTAAAAAAATTGAGAGAGATGGAGAAAGATTAATGGAGACGAGAATGATAGACTATAAAATAAGAGCAGGGAGGAGGGAGTCAAACAACAGACAGTGAGAGAGAGGGTGAGAGTAAGAGATTGACTTAGTAAGACACTGGTGACTTGGTGAGTAAATTGCAAATTCCAGCTAATTAGAACAATTAAAATGAATTTTTTCTTTCAAATATAACTCAATCCCAAAACCAAGGAATATTTTACATGTATTTTGTGTCATTAAAATATATATTAAAAAAGCCTTAGAGAAACAAACGTTGATTAACTCAACTTTAGTATATTTATTTATTTGTTTGTTATGCCTCCTTGGGCATCTCCCCTTTAACTATCTTCTCAATTCAACTGTTAAAAAAAAAAAATTAAACTCTTAGTACAATATCAATATCCAGATCAAATTCTGTTAAATATTTCATCTGATAACTCCCAAAAGTGCCCCCTCAATTTCTCCCTCCTACCACTTTTCCTGAATTCATCCAACCTCATCTTAAACTGATCCATGCTATTGCTGTTCGTAATCCAATCTGGCAACTTATTCCAAAAAAATATTACTCTGTGAGCAAAAAAACATAACTGGTTAACAGATCTAGTTTTTGAAAACTGCCTTGACAATAACCTTTCAGATCTAGGTGAAATACTAAAAAAAATGCCCACCATAGTTAGAAATGCCATTTATTATCTTGAAAGTCTCAATCATATAACCTCTCATTCTTCTCTCCAGCAAAGTAGTCAATCCCAATTTGTTCAATCTCTCCCGGTAACTGCACTCCTTTACTTTACTTATTAGTTTTGTCATCCTTCTTTGTACACCTTCCAGTTTATTTAGGCAGAATTCCTTCATCTAAGCATATTTGGTTAAATATTATAGACAACTTTTCTTTATATGTTTTTCTAGAGATCTGTTTAAGTTTATTGAGAGCGTTTGTTTTATGTGGAAAATAGCTGATAAATTCACCATGCTTAGAATTCCAAATACTTTCAGTCTGACTGCAAAACATTCTTGGAGAGTTATATGTGCATTGCAAAGATACTCAACAATTTAAATATTTTAGTAAATTTAAATTGTTGAGTATCTTCGTAATACACATAAGTCCCCGGGGATGGTCTGTGATCTGATCAAAAAGTACTTGGAATTCTAACTATGGTGAACTTATCAGCCATTGGCAACCTGAACCAAAGACTCTCATCAAAAAGATTAATCTTTATTCAAATACTAGCAGGATGACCCGACGTTGCTCGGGATTAAATGAGGATCACTACTATGTACTTTTTCACTATGCTCATAACACCATATTATTTTCTTTGTTTTTACTGTCCCCCCCCCCTCCTCTTCTTGTATATAGTCGGAAGAAGCTGAAATGTTGGAAAACTCTCTGAATTAGTATCTTATATATATGGTTTAAATTTCATTAAAATCGGATACGTATATTTTAAGTTTTAAGGGGTTCTGTCGCAATGGGTCACTTAGAGGTGTGTGCAAATAGATATTCGACATATAGAGGGTAACATGTAGATTCAGGACCACTTCCAGTGTTTCCTCTGATAATTTTATACATATAATATAAATTTCATCAAAATAGAATATATTTGAAGTTTTAAAGGAGGTCAGGGCCCCCATAGCTCCCTTAGGTTAGGAGTGCAGAAGATTTCATACATATGATTTAAATTTCATAAAATTAGAAGTGGAGATCAGTTTTCTATTTAAGTTCAAGGTAAAATAGGCTACCTTTTTTTTTCTATCTTTTTTTAGCCAAAATATCCCCACTTAAAAACGCGTTTTCAGAATTTCAGTAGAGTAATTTTATATAAAATTTAAATATGGGGTGACCCTAAAAAAAATGCTGTTCATGGAATAGCAAGAGTATTTTTAAAGTAAAGAGGGCCATCACAGCTCAAATCAAGGCAGTCGCAAAAGAGGAGTTTGTCAGAGTTATTGACAATTTTGCATGTCGTATCTTGGTGTGCTTATCATTGAACGGCGATAAAACAAAGAGTGTTGGACATTCATAACTGAAACTTGGTGGGCAATTCAGGCATAGACTGAAGTTTATTTGTACCAAATATAGTTGGATTGCATAAAGAGTTGTGAATTTTATTAATGATTCAATGGGTGGCATTTCTTTTTTTTTTGGGGGGGGGAGGGGTCACTTTGTACCGATACTGAACCCCACACCTAAGAATTGAACAGTAAATTTAAAATATACATATATACGTATATGTATAATCTGAGAATTTATTGTTTAATATGTAGTAATCCAAATATTATCTTGCAAAAAATTAAATAACGCAGATTTTAGAAGAGTTGAGTGAGGAAAGTCCTCGGGGGAAAATATCAACTACAAAGTAAACTGAATCCCCATCTAAAAACTGAACAAGTGTGGTTTTAAAAGAAAGCATTTCATAATCTGAAAATTTGTTACTTAGTCGATATTAATCCGAAGATGTTTAACATTCAACTGTCAATCTATCCATTTCATTGTCCGGGTCATAATTATTTTTAAATAGCCGCCATCTTAAAAAAGAGACATAACTCTGTATTCATATATATATATATATATATATATATATATATACACATTCCATGATAAATGCCAGTATACTGAAATCATATACCCATAATAGGGTTAAGATGAAAATTCATATACACTAAATATACAAAAGCAAGGAAATTCCCAAATTTTTACACTTTTATTGTCATTAAGGGTATGACTACATATCAACCAAACCATTTCATTATCACATCACTACAGTATAAATCTCTATGCATGAGTGGATGAAGTGTGTGAGATGCGCTGAAGAAAAATTCCTACCAGTAAAATACATAGCCCTGTTGTTCTCGCATACCCTTAATGACAATAAAAGTGTAAAAATTTGGGAATTTCCTTGCTTTTGTACATTTAGTGTATATGAATTTTCATCTTAACCCTATTAAGGGCATATGATTTCAGTATACTGGCATTTTTCATGGAATGTCACTACTTTTGTAAAGGCTATGCCTCAATACAATGGTCATTTTTAAGGTTTTTAACAATTTTCTGGAAAACTAAGGTATATGGTAAACTGAAATTAAAATGCCATAAACTAGACCCTAGAACCTCTATCTCTGCCAAAAATCAGCTGAATCCATCAAATAGTTGATGAGATACAGGGTGGCACATACGTACGTACGTACACACAGATAACATGATTTCATGATTGAACTTTCTGGATCTCTGGGTTGCCTTGAGTGATGATGCTGAAATTCTACACACTTATAGAACCTATCAAATAAAAATTTTGTGCAAAGTTTTAACTAATTTGGTTTATTGGTTTTTGAGTTATGATTGATCAAAGAAATGAGATTTCCAGCATAGGCCATTCTTGTATTCTATTAAGGGATAGAGCGCTTTCGCGCCTCCCTTGATTATATATATATATATATATATATATATATATATATATATATATATGTAGTTACTTCCGTTTGATTGGAACAAAAATGTTATATTTTAGAAAAAAAACGGAATAGTTAAAAAAAACAAATTGCAAGTAAATACGCTACCAGGAAAGCAAGTTCGTCAGAGCACATTCCATTAAAGTACTTGTAAAACAAGCACAGGGATGCAGCGATGGGACAGGAGCTTGAGCTTGGTAGACAGTGTGGGACCTATTAAATCTTCGAGTTACTTTTAGCTTTGATAAACGGTGACTTATCATTTAAAAAATATATTTATACTCTGAGAATTTTGTGCATATTCTGATATAGTAAAATGAAGTTTTTTTTTTAAAAATAAATAACATTTGCGTGGTTGGTGAAAACATTCACAGCAAGAACTCGTCTTCTTCTATCACAACTGCTAAAGACTTTCCTTTCTTCCTCTGTGTGCTTAACATCAAAATAAATTTCCATGAACAATGTTTGTTTCCAAGAATCTCTCGTCTGCGGAACACATTACCACGGGATTGCTTCTCTCCAGACTGCAGATCCAATCTGAAGAAATATACGTCATAAAGCGTCGTCATAAATCATCAAATTTTATTCATTCCATTCATCATTTTCAATCCTCTCATAATATTCTCTATCATTCAACTGACAAAGTATCCACCTCATTAACCCTTATCATCTAGTCATTACGTTAAAAGAAAAAGTCATTCATATTTATAATCTGAGAATTTTATGTATAACCGATATAGTAAAATGAAGATTTTTTTTTCAAAATAAATTAAATAACATTTTAGTAGTTGGTGAAGACATTTACAGCAAGAACTCGTCTTATTATTGCGTGTCTTTTAGCCTTGATAAGTGATGAATCATTAGTTGAAAAAAGAAAGTAAAGGCATTAATACTGCCACCGCCCTACGCAAATTTTGCAAATGTCCACCGAGTTGATTAATTATTCTATTCAGTTTAATGCAGGTCACAGATGCAGAATTACATTGACGGGTGCAGCACATCCTACTGCACTCGTCATACAAAAGGGCGTATTCTTTGTTATGCTCATTTTTTTTTCCTGTTACTAATTTTGCCCATCCTAAACTTGTTATACGGATTACAACACGCATTTATCTACACAGATTAAACTCTTCATAAATACACAAACAGGACAGAACTAAATAGACGGAATTGTCAGATTTTCAGAGGGGGGCCCATTTTGTGAGTCAATCTGAATGTGAATTTATTCAGTATTCATCACTGCAAACCTTGAAACTCTACTTTCCACTGTTACTTGAGTGATTGTCTAATTAAACAGAGAAGGAAAAGAATATCACTTCTTCCAGGTCGACCAGGAGCATTTGACAGGCATCTTCATTATTAATGATAATAAAAGTGTCTATTTGTTACGTAAGGGGAGCTGTGTTTACAGTGGAAAAGTCTTAACGGTCAAAGGTCACCTCAAGTGGTAGTAAATGAAGTCACATGACTTTCAGTGGGGTCTGTCTCAATCTCTTAGCTGGCGAGATTTCAATGGGGGGACAGCGAGCGAAAGGTGGGCAGGTGTAGCAGAACGGATTATCTATTAATCTGTCTGAGAAAAATAGAATAGTATTTCATTGATTTGAAAAAGGATAATATAGGGTGGGCAAAAATAAGGGTCCTATTTTTAAAAATTCATAACTTTTTTATTTATTGATTTTTTTTTTTTCTTTTTTTAGAATAAGTAAAGGACCCCTTCCGAAGCAAGCATGAGCCGTATTAGCCCTAAGGAACGTACCCTCATTTAGAAAACATTATTTTTGCTTAAAAAACTCAAAACCGTGTAAAAAACAATACTTTAGTTTTTGTAAGTTTTAAGAAGTGTTTTTCGGCTAAAATTTGTTTTGTTTATTTCAAAATATCTCGGAAGGGTCAGTCTACACACACATAAAGTTTGGTGAGTTTAACTTTTATTTTGTGGAAGTTATTCAAATTCAAGTTATTCAAATTTAAAGATAGGACCCTTATTTTGGCCCACCCTGTATGTGATGGGTAAATGAACTATTTGCTTTTATTTAGATCTGTTACATCATTTATACTATGATCACAGATGAATTGAAGAAATGTAATTGTAGTAAGTTTCTTCAATTTTTCTGGATTTACAAATGCATACTACTAAACTATTGATGATAAAATAAAGATTTCTTATTTTCATATTCATGACATTACGTAGTCAATTTGATCATCGCACTGTTAAGAGGTAGGGCGAGGTGGAAAACGTTATTTTTATCTTGCGGTCTAAACAGTTGCATGTTAAAACAAATGGATTATCTATTAATCTGTCTGTCTGTCTGTCTGTCTGTCTGTCTGTCTGTCTGTCTGTCTGTCTGTCTGTCTGTCTCTCTCTCTCTCTCTCTCTCTCTCTCTCTCTCTCTCTCTCTCTCTCACGTATACAAAGTCAACCTGTTTTCTGTTTTAAATAAATCCTGTCTAAAAAAAAGTAAACAACTAGTGTTGACGTAGGTTTAATCAACAGACAAAAAACAACCTGGGTTCACAACAACGACGACGACGACACATGTGCGTAATATAACATATTTACTTCATGTCATGTCTGTGTAAATATTGAGAAATAAATCTTGAAGATGCTGCAAGGTTAGTCACCATCAACTGCCGACTTAATCACTTGCTTTGGGCTTTTCAACATCACTATGGGAGGAGCCGCCATTCACCCATGCATGGAGTATCTGGGCTGGTGCATCAACTACTAGTCTCTCTCTCTCTCTTATACAGGGTCCAAAAAAGAGTCTCTAATTAAATAGGTCCCATACTATCTACCAAGCTCCAGCCCCATAGCCGCTTTGTTGCATCCCTGTGCTTGTTTAACAAGTACTTTAATGGAATGTGCTCCAATGAACTTTTTACTCTGCTGTCCCTCTACGTGAATATACCGTATACAGGCAATCAGCTAAATCCCAACCCTTCACCGTAGAGATCCACAGATGCCGGAAGACTTTCTACCCTAATACCTTCTCTCCTCCAACTGCTAGCCTTTGGAATTTCCTCCCTGCTCCCTGTTTCCCTGATGGTACTAACATGCAGAAATTTAAATGTAATGTGAACAAACATCTCACTGTAAAACTCCCCACTTAGGATGCCCCTATGGATATGGCCCCTAATTCACAGTAGCCCTTTACGTCTCAGTGGCAACGTGCCTTGCTTGGGGTGAATTAAAGTAAAAAAAAAAGCAAGATATTTTACAGCTATGAAAAAGAAGGAAAATCAATCATTGATATTTATTGATGACTAGATATACCTACCGGCTTTACTTGCAATTTATTTTGTTTTCCTTTTTTGAACAATGCCGCTTTTTTCTAAAATATTACATTTTTGTTCTAATCAAACAGAATATATGAATATAGAGTTATGTCCCTTTTTTAAGATAACAGCCATTTCAAAATAATTCTGACACGGACAAAGTATTTTCTAAAAGGAAATAAATCGAATTACGTATTATTTTTTTTAACAACATGCTGCAACGTTCCATAAAAAACTGACGAATCAGAAACAAATATTGATTGTGTAGGAAGAAAGCTATCGATGACAAAATTCAAGAATCAGTTATGTAATATATTAGATGCAAAGTAGTGTGATTGCAAAAGTTAGAAATGTATGGTGTAAGTTCAGGGAACTTCTGCCATTACTAACCAGCAGAGCGATACCACTGTCGATTAAGGTATGTACCTATCAAGCATGTGTATGCAGTGTGATGATGTATAGAAGTGAAACCTGACCAGTGAGGGTTGAGGACATGTTTTCCATGGAAAGAAATGCTATTAGAATGATACGATGGATGTGTAATGTGAGCATTAAAGATAGGCTTAGATCTGATGACCTCAGAGGACGATTAAATCTGAACCGTACAGGGAGATGTGTGCAGAATAGGAGACTTTCATGGTATGACCATGTTGAAAGAATGAATGAGAATTCTTGGATTGGTAGATGTAGAACAGTTGAGGTAGCAGGTTCAGTTCACAGAAGAAGGCCAAGGAAAACTTGGGAGGAAATGATAGGAATAGACTTGAGGAAAGAGTGATAAATAAAGATCTGGCCATAGAGCGATTAGTTTGGAAGTCAATTTCTAAAAGCCGTCCAACACATGTCACATCTAAAACGAACGTTAAATTGAATATGATGATGATGATTGAAATGAAGTGGTCTTTTGTGAGTGGTAAGACACAAATATGAAGAAATAAACTGGATGAAAACGATTCTGTAGATCAACAATAATAATCATTTATCATATGAATACAACCGAAAAAGAATTACTTTGAAAATGCGGGCATATTTAATTGTCTGTTGCTGAGCAAAAGTCCAGCGAATATTTCCCTGTTGTTGGTGGGTCAATGTATTGGCAGAAGCTCTGCTTTTCAAAATGCTGTTTTGATCACGGGAGATAACAAAAGGCAAAAAGTTACCCCCCTTTAAACACTATTTTCTCTAGATGGACTCTGTTTTATCTAACAATGATAATGATGATTCCGAAGTTTATAGAAATATTTTTCCTGCCAATTTACAAAAAAATGCGACAAACCAATAAGGAATAAGTATATCATACAAGCAGTACAACAACCCAAAATACAACAAAAACTTCATTGAGGTAAAAACGTTTAAGCTGGCCAAGTCAATCACAGTACCTTAACCCAATAAAGCATGCATTAAATCCCCTGAAGAGGGGACTAAGAGAAGAAACTTCTTAGAACTAAAAGAAAATGTGGTAGAAACCTGGAAAAGCATCATAAATGAAGAATTGAACAGTTTGGTCTGACTGCAATTTGAGATGTTATTAGCCTGACAACAGAAGACAAAATGAAGTGCGCATGTGCAATCTAAATGAAGTGCGCATGTGCAATCTAAATGCATATACATAAATATTAACCAATCAGCACGTTAAGTGCAGAAGGAAAACAATTCCAGAATCTTCCATGTGCACATCTATAAAAGAAACAAAAGCAAGACAAACTAACGGTTAATTTGATAGTCACCACCAGCCAATGAGACATCATGTTTCCACACCAAAGTAAATCATACATTTCCCACAAACAAAACCGCACAACATTGATCTGAGCCTTCATTGGAGAAATGATTATGAAATGTCGCCATGCTAGTGCAAACTGCAATCATCGGCATTGGCAACAACTATCGACAAGCAGCAACAACAGCAACAATATCACTGCTATATCTCACTATGTGCAATCATCAGCATCGACAACAGAAAACTAGCTACGCACAGCAACAGCAGCTGCAGACGAACAGAAGAACAACATTATTGTCAGTGTGATACTATGGACTGTCCTCCCCTGCAGAACCGACGAAATGATTCAATCAGAAAATAAGATGGGGAGTAACCGAGGAGACAAAAGACCGGGCATAGGATTTCTGGTATGACTAAATATGGTTGTGAATCAGAGTTGTTTGCGGCAGTTGAGTTTTTGCAACAGTTGAGTTTCACAACGGTTTAGTTTACGGCAGTTAACTGTTTAAGAAAGCTGATGTTAGAATGTGACAGTTTGCAACTCAGACAGAAGACGATCAGATTAGAGTCAAATGTGGGCGAGAGCAGATTGGCGCAGACCCGAGATAAGCTGACTCCAACTGAACAACGGTGTTGCTTCGACTGACAAATTATCTCAGTTGGCACTTGGCTGATTCATTGCAACTTAACTAAAGTGTTGACGTTAGTGTATGAGGGTCTTTTTCTGCGACGGTATCACACACTCATCCAGGGCTCCAGGACCTATACATAATGTATCTGAGTTTGTCTTGTGAGTCTGCGTTATTTTATTTTTGTCAACTTGTCCAACAGTGCTTGTACCCTCGACGATTTGTCGGTGGAATAGACGACATGGCCAGAACGAGAACAAGAACGACGATGAAGGATAGGAAAACCACAACACACACAGCATTGTACAACTTTGTGAATCATTTCCTCGACTTTGGAGAGAGACAGTCCATAGTATCACATTAGTACAAAGCGCAATCATCAGCATCGCCAACAACTCTCAACTAGCAAATAGTTAAAACTACTCTTACTGCTAATCAAATCACATACAAACAATTCTTTGCATGGAACAACCACGGGAGACATATACACATACTACCTATATTGATGATTGAACTTACTTGCGCACAGTGTCTCACACAGACCCTCATGCACATGCAAAACAGCCAAGAAGATTTTTCTCTAAATAAAATATTGTTATCTTTACGACCACTGTTTTATCATAATTTATTCGTTTGTTTGATCATCGCATCCTTTTTCCAATAATTATTTTCTTGTTAGCTGGATCGATGGCCGTCGTCATCTGTTCTGCTACTCTCGCGACGAGACAGTCTTTATACAGTTCTTGCAAATTGTGTAACTAAATATAAAATTTTATTTTCTTTAATCTGTATTTTACTTTTGATTATTTAAAAATAGGATAATCTGATGCAAATCTCAGAATTACTATATTTTGTTTACATGAATAAATTGTACAAAAAATTGCATTGAACACTCTACAAATCAATGAGACTGCTGCTGCTGTTTGCCATGAAGAAGTATTTCCATGTCTGGCTCGATGGTTGAGGTAAACAACAGATAACTGATATTCATACATTTTTATCTCACTGTAAATCTTAATTGAAACCTACTTTTACGTCTATGTCACAAAATGATATGAGTTTTACTGTTAACGGGCTGGATTGCAATAATAAAACCTAGCAGGGTGGCGGGCCGGACGCTAAGCCTTCGCGGGCCGGATGTGGCCCGCGGGCAGGAGGTTGCCCGCCCCTGCCTTACACCATGGCTATTAGTGGGATGAGGTCTCTTGGAAAACCAAGATCTTTTTCCGGATACGGTGTCAACCATCCATTATCCAACCACACCTGCAATTTGCGCTTGTATCCCCCCCCCCCCCGATGTATTCAGGCACCGAATACTATGACCCTTATGTCTAGAGCTTCTCTGGTAGCTTATTTCCTGACTCTTTCCAAAGTGGTATCCAGGCTTGGTCAAACTCTGTACTAAACTCAGGGTCATTAATTCTCAAGACAACACAGATATGCATACAGAAAACTGGACTTTGTTTGACTCTGTGATGCGTACTCTGTCCATCTTAATAATATCCATCCCAAGGAGCAAGTCAAACTCCAATAAAATGCTGCCCATGCCCAAAAAGCATGAAAAGGGGTCACGGTTGTTGACATCGAGTCTCATGCTCTTTTGGCGCCTGAGAACCTTTTCGTTGACTGTTAGCATTTCACGTTGTGTCTGCTCCACTGAAAACTCTTCCTGACACTATGAATATTTATAATGGTGGTAACAGAGAGAGTCGCTATAGCCAATGCAGAAGCAGTCTCTGACAACCCATTACTTCTATACTTTCTGTAATGGTTCTCCTTTCAGCATCTAAGACTGACTTACACACCTTTCAAATCTGTTGCTAAAGTTTGCTGAAAGAATGGTTGGATCATTCTACCACTCCAGAAAGTACCTCACCCCTGTATAAGAGCCAGATACGTTCTAAGATGGAATACTGCTGTCATATCTGGAGAGGTGCCGCTCGGAGCACCCAGTCCTATCTCGACAGAGTACAAAATCGATTTGGCAATCTAGCGGGGGATGATCTCTTCTCATCCGTAAAGTCCATTTCACACAGAAAAAATGTTGCTAGCCTCTCTCTAGTGTATCGTTATGTTTATAGTAAGTGCACGGCTGAGCCACAATCCCAGATTCCCCATGCAAAACATTCACAGCAAGAACTCGTCTAGCTTCAACCACAGCAAAGAACTTTCCATTCTCTCTCTTTACCAAAATCCAAACGGAACTTCCGTGAACAAAATTTCTTTCCTAGAACATCCCATCTGTTGAACAAGATAGCACGAGTCTGTTTCCAAACCGACTACAGCATGGTTGTCTTCAAGTCTAATGTGAACAAATACTTGTCGAGCCGTCCTCTTGGATAATCAATTCCTCTGAAGTAATCTTCTGCCCATCCCACCCATTGTTTCCGGTTCTGTCGTGGAGGTGATCATCTCCCAACTGACGATCTCTTTAACCCTTATCCTCAAGTGGCCCCCGGACCTTGATAAGTGGTCACCCATTAATAAAAAAAAACATACTCTTGTGAACTACCTCCTTGTTGTCTTATTTCTTTTTGGCTCCATAAGAACACAACAACAGCTTCATTTGTTCGTTAGTGACTGACAGCAGCTTAAATCCTATAAATCACTACACGTTTTTTCATTGTTATTATATATCGTAATTATTAAGAATAACTCTTCCAGGTTCAGTGATGTTGCACCCTCAATTACATTTTTCGGACACTAAGAGACAATGTGGCATCATTTATAACACTGAAAACATCGTAGAACGAGGCGTGTCTTTCATGCCAAACTGCTGCATATATTTTAGCATTGATAGCAGCAGTCCTTGGAAAAATGATTTAGCCCTGAGAAGTGATAGCAGGTGATAATAGTTGGCTGTGGTTAGATCATCTTTGACTTTAGTTGGCTGAATTGCTGTGGCAAGTCAGCCATCTTTTCATCGATCCTGAGAGTGTCAGCTCCATTAAAAATCCGGAAGCAAATGCACAGGTAGCATGGCAATCAGGATAGCAAGCTTCTTTAGTTGCACCAGAAAACGTTTATAGTGTCGCCGGTGTGCAGGCGCCATATCGGTAATTGGCCATAGGACATGAATGGTTTGGTTCCTAAAGCTGATTTGCTTAATGTCAGCTTTGTGTTCCTTGTTTAGTTGTCTATAAGTGTAAAGTGGTTGGTGTGGTGAAATGATTGGAGGTAGCCATTTTGGAGTAGCGTCTGTATTCATCTGACCGAGCTGGCTTGAAAAGAAGAAGAAGAAAATAGGGTCCCCAGAGTTCCATATAAAAAATACCAGCATTTTCTCTACAATTAAAGCAACTTTATTTAACAGCTTAAAAGTTTCGTTAACAGAACAGAAACCAGGAGTTAGTAACATAAGAACATATGATTGGTTGGCTCGACCAGCACATATTCGATAAATATAATTGAGTCCAGGTCTTTAATCTCAAGTCTCGGTTTTGGGGATCTCTATCCGTCTAAGCCACGAGAGACAAGCCAGGAATGTTACATCTTGTTACATTAGCATCTTGGCTGAAACTAAATCATATTTGCACCTGAACTGGTTTGAGTAGAAATGGTTGAAAGTCGCGCATGCGTAGAAATGTAATCACTAGATGTATTGCTACACAAGTTTGGATATGCCTGTGTGAGCCAACCAAACCACATAGTAATGACTATACGAGCAATTACATGCAAATACAATAGGAAATAGATCTCAATCCTGTGACTGCTACATAAGTAACAAGGATCGGATGTTTTGAAACGTTTAAATGCAGCATAATAATTTTCATAATCTTGCATCTCACAGACCCGTTCCCCATTCTCGATCCACTGAACCACAGGCTGTTCAGTCATGTCACCATTGAATTCGGTGATCAGTTTTATGTTGAACGTTGGTCATTCTACCATTTTGCTAGAGACAAAGTAAATGTCGAAATAGCTTGTTAAGGTATTAACCAAGGGGTCAGTGAAAAACTAGTGATGGGATGATTAATCGGAATCGGAATCAAGAATCGGAAATACTGGAACTTTTTGCGATATCTGAATCGGAATCGGATTTAGAAACATTTTAGCTTAATTTCCGATTCCAAAAACGATTCTTTAATTTAATTTTTTTTTTGGGTTTAAACCTTCATTTTCCATTGCTGGTCTAAATGATGAAATGATGAATATTTATTGATTTTAAACGACCAGTAAAATTAAAATCTATAGATCATAATAATGTCTAAATATGCTGTAAATTTATTAGCATGTTTTTGGTCGAGTTTGTCGCCTATGCCAAGATGGTGGTTATGTTGTCAGTCAAGTTTGTTTGTCACTATATAGTTAGCAATTTTAAAAGAATCGGCATCGGTAATTGTATTGGAAATGGGAAGGTGTTGGGCTACTTTATCCTCTTTTGTGTAAACTTATACCACCCTTTCCCTACAACTGGAACATGTTTGCTTTGGTTTTGCAAAATTTATTGAATTGAATTAAAGTGACAGGTTTTTGCGAACACTTTTATTTATTTTTCCATCACACTGGACAAAGCACCAAGACTCTTTTAGAAAAATATGCCCAGGAAATTATGCATCAGCCACCATATTCTATAGAACACACACCAACATATTACCATTTCTTTAAAAGTTTTCAAAAGCATTTGAGTTGGGTCTTTTTTTCTGTTCAAAACTTAATGAGTCTGATGAAAATTCCTTCAAAACGGTTGTTATTTTTCTTTATTTTTCCTTCGGCAGATCACACATAAAACAGAAACTATTTTTCGAGGAAGGTGATTTTCGTTACAGCAGATTTTAAAAAGAATACTGACAGATGAAAAGAGGGCATAGAAAAAAATGGCGACTACATTGACGATTAAATAAATCTGATATTGTGTTTCTTTTATTGTTTTATTGAGCCTTAAAAAGCGGACAGAACTTTCGTTACATATATTTGTTTATCTTATTTACATTTTATAGATTCATTAATATAATTTAAATGTAATTCTCCTCTCTATAATAAAGAACAATGTATATATATATAAGTAAACAAGATTTTGTTACATTCCAAAGGCCAATATTTTATTTATCTCATGAAACATTCTCAAAACAGTCAATCTTTAGTGCAACTTTTTTACGAATTCGTTTCGTTCATAGGGGGACCAACCAACATTAGTATGTGAATATTGAATCTGTCTTCCTTGAACTCTCCAGAAAGAACAAAAAGTTCTCAGTTTGAAAAATTATACATTGCGGCGTGACATGAAAGACAAATGTCCAAAAACCAAAAACAAACTCACAATAGATTTTCTTTCATCACACTCTACAATGTATAATGTAAACAAATTGCACTAAAGATTGATTGTTTTGAAAATGTTTCGTGAGATAAATAAAATCTTGGCCTTTGGAATGTAAAAAAAATCTTGTTTACTTAGATATGCTCTGTTGTTTTAAATTGACAATCATCGAGCTTTAAATTGGAGGAGGTTGGTATACATAAAGTATAGAATTTATATGATAAAACATATATTTTCGTACTTATATATATATATATATATATATATATATATATATATATATATATATATATAAGGTATCACTTCTTATAATCGAGCACTTTATTGATTTCTTTTCAACATACCCCGACGCATTATTTATATATATACATGGACGGCGGCTCCGGAGGCAGGGGGGGGGGGGCTACAGCCCCTTCACTTTTTGACTTGGCCTCCCACTTTACGGTCATCAATAATGACGTTATATATGTATGTGTTTAACCCCTCCCCCCACTTTTTAGGAGAGCCCCCCCACCCACACTTTTATAACTGTGTCGCCGGTCCGGATATATATATATATATATATATATATATATGTCGTCACACAAAAGTTAGCAAGTAAAAAACTGCCGGACAAAACAATTTTAAGTGTTTAGAGGAAGTGAGAAGGCAAATAATAAGTCGGACCCCCCTCACACACACGCACACACATACACACACACCTCACCGTCTGAAATTAATTTGGAAAGAAATTCTTCACTCTATTTCCATAATGAGTCTTTTTTTCTTCTTTATATACCGATTGACATGTTTTGTTTTTTTTTAATTTTCCAGTTTGATTGGTTTTCTTGCTTTTTTTAACTTCACCGATTGAGACATTATTCATGAATATGAATATTCGTGCAAACACTGGCAAAGCATAATTTTTTTCTGTTATTTTTGACGGAACGTGTACACTCCTTTTGTTGATAAAAGCAGATGTTTGTGTGTCCAGGTGACGTCACATGTCGTCACTGAAAATTAAGTTCCAGTGATGAAATGTGACGTCATTACTTTATATCTATAAGATGACATGATTATTTTAATGAATTTTTTGTTGGTGTTTGACTTCTGAATTAATATTCTGATCACATTTTCTTTCAATTTTTTCCCCCTCTTTTAGCAATCAATTTTAGAATGTCTACAGTTCAAATAATGATTAATATCACAGACTATACCAATTAGGCTTTTATTTGGAATTAAAAAAGAATAACTGCCCTAACACGCATAATAATAATAAAAAAACAACCTTAGTCCTCATATTATGAGTAAGCACAGGACTAGTTTTAGGAAGTCAGTCTTCAAAAAATAAACACTTCTCAATGATCGAATATGATTTTTCCTAAAAATATACCACCCACCCTTAACTGTATCCCCTTTCACGCCACCTTCCAATAAAACTTATTTGTGTAACCGATTTTCAAAAACTAATTGTCAAGTAGTTTTCACAATCCCAGAAGTAAATAAGTAGATCGATCGTAGTCTCTCCTCATTGGCTACTACACCGAGATGTGGGGGAGGGCATCACCTCTTTTTCCTGGATTGCTCCACACCTTGTCATACTGAGCATTAAGTCGCATTTTTTTAGTCTTTGGTATGACTTGACCAAAGATTGAACCCTGATCTTCCAGCCCATTAGCAAAGCACTATAACCATTATGTCAAATGGACTGGTCCATTTTGCATAATGGTTTGATTGTTAGATTATCGAGTGGCCCCTCCGATTCATCTCAATGAAAAGGGTGGCATTGGGTTTTCCTGGGCTATGCTCGACCTACCTACTTACTTATTAACCCCATCCCCCAAGTCAGTTTCCAAAAGATAATATGCTTACAACCAGAGCCTTATCCACTCCACTAAAAAAACAGGAATGGCTTCTTTCCACGCTCCATCTGCACCTTAAAATAACCTGTTGAAAAATTCAACATGTTTCCAACATTATCTTTAAATAAGTCCTTATTTACTTGCCTCCTCACTGCTGGATAAAATATGAACCCTCTGCTCCAGGCGTACGCGCCTTTCTGTAAAGCCCTGCTTAAAACATCGAGCATCGAAGATAGAATTACAGAAAAATTCATAGATTTTTGTCACATGATATAAACATGAGTTACTTTTTATCTATTGACTTTAACCTATCTTCCAAAACCCCTATTATGGGGTTAGTTTTCAAAAAATAAATATGCATAAAAAACTAACCCCTATTATGGGGTTAGTTTTCAAAAAATAAATATGCATAAAAAACTAACCCCTATTATGGGGTTAGTTTTCAAAAAATAAATATGCATAAAAAACTCTTCACCGTCAAAGATGGATCCACAGAAAATTTAAGAAATCTTTTTTGAGTAGTTTTCATGTGATGAGGCATCAGATAAAAGGACGGATGCAGGGACTTTTGGAAAACTATTATAAAACGAACACACTGCTATATAATATATTGAGACAAAGCTTAAGTGAGGAATCAAAAGAATACACATGGCATTCACTTCATACACTAACTAGAAGAACACCCGTCCCATGAGGGGTAACATTAATTCCTCAAACAGAACAGTTTCCTACCACTTTTATGTCTTATTATTAAGATTGAAATCAAGATATAATGAAACTAAACCTTATGTCTAGAATCCTTATTCCAATTTTGATCAAAATCCATTACATGATTTTAATTCTAAAAAATGTCTAAAATTGTAGGCATTAGCTTAAAGGGCCTTAAAAAGAAATTGAAATTCAGGGAATCTTGCTTAATTGGTATCTTAATGAATATGGATCAACTTTAATGCAAATCTGAAATATTTGAATTTCAAAATGGGATGTTGTGGCTATATTATGCTCCCTAAAAGCACTTTAAAATGCTCCAAAGAAACTGAAATTTGAGGAATATTTATTAATTGCAGTCTAATACCTATTGTTAAAATTTCAGAAAATCGGAGATATCTACACTTTCACAAAGGGCTTATAACCCCTCTTTGCCCCTTTGCATAAAACTAAATTAAACTAAATATAGCCCACATTACTCATCTTTATGCCTAGCAGCTGTGTTAATTAGTTTAGGAGTGAATCCTTTACATAGAAATATATAAACATATGCACATACCTAAACATATCTGAACTAGACACTGAGACAGAGGGTGAAACTCGTTTCTATTCCTCGTGTGACAGCAGTGAAAAGTTCTAATAAAGGGAGATAATTTATAACTGACTATTAAGGGGGGAAGATAATTTATGATTGACTATTATAAGGGAGATAACTTATGACTGACAATGACGAGTGCCACATTAAGACATAAGCTAATGTATCTTTTAGTGTTTTTCGCTGCTTCTCACACCTTGTTGTCTTTGTACAATTTGAATAGTTCTTGTTTCTCTCCTTTTAAAACAATCTTTTTGGTATTTCTGTGATTCTTCTCATTTCTTCTTCTTCCTTGTTGTTTTCTTTTTTCTTTTGGTGCCAAATTTCTTGTCTTCTACTCTTTTCTGTTTCCACAAAGCCAAATCTGCTCGTTCTAAAAAAAAAGATAGAAAAACAAGCTGTTAGCTATTAGCAAGAAAGACTCACAGATTTAACTCATTTTTCATTAACAAAAAATGGGGTATAATCAGTTATCTCCCCTTCCTTGTAACAACTGTATTAAAGCGATTAAAAAGGCTTTGCAGGAAATCCTATCAAAGAAGGGGTCTCCAGAGTATGAGTAGGCTGTGATAGCAAAAAAAAACAAACAGCTAACCTATCAATTCCATCAACAACAGAAGCACGAAATCCTGGTTATGCTTTCGAATCTCAGTAGCAGTGGGTGTCAGATGACCTTTACTTGGTGCCCTAGTTATTGTGGCACCCCTGGCAATGAAATGGCAGATGAAAAGGCCAAAAAAAAAGAACGGAAAAAGACCAGTCCGCAGTCTAACACCACTACGACGTGGCAAAAGCAGTGATCTACCATGCAATTAAACCACCACTCTTCCTGCATGAACGAGGTTAGGGGACTATGGAGAGAAACTGAGCCGAGCAGCTGTAAACTCTCTCACCAGGCAACAGCAAGTGACACTCAAAAGTGGCCACCACCCAGACCTCAAGTATTGTTACAGAAGATTGACCGTATTGAAGTGCGGTGTGAGAGAGGAGACAGCTGAGCACATTACCTACAACCGTCTGCGAATCCATCAACCGCTACAACCCCCGCCCCATCAGACACTCAGGCAAACGACCCGCTCCTTGTCCTCCGGATATAGGAAAAGTAAACCTCAGTTCCCGACCTAACAGACGTTTCCCAACCAGCAGCAAGGTCATAAGAAAACCCAATCGTTTTGTTGCATCATCATCATCATCATCATCATCAGCAGCAGCAGCAGCAGCATCATCATCATCATCAGCAGCAGCAGCATCACCACCACCGTTACCATCGTCATCATCATCATCATCATCATCATCATCATCATCATCATTATCATCATCGCCACCACCACCACCAACCCTAACCACCACCATCATCATCATCATCATCATCATCATCATCATCATCATCATCATCATCATCATCATCATCATCATCAGCAGCAGCAGCAGCAGCAGCATCATCATCATCAGCATCATCATCATCATCATCATCATCATCATCATCATAACTACCACCACCTCTACCAACACCACTACCACCACCCCCTTTAAGGAAGCCCCCTACTTTAATAGGTTTCTGGGGCTGACCTTCACTCCAGACCTAAAAAGGAAGACTTATATTAATGTCATTGTCAAAGTCACTGGAAAAATGGTTGGATCATTCTATCGCTCCAGAAAGTATCTCACTCCTGACGCGATCATCTGCCTATATAAGAGTCAAATACGCCCTAAGATGGGGAGGTACTGTTGCCACATCTAAGGAGGTGCCACTCAGAGCACTCTTTCCTGCCTCGACAGGGTACAAAACCGACTTCACAATCTAGTGAGTGATGTCCTCTACTCCTCCTAACAACCTCTTTCTCATAGAAGAGACGTTGCTAGTCTTTCTCTACTCTATCTGCAATCTTGTAGGTCTACTGATGAGCTACAGCCAACGAGAAGGACTTAATGCAGACCAGATAATCCTGAGGCACGATCTTTGTGGGTTTTGTGCAGAAGTCGGATTCGCTCAACCACAAGAACAACAACGCCAACAACAACAACAACAACAACAACAACAAAAACAACAACAGAAGCAGCAGCAGCAGCTACCTTCCCATCTGTCCACATATGGCCGCCTACGCATATGCAGACAGAGAAGAAGGAGGGGGGTCGGTAGTGAAACGTGCAATGAGAGTGATTCGTAAAGACGTGAGAAAAAAGAGAGCAATTCACAGAGTGAGAAACTATTGTATTGTTGTATTTAATTAAAGGTGATAAAAATATATAAGTAGATCTCAATAGATAAAGTTTGTCTATTGTTCACGAACTGCTCCCAGGTTTTTGGAAATAGACGCCTATAACCACACATATTCTGAAACAAAAGTACCCAGGCGATTTGGATCAGTCTATTTCATTTTGATTTAAGGAGGCACAATAATATGGATGGGTCTGTGTTAATGCCGGGCGACTTTATTTTGTTTCATCATCATCATCATCATCATCATCATCATCATCATCATCATCATCATCATCATCATCATCATCATCATCAGTTTAACGTCCGCTAGCATATGTTGGACGGCTTTTAGAAGTTGACTTTCAAACTTATATCTGGTCAAGTTTCTTTGGAATTCTTATTCATTCATTCATTCATTCATTCATTCATTCATTCATTCATTCTCTTCTTCTTCTTCTTCTTCAACAGCAACAACAACAACAACAACAACAACAACAAAAAACAGCAGCCATCTGTTCATCTATCTGCATACACCTACACACATGCAGACGGAGGAGGAGGAGGAGGAGGAGGAGGAGGAGGGGGGTGATGAACCGTGCAACGAGAGTTATGTGTAAAGAGACATGAGAGGGAAGAGAGAAATAGATGGAGCAATTGATAAAATGTGGGATTATCTTGTTACATTTAATTAAACATGATGAAAATATATAAGTAAATCTCTATATATAAAGTCTGTCTGTTTGTTCACGAACTACCCAGGCTCTTTGGATAAGTATATTTCATTTTGACCAAAGGAGGTGCAATAGTAACGTGGGATCTGTGTCCACGCCGGACAAAAGTGGACATACAACTTTGGGCAAAGTTGAATCTCATAAAATGTGAAAAAATAAGAACAAAAAAGCTTATATGGTGTTATTGGCTGGGCATAAAACGACATAGGATTCCTCAGTCAACCTCGGGCAACGATTAACTACTGTTTATCCACAGGCCTTAGTACATTCGTATGAATCAGAATGGTACAACTTTGTTGACCGGTTTGATTTGGTTGTCAGCATTTTTGACAACATCCTTAAATGAAAGTGATTCTATGGAACTGACTGGATTCGAACTTGGCACACCCAGGGCGTCAAGCCGCGTCTTTATCAACTTAACCACCGTCACCTCCTGAAACCAATAATAAAAATAGTAACAATAATAGTGTAATGGACAGAGCCTATCACCCTCCCTGACGTAGGCGACATGGGATCGCCCATGTCGTACATAATGGCTATGCTAACTGTGATAAAAGCAGGCAGTTTCTATTTATCTTCCTCCCACAAGGTAAGATGTGACACAAGGTCAGGAAAGTGGGAAAGAACCAGCGCTCGAGAATTTGAGCATTCTGGCTGTTTAAAAATTGCCTGGGCAGCCCCGTCGGCATTCCCCGGTAGGGGCGCCTCAGACAGTAAGACAATAAACTTAATCCTCCCCAAAGAGGGGAGGCAAAGCCTGGGAGGGTGCCATTCTAGAACTGCACAGGACCGACAACCAATAGACCGGCGTAAATCAAGACCCGAAGGCCAAGACAATACCGGTCTATGGGGTGTAGTATCCATCGGAACAGATACCAACCCCGGGTTCTCCAAACCAGGCTGTGAAACAATTGAAAGCGATGACGGTTGAAAGAAGACTTGGCTTCCCAAAAGAGCTGTACCTGCGAATCTTACAAGCTATTTCGGCCTGCTGGGCACCTTAACTTCCATCTATTTCCATGATGCAGTCCATTCATTTTGTTGCCAGTTGAACTCAGTACGAAAATCGGGCTCTTTGACAATTAGTGCTGCGAATCTTACAAATAGTAATAATAATTACATACAATACTAATAAAACTAGTAATCATAGTAATAACAAAGTTAGTACTGATAATAATCTAGTACTAATGGAGATTTGGTATCTGTCTGTCTGAAGCCGAAGCTATACTATCACTATCTTTTAATGCTCAATTCAGTTTACTCTACTATTTCAGACTAATGTAGTATCTTTTAATGCTAAATTCAAGGGAGGTAGTAGTGTAGTATCTGTTCTGTTGTCATGATACCAACCTCCCAGGCATTACCTCCCCCTTTGAAGGGAAGTGTAGTATATCTTCCTTCATCATATATACTAGCAAAAAATAATAATACTAGCAATAATAGTAACACTAAAACTAGTACTGATGATAATAGTAGTAATAATAAGACATATAATAGTATATAACAGAAAGGGCTGGGATATACCAAATACTCTAGTCGCGAAAGATCACAGGTCTGGAGAGTAGGGTATTTTGAGATAGGTAGCAGTTTAGTAGTTAATTAGTGAAAGTTAGTCTAAGTATCAGACTGGTTCTGCACACCATTGCCCCAAGTGTAAGCATTGGACTTGACTATAAAAGTGAACAAAATAGAATATTACAGAAAATATGATAATGATAATAAAACTAATAATAAAAGTAATATCAGCAATACTAAAACTAGTAAAAACAATAATAATGATAATCAAACCAGTAATAACGGTTTTAATAATGTTAAGTAATAACACTAATGATAAACAAGTTATAATAAAGGTCAATAGCAACAGTGTGGCATTGGATGCATCGTCGTTGTTGATATTTGGATCATTACTTGACTTTCATAACTCATTTTTACATGGTTCTAGCCCTGTGTTAATCTTTTGCCAATATATGAATTGAATTTAATAACACTAATAATCATAACACTAGTATTAATAACAACTATTAACAATGCACTAATAATATTAAAACTAGTAATGACAGCACTAATAATGATAAAACTATTATTAATAATAAAACTAGGATGATAATAACACTAATAATGATAAACTAGTAACAATACTACTACTAATAAAACTAGTATTACTATTACTACTACTACTACTACTACTAATAATAATAATAATAATCTGGTGATACCAGATCAGGCTGCCCTGTGGCTCCCTGAGACGAAATTCACCTACATTGACGTTTTTTTTTTTTTTTGTTTTTTTTTTGTAAAACTTAATTATGTTCTACAAAACCAAAAACAAAAACAACAGCCCCTCTCCTTTCTCCCTCCCATTTTTTATTTTATTTTTAGAACTTGAAGCATAAATCTTTTACTATAATGACCAGATTCGGCATTAAATAACCCAAAAAGGGTTGATATGCCGTAAAACAAAACTACCAAACCAAAAACGATGATTAAACATTTGAAGATATAAAGAACTTGAAGCATAAAAACTTTTACTATAATGACCAGATTCGGCATTAAATAACCCAAAAAAGGGTTGATATGCCGTAAAACAAAACTACCAAACCAAAAACGATGATTAAACATTTGAAGATATAAAGAACTTGAAGCATAAAAACTTTTACTATAATGACCAGATTCGGCATTAAATAACCCAAAAAGGGTTGATATGCCGTAAAACAAAACTATCAAACTACCAAATAATAATAATAATAAAACTTGGATGATAATAACACTAATAATGATAAACTAGTAACAATACTACTACTACTAATAATAATAATAAAACTAGTGTTGGTGATAAAACTAGCAATGAAGCAAGTCACGGTTTTTTTTGCATGTAGATATTTACCAAGATTTTTTGTAGCTTGTTGAAGTTCCTTGTATTCTTTTGGAAACCAGTTCTTGGGATGGCTTAATAAACTGGAAATAAAATAAAATCGGATTTGTTTAAAAAAAAAACATCTTTATTCATACAATTGTTTCTGCCCATTTTCAAAACACACATTTTTTCTTGGTAATAAATTCAAGATGTTTTCAAGAGGCTTCTTCAATGAATTTTTATCTCCCATCAAATTAAACCCAGAACAAAAAAAAAAAGAACAGAACCGTTAATATCATAATTGTTCTCTTCATTTTAATTATTCATCCCTTTTTTTCCAAAGCAAACCAATGAAAAATATTGCGTGTTGTATCCTTATGTAAGTAAATGACCGAAACTGATATCAAAAGACTAATATAAAAAAAAAATGATATTATCATCTTTCATAATGTCCTTTGTTAGGTTTTTTGATTAAGAGAGTACACACAAAAAAGCATATAAATAAATAAATAAAAATATTGTGTGTATTTAGTCAGCATTATTTCATTTAAGCATTACATTGCATTGTTTTAACAATTCTCCAAAACGCAACGACGCCAACTCTCAAAGAATCCGACTCTAGAATGGTAATTAACACTTCCAATTATCCAAGGGAAAAGAATAATGAAGAAAGGGAAAACATTTCTTTTCTTTGTTCGCTGACTGACTTCTGTTAGGGGAAGGGTGGAGCCACGCACAACTGATCTCAATATAAGACGACGTGTAACAGGCTTCAGAGACTTGCTTTTGCTCACCACCAGTGTCCACGTCGGTGGGAGACGGACCCTCTCCTTCAGATCTGGCGTTGGGGCTTTGCCGGTCTGAGACACAGAGTTAGAAGAGACTCGCTTTTGCTCGCCCACCGAATCCACGTCGATCTCAGATGGACCCCGGGACTTAGACAATTTCGCCCAAAACTTAAAAACCATCCATTAACAATGAGAGTGTTAGTCCAAAAACACAGAGGCGGGAGTATAAATTATAGTACTGTCTTGACAACTCAAGGTTTCATGTAAATGGATTATTTTTCAATTTTGAAATTGTTTAGAACTATTTTTGTCATTGTTTAATAGACAATAAAATGTTATAAAACAATTTAAAATCAAAAGTCCGACTCCCGAATTGTATTAACAATGTTATGGTCACACACTAGGGAGGAAAATTTCTACTCTTTTTATTTCAACGAGAATTCGCCCATGCAAAACAATGGTCATTTGCATAAGTGGACTCTTGTCTTCACGCAGAAATAACTGGTTTCTATCTTGTAATCCGAACGCTCTGGGTTTAATCCACGGTGAATGACACATGCTGCGACCCTGACCCTTTTACCTTGTGGATCTACATAATAGCTGCTACATTAAACTTTTTAAAATTTTTCTAATGATCTTTTTTGTGTCAAAATCAACAAAATTAATGTATGTTCCATATGTATCACGAACGTTTTCGATTCTTTGTCGAATTATCTTCAGGTGACAAAAACAAATTAACCAAACAGCTGGAGAGAAGAGAATTTCTAATATAAATATTTTAATTTTTATTCTCCCACCCACCTCGTGTTTCACCTCCTCCCTCCTTACTTACCATCACAGACACTCCTCCTTCTTGTGTCTCTCACCACTCGCCTCCTACTCTTTCTTTGTTTTACTCCTTCCCCTTTTCCTTTCCTCACGTATCCAACCCGCCACATACAGTATCTATTTCCTCCCCTTTTTACTCACGCTGGATTTCTCTTCATTCAAGTTGAGTTCTCATAAAATGAAGCTCATTTTAACAAATGAATATGGTTGAACCCATAAATATCTTGGTCAGGCTTTAATGACGTGTTTGTGTCCAACTAACATGTTGCCTTGCTTATCCACATTTCCATTAACCAATTTTCCATATATATATATATATATATATATATATATATATATATATATATATATATATATATATATATATATATATACTCTTTGTGAATTTTTTTCTGATTATTTTGTAGTGTTGCAGAGACGATATTGACATAAAAATGTTGTTTGTCACAAGACAAATGAAACGGACCGTAAAAAATATATCTCACAGAAATGTTATGTTTTTTGGAAATGTGAAAAAATAAAAATAATAAAATAAAACCATGGTTATTGGAATATAATATGAACTGACTTATATATATATATATATATATATATATATATATATATATATATATATATATATATATATATATATATATATTCAAATTTTAAATATAAATAATTATAACACTTTTTTATTACAACTTTTTATTACAATAGCTTGAGGGTGTAGGCCTAGAGCTGTAATAAAAAATATTTTTATATTATAGAAACTACATCAAATGTAGGGAACAAATTCTCACAAATTCACCAAAAAAATCGGTTTTTATTTGCATACAATTGTTTCGGCCTACCACCAAGATATATGTAATGTTCGAAACGTATATGGTATTTATTTTATACGTTTCAAAGATCACATAGATCTTGGTGGTAGGCCAAAACAATTGTATGCAAATAAACACCGATTTTTTGGTGAATTTGTTCCCTACATTTGATGTGGTTTCTATAATAAATATATATATATTTATATATATATATATATATATATATATATATATATATATATATATATATATATATATATATATTACATAATAAAGTAAATTCGACCCCCCCCCCCGCATTAAGACATAATAGGATAATACTAATCTGTTCTGCTATCCAATTAGCCAAAGCTCTCATGTGTATTTCCAGAAATTATGCATACATTTTTTCTTCTTTTAATTATATTTTCTCCCAATTACCGGACTCCTCTAAATAAACCTTCCAAAGAGAAGGTGGCATCCATTTTTACTCGCTACTATTCATCTACTCTCACCGCCAACAGATTCATCATATGCTAATTTTTCATGAAATAAAAATTAAACGAGCACCGGTTGTTCCAGAATACTTAATGAATGCTTCACATTTGTATTCCTGAAAAACAACAAATTTTCGCTAAGAGTTTAGACGTAAGCTTTATCGATTATGTTTTAATTACAGTTATTTTTTCTTCTCATATTCTTCATGTTAAACAAAGAACATTCACTATTTATTCAGAATTAAACACTAAATTCTGTCGAAAAATTACACTTTGGTGCTTTTTCAAAAATCAGTTAGATTGTAAAAAAAACATTTCCATACCAGCGCTAGACAAAAGTCACACATTGGTTGTTTCTTTAACTTTTTTTTACAAGTATACTTACTTTCCAGTGTTTTGTTATCCTATATTTTTGCTATCACAACCATCGTTGTTTAGCCTCCACAAAAAATCCGATTCCACTATTTGGGGCCGATTACATGTAAACCGATAAGGCTTACAAATACTTTTTGGGTCACATTTACTTTTTTTGTTTTTTGTGCAGTGATTTTTATTATAACAAATAAAATTAGAATGGGATCCTGCACTATATTTAACTGTAAATTGTTACACACCCAAGATATGTTTTAATACTTCAGTTAACAATAAGCTCAATATTTACAGGATTATAGCAGAGCTTTAGTTGTTGAATATTTCTTTCCGGAACTGGATTCAAATATTTGAAATTACACAATGGTTGCTAGAAACGCAGGACATTTGAGGTTGTAAATTTTATTTTATTTATTTATTTATTTATTTTTAAACTTAGTTCACCCCAAACAAGGCAAGTTGCCACTGTAGACGTAAGGGGCTACTGAAAATTAGGGTGAAAGTTAAGGGGGTCATCCTAAGTTGGGAGCTGTGCAGTGAGATGCTTGTTCACATTAGTTTTACATTTCTGCATGTCGGTACAGTCGGAAACAGGGAGCAGAGAAGGAGTTCCAAAGGCCGGTAGCTCAAGGAAAGAAGTTATTGAAGTAGAAGGCTCTCCGGCGTCTGGGGACCTCCACAGTGAATGGCTGGGATTTAGCTGTTGGTCGAGTTGGTCGAGTGTATTTACGTAGAAGGGGCCACGAGAGCAGCAAGTTCATTGGAGCACATTCCATTAAAGTACTTGTAAAACAAGAACAAGGATGCAACATTGCGGCGATGGGACAGAGGCTGGAGCTTGGTGGATAATGTGGGATCTATTAGATTTGATACTCTTTTTTAGACCTTGTTTAAGAGGGAGATGCTAGTGGCTGGAGCACCAGTCCAGATGTGACAACAATACTCCATGCATGGGCGGATGGTGGCTTTGTAGAGATATAGGATACTGTCAGGTGTGAGAAGTTTTCTAGCACGGTAAAGGGAGCCCACTTTCTTGGCAGCAGCCTTGGCAATGTCTTCTATGTATTTGTTCCAATTCATATTACCTATGAATATTAGGTCGAGGAGTTTGAACGTTGGACTCTCAGGTAGGGTGTTATTTGCAATGGCAATCGGTGGTTAAAGACGTTTCTTGTAGTTGTTGAAGGAAAGGACCTTTTTCTTAGCAGCATTAAATGTTACCATCCATTTATGACCCTATTCCACTACAGACGGGAGGTCACTTACTAAGGATTCAGTCATTGCCTTGGATATATGCGCCTCCATTTTATTCACATGACGAGAGTAGAGCGTGTTGTCGTCAGCAAATATACCCATCTCAGACACAATGTTATCAAGGAGGTCGTTTATGAAAATCAGGAACAATAAAAGGTTACACCTACATTTATTTCATGTTGTTTGGATGAACGGCCTTCGAGGACAACCGGGATCTTTCTGTTGGATAGGAAGGATCCAATTATATTAAATATTCGTCCATAATACCATATGAAGTAATTTTTATGCGTTTTCTGATCAGCCGGGAGAAAATGTTTCACTCCATGGGGCGTCTCTGATGTGATCTCTGATGGATTCCCAATCAGCCTGCTTGTATAACTCGTCGTTTTGAGCAATGGCTCATCAGCTTTGGGACGAGATTTTAGGGTAAGATCAATCATTACCACAAGGTGATCAGCATTCCCGAGCAGGCTATGGGCATTCATCACACAAGCCTCGGGCAGTGACGTTAAGAAAAGGTCGAGAAGTGAGGCTTGCTGGTCCACACGATTAGGAAGGCGGGTTGGGAAAGTGACTGTCTGTGAGAGGGAGTGCGCTATGGAGAAACTGACCAGCTGCATCTGTATAGCCGGAGAATCTAAGCCAGTCATGATGATGCGCATTAAAATCCTCAAATACTTGCAGTTAATCACTCGAGTCAAGTGAGAGTGCTCTATCTATGCTTTCAGAGACAAAGTTAAGCAGGGTACAGTCCTGGGTCGAAGGAGAATTATTATTATTTAAACTTTATTTTGTTTAAAGTTAAAATTTTATTGAGTCTGGCTTATTCACTTTTTCGATTTTAACGGACGGCATTTTCAGCATCTGTGATATAATATTAGTCTTTGAAAAAATTTATAAAAGTTATTCTTTGTAAAAAATAAATTACTGTTTGACAAATTTTTTCTATAAGTGTGTAAAATTTCAGCATCATTAGTCAAGGCAACCCAGAGATCCAGAAAGGTCAGGAGTGATTTTGTGTTATCTGTGTGTACGTACATACGTGTGTGCCACCCTGTATCTCATCAACTATTTGATGGATTCAGCTGATTTTTAGCAGAGATAGAGGTTCTAGGGTCTAGTTGATGGCATTTTAATTTCAGTTTACCATATACCTTCGTTTTCCAGAAAATTCAAAAAAACCTTAAAAATTATCATTTTCTTGAGGCATAGTCTTTACAAAAGTAGTGACATTCCATGATAAATGCCAGTATACTGAAATCATATGCCCTTAATAGGGTTAAGATGAAAATTCATATACACTAAATGTACAAAAGCAAGGAAATTCCCAAATTTTTACACTTTTATTGTCATTAAGGGTATGACTACATATCAACCAAACCATTTCATTATCACATCACTACAGTATAAATCTCTATGCATGAGTGGATGAAGTGTGTGAGGTGCGCTGAAGAAAGATTCCTACCAGTAAAATACATAGCCCTGTTGTGCTCGCATACCCTTAATGACAATAAAAGTGTAAAAATTTGGGAATTTCCTTGCTTTTGTACATTTAGTGTATATCAATTTTCATCTTAACCTATTAAGGGCATATGATTTCAGTATACTGGCATTTATCATGGAATATATATATATATATTGCTGCTACATCTGATATTCAATTTGTACAGATGGTCCAGTAGAGATATTCTCCTGGTTACCTTTACAAGTGCCAAGCAAGTTCATCTTACATCCCATTTACCTCTGTCTGATGACTGCACTAGCATGAAACTCAGAGTAACTGGGTGTGTTAAACGACTGGCCGTACTATTTGGTTGTGTGTGTGCATTTGTTTACATATGACTGATGGAGATTGCAGCGAGTGTCACCGTCTGAATACTCCATATATATGATGCGTCACGGGGCGGCTAGATAAAACGTCATAGAGTATATCCCCCTCCCCCCTCTCTCTCTCACTCTCTGGTTGATAGATGATGTCATCAATATGTGATGTCATCCATTGTGCAATGCTATACCTACCTCTGTGTTAATGGGTGACGTCATCGATTATAACGTCATCCGATGTGCACGGTTATCCCCACCTCTGTTTTAATAGATGACGTCACACAACGATAACGTCATCCAGTATGCACGGGGACAAAAAGCAAGATAACAAACAAGCAATATCTGCAGAATGTTTACCAGTCGACTAGATCCCCATGGATCTAGACGGTTTGTCTAATAGACGACCCGTGACTCTAACAGATGAATGGAAAAGCAGATGGACGAAAGCAATCCAATCAAAATAACTCATCAGTGTTAATGTGTCGTCTTTATTATCAAATGAATTCCTCAAAAAAGAATTGAAGATGTTATTTTCTTTTGATAATAATGACTAAATATTAAAAATCTTACCATATGAGTTAACGTTATTGTATAGCGTCTATTCATCTCTACACACACAATATATATATATATATATATATATATATATATATATATATATATATATATAAAAGGAAATTGTAGTTTGCTTGAAGCATTGCTGGTAAATATAAATGTACGTTTGTAATGCGAGGCAGGAGCAATGTGAAATCGGAAGGTGGAACAGATGAACAAAAATAAATGAGAAGAGAAAATAAGAATGGAATCTCAAATCAATTTATTAATATTTCACGTAAAATACCATATATATATATATATATATATATATATATATATATATATATATATATATATATATATTATCCCTTTTTTGTTTAATTTTACTTCATTTTTACGAAGTACTCAGAAATCAAGGGGCCCCTTCCTGGGGCTAACACTTGATATCTATATGAGATTCATAGATAGTCCATTAAAGTTCTCCTTTACCTGTCAAACGTTGAGTTAGTAAAGAAGTTAAGAACATTAATTTTTCTTCTCTCAAATTGACCAGTTAATAATGTTATAGTATATCTTTCTTGTGGTCTCTTGGTCTTACCGGATTTCAGGACAATAATTCATCTAGTCTGGTGGAGTATCCAGCTAAGTGCTGTTACTTGAGGTAACATTACTTGGAGAAGATGCACCATTCCCGGTATGGGCCAATGTATAGCAGTGTCGAGGTGATCTTATTTGGGCTTTGAATACTATGTTATTTTGAATATTTGGTCAGGGTTTACTTGTAGGGTAAAGTATCCTCATTTCAAGTGATACTGACAAACCCTTGTACAGAGAGACCGAAGACACTCGAGGATAGTGTCTAGTAGGTAATTCAAACTCCCTTGTCTAGTAGGTAATTCAAACTCCCCTGTCTAGTAGGTAATTCAAACTATATACATACATACATATATGTATATATATATATATATATATATATATATATATATATATATATGTGTGTGTGTGGGTGTGTCTGTCTGTTTTGATCAAATATTTCTTGCTAAACTTGTATTGCAACATGCGCCATGTTAGATAATTTGTATGTGATAACGATTCAGTGATGGGTGCGCCTAAAGGGTTAAATGTCAATACCTGAAAATGTACATTGGATAATGATACGTACTCAGAGGGTGGAGTCAAGCCTGTGTCTGCTATTTCATAGTGAAGAGATCGACCGCTAGGAGGATGGAGGCCCCTGAATAAGAAAGGAACATTAAATAAATAAAAAAAAAACCAACAACTTCAAATCATTGTAATTGATAATGAATCAAGAAATGCAATTTTCAAGACAAAACTTCTATCTTTTCTTTTTTATACTAATGAGTCACCACTTATCAAGGCTAAAAACCACTCGAGGATAAGGGTTAATGAGATTGTCGATTGGATGATGAACAATACTATGAGAGGATTAGAAACAACGGATTGAAAGGGCAGAATTTTATTACTTAAGAGGACGGCTCAACAAGTATTTGTTGAAATTGGACATGAAGACGACTATGTTATAGTCTGTAAGGAAGCAGTCCCGTGGTAATGTGTTCCACAGATAGGAAGTTCTTAGAAAGAAACTCAGTTCATGGAAGTTCCACTTAGAGTTAAATATACAGAGGAAGAATAGAAATCCTTTGATGTGGTGGTTACTAGACGAGTTCTTGCTGTGAATGTGTTACAGGGGGGGGGGGTGCAGAGATTGGAGTTCAGTCGAGCACCTACCATAGGAAAAACGATAGTCGAAAAAGACTAGCAACGTCTCTTCTGTGAGAAAGAGAGTGTATGGAAGAGAAGAGGTCATCCCCACTAGATGAGCATGGAGTATTGTTGTCACATCTGGGCTGGTGCATCATCTACTAGTCTCTCCCTCCTTGACAAGGTCTAAAAAAGAATCGCTAACCCAATAGGTCCCTCACTGTCAACCAAGCTCCAGCCTCTGTCCCATCGCCGCAATGTAGCATCCTTGTGCTTGTTTTACAAATACTTCAATGGATTATGCTCCGATGAATTGGCTACTCTGGTGCCTCCTCGACGTAAATTCACTAGACCAACTCGACAATCAACTAAATCTCATTCATTCACTGTGGAGGTCCCCAGATGTCGGAGAGCCTTCTACTCAAATAGCTTCTTTCCTCGTACTGCTGGCCTCTGGAACTCCCTCCCTGCCCCCTGTTTCCCCAACAGTACAGACATGCAGAAATTTAAAACTAATGTAAACAGACACCTCGCTGCGCAAATCCCAATCTAGGTTGACCGCCCCCTACCTTCTCCCCTTTTCTTTTTTTCAGTAGCCCCTTACGTCTACAGTGGCGGCCTGCCTTGTTTGGGGTGAACTATGTTAAAAAAATTTTTTTTAAAAAGATTGCAAAGTTGGTTTTGTACTCTGTCAAGGCAAAAAAGAATGCTCTGAGCGGCACCTCCCCAGATGTGGCAGCAGTACTTCATCTAGGACGTATTTGACCCTTATAAAGGTAGAGGATTGTATCAGGAGTCAGGTACTTTCTGAAGCAATGACATTAAAATTATATATCTGATGAAAGTCTTTTATTAGAAGCGATAAAGAGACTAACTTTACTTTATTTCCTAGATGATCAAATTCTAACGATACTCCTTCTTGGAAGTAGAGTTTTTTACAAGACTCATTTACTAAAATTAACCCGTTTTTTAATAACTACTAGCAGGACTTGTGTCCCAGCTTTGCCCTGGAAAATAGAGAAACCTAAGAAACTCATACTCCCATCCATGAACCCTATTTTGTACTCTGTCAAGACAGGAAAGAGTGCTCTGAGCAGAAGCTCACCA
This sequence comes from Sepiola atlantica, assembly GCA_963556195.1. Classification (NCBI taxonomy): domain Eukaryota; kingdom Metazoa; phylum Mollusca; class Cephalopoda; order Sepiida; family Sepiolidae; genus Sepiola; species Sepiola atlantica. The sequence continues at coordinate 11,634,222 of OY744529.1, forward strand.
GATGTGACAGCAGTACTCCATCTTAGGAGGTGTTTGACTCTCATACAGGTAGAGAATTGTGCAAGAATTCAGGTACTTTGTGGAATGATAGAATGATCCAACCATTTTTCTTAGCAACAGAAAAAGAAACATCTTACAAACGGGAATTGGTTATTAAATTCTTTGATATGGGTGTAGAGGTTGTCTGTCTCCTTCTTTCTTCATGAAAATCAGTATCGATTACACTGCTCATGAACTACCCTGAAAGAATACACTGTCAGTGTCCTACAAGTGTACAAGAATATTAACTTAGGAACATTTTTCAGATCATTGAATCCATTGTTTCTATTTCAAATACTTTTGCTAATATGTCCTTATTTACTTGCTTCTTCACGAGGGCAAAGTTAGGCACAAATTCAATAGTTATTATTGTTCTTTTGTAGAATAACAACAACACACAATATCGCTTTGGGTTTTAATCATTTTTAGTATAGTTTTAGTATAGTTTTATTAAACAGTATGCGTAAATTACCTTTTTATTTAAGATGAAAAAGAACCATAATACTCGCCTTTTTTGGCCTTTAAACTTTAAACTTTAATTCAACTCCACAATGACTTAATTCAGCTTTTTTAAGCTTTAAAACTTATGTAAGTAAATGAATAAATGGATCGACCGTTGTTGAGGACGACCCAAACGTTCTCTTTTCGTTAGCTACTACACCAAGATGTATGGGGGGCACCACTCCGTAATTTGAATTACTCCACTTACCCTTGAATTATTTACTTCGTAAAAAATCGTGATACACTGAGTTATAGAAGAGAGCGCCACTCCTTTCTCTGGATTGTTCTAATTACATTTGATCCTCACCTGATCATGATGAGTGCTTAACAATCAGGCATCAAATACCATTCTTTTAGCTTCGTGTGACTCGACCAAAGATTTAACCCTGGTCTCCTAGCTCATTAGCGAACACCATTACGCCAAATGGCGTAATGGTGTTAGTACAAATATGTAGTGAATCTTAATACAAAGATATTTATTTACTCCTCACGGAGTTAGGCACAAGGCCAGTTTTATCTTACTCCCACAAGTAAGATGTGACCCAAGATCGGGTCGAGCAAGTGGGGTTAAAAGCCAGCGCTCGAGAGGTGAGCACTCTGGCCATTTAAAAATTGCCTGGGCAGCCCCGTCGGCATTCCCCGGTAGGGGCGCCTCAGACAGTAAGCAATAAACTTACTCCTCCCCAAAGAGGGGAGGCGAAGCCTGGGAGGGTGGACCTCCTAGAACTGCACAGGACAGGCGTGCAGTATCCATCGGAACAGATACTACACTTTGATCTTAGCCAAAAGGCCGAGATGCACAAGTCTAAACGCATGACGTCTTTCGATATACTATTACTGCGATCTCTCACGGGGATATGAGACTTTTACTGCACAATCCTTGGAGCCGCTTTCAGCATCTCCTCTAATCTCAACTTCTCAGTATTTAAACAAATTATATGTAACAACACATTCTCTCACACACCATCGACCAAATAGATATTGTTACAGTCGTAGCAAGATTAAATGTAAGATAAGTAAACTAATATGGTTACAAAAGTGTCTTAACATAGTGAGGAGGTAAGTGGTGACATCATGAACAAGAAGTGACGTAAGAAAGGAAGTATGTGTCTAAAAGATAAGAGTAATCAAGCCTCTTGGATTTTGTCTGCAGAATGGAGCAGACGTATTTAAAAGGTCTACTTCTCCTTCCCTCTACATGGGCGAGTGGGAAAGAAGAACAATACTCTGTATTCATACTGTGCAATGCTAATACTATTTAATAAAACTATACTAAAAATGATTAAAACCCAAAGCGATATTGTGTGTTGTTGTTATTCTACAAAAGAACAATTATAACTATTGAATTTGTGCCTAACTTTGCCCTCGTGAAGAGGCAAGTAAATAAGGACATATTAGCAAAAGTATTTGAAATAAAAACAATGGATTCAATGATCTGAAAAATGTTCCTAAGCTAATCTTCTTATACACTTGTAGGACACTGACAGTGTATTCTTTCAGAGGAGCTCATGAGCAGTGTAATCGATACTGATTTTCATGAAGAAAGAGAGAGGCCGACACACTCTACACCTAATTAATACTATGAGAGAAACGAGCCACAACTCTACATTCGCTACTGCTGTATATTGCATTCTACTGTAACATGGCATGACGCATACAGGCCATCTATTTACTGTTCGAAGATTCGTCTGCTATTGCACAATCCTCTTCTTGCAATCATGATTCCCTTAAAGAAGTGAAGGACTATGCTACACAGTAACCCATTCTTTTCATTTATTACTCCAGCCTACAAAGAGGATTTTGTCTTTCAGCATTTCACCTCATTTCTTCTAAATACTGTTCACATTAGTTGTCTGTCCCCCTTTGGTCCGCTATCTTCCGCTCACACCGAATTTCGAAGAACCACGATACTAAACAACATATCTGGCGTTTTAATCTAAAAACAAAATGGCTGACTTGACTTCGAAACTCCAAAATAATTTTGAAGACTTCAAATTGGCGAATTTAAAGTTTAAACGCAAAAAAAACCATCAAGTATTATGATTCTTTATTTTCGAAACCAAAATAAAACGGTAATTATCGCATGTATACTTTTGTATCAAAGGACCGGTTAATAATTAAGGATGCAGACTATTTTATCGGCAAGCCAAGTGCAGGTCCTGGCATGATAAAGAATCACATTAAAGTTGTAGAACGTATCGTTAACAAAAATAAATATCTCCAATTGCCTAAACAAGTCTTAAAATGGTAATGTATTATTTAACAAGTTTTGTGCAAGCAATAATGAGGACACTAGCACTAAACGCATGATATATGGAATAAAATATTGGCACTTTGAAACACTGTTTCGAATTTGAATTACAGTATAGAAATTTAGGAAACCAAATAACTCTAAAATAAATAATTTATTTACCTTAATATCTCAACGGACTACTATCCAAGACGGATTTTTATATCTCTGGCGGGGAAGACGATTTACAAAAAAAGAAGAAAAAAAGGAAAATAGCAGAACTTCTTAACTTCATATTTATATATATAAAATAGTAACTGTCTGTGTGTGTGTGTCCACCTGATCTTTGTGTCTTATGTTCACCCAAACCGCTGAACAGAATTGCTTGAAAATTGGCATGTGAACTACTGACCTCTCAGTGAAGGTCATAGTCTATATAAGAAATATATCACTTCACCCACCCCCCGCCCCACTGAAAACTGTTTTCCCTTAGATTCAAATGAAATTTAAACCATAGGTAAATGACCAAAAATGATGTCTATTCCCAAAATTTCAGCAAAATTTGATAATATTAAGAGCCCCCCCCCCCTGAAAACTGTTTTCCCTTTGACTCAAATGAAATTTAAACCATAAGTAAATGACCAAAAATGATGTCTATTCCCAAAATTTCAGCAAATTTTGATAATATTAAGAGCCCCCCCCCCCCCTTGAAAACTGTTTTCCCTTAGATTCAAATGAAATTTAAACCATAGGTAAATGACCAAAAATGATGTCTATTCCCAAAATTTCAGCAAAATTTGATAATATTAAGAGCCCCCCCCCCTGAAAACTGTTTTCCCTTTGACTCAAATGAAATTTAAACCATAAGTAAATGACCAAAAATGATGTCTATTCCCAAAATTTCAGCAAAATTTACCCATAGGTCCACCGAAAATTCAAATAGGTTCAATTTCAATGATTGTATACCTTATTTAATACATATTAAATAAGGATGATTTACATAATATATATAGCGTCTTGTTGTCGATAGTGTTCAACACTCAAACAGAACTTTGCATAACCGCAGGATGACAACAACCTTGTAATTTCAAACAAGGCCCTACTATTAAGACTATTAAATCTTAACGGGGCATTAACTATAAATATTTTAAAAATATTAAAGTGTTTTATACCTACAGACTATATATATATATATATATATATATATATATATATATATATATATATATATATATATATATATATATATAGTCTCGGAAGTTTCTCAACCATTAAAACTATATTTTAAAAAAAAACTTAAAAAACACAAAAAAAAACCTTATAGTCACAAGTCTTTCAGTGGAAAATCACTCATGTAAGTCAATTTATTTTTTACAGTTATTATATTAGTTTGTTTCTAACACTATTTTAAGGGATCATCAGTTGTTTACCATGAAAAACTGTTTCGGGAATTTAAAAACATATATATATTACCCCAAAATAAGAAAAGTTATTCGTATGTGAAATGCGTAGAAAGGCAAAAAGTCCAAGTTAGGTATATACAATATATTTCCAAAAATGTGAAAAAGTATTAGGCATAAATACATTTAGATTCGGTTAAGTAAAACAGAAATAAGAATCCTTGAACAAAATATATCTTAAAAAGGGAAAAGAAAAAACAATTACCGGTTTAAACATTTTGTCTGAATTTTTTCCGACTATGCCCAAACTGATTTTTAAAACAATTCTATCTCCCTTTCTTTGGGAGGGAGGCACGCGATCAGAGATCCAAGAATGTAAGAGGGGGTAGAAAATGTGAAGAGAGATAAAGCAGGAGAGGAGGATTTCGTTTTAACAAAGGGGTTGACCACTAGGTGACAGTTGTACTTTGAGACACCGGAGTGAACTTTCTAAAACGTTTAATAATATATGAAATTTACTGGTACTAGAAAAGGATTTCGTTTCTTTGAAGCCAAACTTTTGTTCAATTAATTGTCTTCAATTTTTTTAAATGTTTTTTTTGCATCTCTATGTCAGTCGGGCATTAGCTTAATCTGTAACAATTCATTTTTTTTAAATAAATCTTTATATTTAAAATACTAGTGTCACGTTTTATGAACATTGATATATCTATATACTACTAAAAGTCTATGGGTCTTGTATGTTTGCAATCAGCTTTCAGCTTTCCGGTTTTCAACATCCGGTTGCGCATGCGTAAATAGCATCGTCTTCCAATCTGTTATTCTAATTCCGTTGAACTCCTTTTATTAACGAACGCATGAAATTTTTCATTCTGGAAATGTTTATATCGCTTTAAATATAAAACAATTACATTTAATTTCATCAAATAGTTTTTTTGTTTTCTCCACGGCTAAAAACATTCAACGGCAGGACTTTGTAAAGTCTGTCGCAGTTTCAAAAAAGCTCCACCCTTTTAAAAAACAAAAACAAACAAACAAAACAACAACAATCATTATTAATATCAATAGCGGCGGTGACGAAACCACCTCCCACTTTTCCTCTCACAGATTTCACCACTCCTACTCCCTCTGTTTTCGTTACGTACGCGAGACAGCCGGTTGTACCCCCTTCCTTTCTCACCTGTTCAGTGCATATTTACCTATAAGTATGGCCAACCACTTATAATTCAGTAACTATAATTTAAAAAAAAAACAATTATAATAAACAGAACGACGCATAGAAATCTATCTATATTCTTTTTTGAACAATTACATTTAATTTCATCAAATAGTTTTTTTGTTTTCTCCACAAGTGTCACGCACATACATGAATTCCATAGCTAATATAACAAACTGACCCAACGGGTCACGGGTGGTCTAGTTGATTATAAAACTTCTAAATATGTGTAGCAATAGGATTTGAATAACACTTGATCTTTTTGTGCTTCGCAGCTAACAGGTCCACTATCAGAACCAGTACTACAACATCATCAGGAGGAACTACTACGCAGTTTCGGCCCTCACTCCTCGATTGCTTTTCTGAAGTAGCGGGGCTCCTCCATCAGGAGGTGGTTATGTAGCACTGGTGTCATCTGCCCATAAATGCTATCAAGCCATGGCCATCCCTACTACAGGCCAGGCAATCGTGCAACTGGGGTCTTTTACTGGGGGCCATGTGAATTTTCTTAAATATACGCTATAGAAGTTGCAAACAAAGGTAAAATTCCTCTGTGAGATTAGTTTGATGTTTTTATATGTTTTACATACCAAATAATAAGAACCACAATGAGCTAATTGATAAATTTGACAATTATTGACAAATTCCTATAAATGAAGAGACAGATAATTTTGAATAAAAAAAGGCAAATGCATATTTCAATGAAGAATTTTTATTTCAATGTTGGATTTTTTTTTTAGAGATTTTGTACTTATGTCAAAAGATCATTACTTGTATATTGTGATTAAAAAGAAAAAAAGGATCCGCACCAGTTGATGATATAGTTTGCAACTTCTATATCGAATATTTAAGAAAATTCACATGGCCCCCAGTAAAAGACCCCAGTTGCACGATTGCCTGGCCTGTAGTAGGGATGGCCATGTATCAAGCTAAATTGCATTCATAGCCCACTCTCCCCAACTCTAGAGTGATCCTCACTGTGGTTTGTGTCCTGTGTGTATCTGCTACACGTCTTATCGTCTATCGACCCGCAGTGTTGAGGAAAGTAAGCCTAGAAAAGAATTCAACAGCTAAATGTGGGAGTCCAAAGATGAGGTTAAAATCGGAAACTTTGCATCTAAGGTTAAAATTAAACAGAATGATAATTGCAATTTAGAAGTTAAAATTTTAGAATTAGAACTGTTTGGTGGGATATGACGTCATGGGAGTAAGTATGTGACAGAAAAGCTGAAGAGTTTCTGCCTCTGGGAAGTAGATGTCAAATTGATCAGATGTGGCGTTCGGGGCTTCCTCTGTTGGATAATGGCCCTGTGAGGCCGGGCGCATGTTGAAGTGGACGTATGTGTGGGAAATCGTTTGGTTTGGCTTGCGCGATTTAGTGCGGGTGGACCTGTACAGTCGAGTGCAAAATAAACTGGTTCTCACAGTTGGAGCTCACAAACGTTGACGGGGCCACCACGTTGACGAGACCTTAGGTTAAGGGTCAAGGTGCACCTGCGTATAGGGGTTCTGAGACGTCACAGGCTTTTGTGTGGGAAACAGAGTTTTGCCAGTCTGGGTTTTGGAAGCAAGCCGAACAGACGATTTCTCTATGTAGTCCTCAAATGATTAGGGGAATTAAATTCCCTAAGAGAATACAGGCATGAGATTCCTTCTTCCCCCCTCCTCGAATGGCTAAGGACTTAAGCGAGGAATTAACTACGATAGAGTAGTAATTTGGCTTCTCCCTTAACGTTGGTGAAACATCTCCAAGATCGACGGTAGACTGACGCCTGAAATAAAACAAAATCAAAGTTTAAAAGATTGTTGTCTTGCGAATCGTGGTATGAAGGTTTTTTTTGCAGACGACATCGAGACGACATCGAGACGACACACTCCTCCATGCGACGAGGAAGAGAAAGTACGAGAATTTAAAGGGTATGCAGCATCTCCACCTGTAAGAATAATTAGATGCAGGTGTGTAAAGATAGGGTTAGTACGATAAATTTCCACGTAAAGTTAAAAATGAGGTAAAGTGAAATTTTCCAAGTAGAAATCGAGTTAGTGATACATGTCTCGGCAGTTACGTCACAGAGAAAGGAAGCAGCTGGTTTTAGTTGACAAATGAGCAAGGAAGATCTTTCTCTTTCGACTGAACTAGTAGAGAGAGAGCAGTTTGGTTTGGATAGTTGCTACCTCCTTCATGGGGGAGGGGTTCGATTTTTATGAGTATTTATGTATGCCATAAAGAAAGAATAGAACCCAGAAGAGATTTTTAAAACACAATCGCATGTGTGATGTTTCTTTATTAATAACGTTTTTGAAAACTGTTATTGAGAAGAAGAAGAAGAAGAAGAAGAAGAAGAAGAAGAAGAAGAAGAAGAAGAAGAAGAAGAAGGTGTCTACAACCACAGAGAGAAGAGAAGATGGGAACCTCGCTGCCACCTCACCACTGTGACTACAAAAATTCGACCAGCTGATTCTGCCGATGAAGTGGAAGCCCTGTAAGGATTGAAGAATGCCACAGCTATGTTATAGATCACTTTTTGGGAAGATGTGGTTCATCTTGATGCATTTGCTGTAAATTATCGCAAAAAGTAAATCCAAATCCCAGAGCAAGTAATGGAGTTATTTGTTGTTTTTTTTTAATTGCTTCCTTTATTGCAGCCACAAAGAGAATGAAGAAGAAAAGATCAACATCTCTACGACTACTACTGCCACTGCTACTGAGAGACGTCACTATTCATTGGGTCAGATTTGTCTTTCTACTTTGTTCAATTTACAATACTGTACTCATTTAAAGCCATACATCCTCGATAATGTTAACTTAATCAAATAGTGGTAGTTGGTGATGGCAAAGTGAAAACCGACGTGACTGACACACTAGCATGCCAGATTTAAATCTCGTCGGTTTCAATAGCACCTCTTTGATATGGATATCGCTAACCATTATGTGACTCCTCCTGTGAGTATGTGATTCTTGAAAGAAATTAGGGAGCTAATGCAAACTACAGACCCCTATCATGCTTATACATACGAATGTACATTTTTATAAAACCGTAGTTGAGGAAACAGCTAAATACTATCTAAAAGTGCCGAAAGGAAGTATAAGATTCCCTTACGCTTTTATTTTGAGAAAATTAATAAATATACGAAAACCTCCAGTTGTTTTAACCAACTATATTCATTATTTTAATTGCTTTTTCTTCCGACAACTTTACTACTTTTCTTTATCGATATTTAGATGAGGGTGTTCTAAAAGTAGAGAGATTAGGATATGACGTCTGGAAGGAAGTACGTGGATAAACACTAGGAAATTGATGACGAAGTTATCAGGCATTGCTTCTAAGTTCTACACCACTGTACGTGAGTTGGGAGGAGAAGATGCGGTTCATCTTGATGTATTTTCTGAAAATTACTGTAAGAAGGAAATCAAATCCCAGAGCAAATAATGGAGTTATCTGTTGCTCTTTTTGACTGTTTCCATTATTCCAGCCAAAAAGAAAAAAAAACAATATCCCTATGGTTGCTGCATCACCAACTACTTCAGAGAGACGAACGGCCGTTTTCTGTCCACAGTATAAAACTGGCTTGTTATTCACAATGGAGATTGAAGAACACCCCACATTATGTGAGGAGTGGTTTATTTGTATTGGATTGGCTCAAGAGTTTGAAGGTAGGTAAAAAAATGCCATTTTCTTTAGTCTGTCACATTTAAGGTTGAAATAGCATTTTCATAGTTAATTTGTGGAGATTGAGGGGATGCATCTTATTTTAGATGAGTCTAAGTATCTCTATAGAAGACAATGTAAGTTGGTCTGTCATGCTTAAGTTTAAAATAGCATTTTCGTTGGTCTGTCATGCCAAAATAATATTTTCGTTGATCTGTAATGCTTAATTTGAAATAGCATTTTCGTTTGTCTGTGATGCTTAAGTTTTTAAAAGCATTTTTATTGGTCTGTGATGTTTAAGTTTAAAATAGCATTTGTTTTGGTCTGTCATGCTTAAGTTGTAAATATGATTTCCATTGGTTTGTCATGCTTAAGTTTAAAATAACATTTTCGCATATCTGTGATGCTTAAGTTTTTAGAAGCATTTTTGTTGGTCTGTGATGTTTAAGTTTAAAATAGCATTTTCACATATCTGTGATGTTTAAGTTTTAAATAGCATTTTCTTTGGTCAGTAAAGCTGAAGTTTTCATTAGTCTGTCACGCTTTGGATTGAAAAAAGTATTTTCTTTCGTCTGTAATGCTTAAATTTAAAAGAGAATTTTTATTGGTCTGTCACACTGAAGTTTAAAAAAGCATTTGTTTTGGTCTGTCAAGCTTAAGTTTTAAATGCAAAATAGCATTCTTGTGGTTCTGTCATACTTAAGTTTAAAAAAACAAACATTTTCGTTGGTCTGTCAAGCTTAAGTTTTAAAAAGCATTTTCGTTGATCTGTCATGCTTAATTTTAAAATAACATTTTCGTTGGTCTGTCATGCTGATCATAAGAATCCCTGTCCACGTTTTCATCTTTGCCGCCTATTTCATACTCACGCAGATCACGTGATAGATTCTATTACCCTAGTTGAGAACATTCCATTATCCAGAGCTCAGCATTACCATTTAAATGTGCCTCTAATGCAAACACTTGCTTTACCAGAATTAAAGATCAAAGTTGAAGCTAAGGTCACTTTGCAAATGAGATGAATAATTTAGATGCTTTTAGAAATGGTTTGCTTTGATATTCCTGTCATTTGTAGCTGATTAATTCATAACACTTCAACATGTTTCCTCCTTGTGAACTTGTCGATGCGTCCACACCCCTCTATGGGAGGCTCGGTCTGTCGGTAAGGCTAAAAAAAAAAAAACTTAGTTTGAAAGGTGGAATTTTGTAAATTGTTACATGTTTAAAAAAAAAAAAGGTATTATTGTAGATTTACACCCTCCGATAAATCAGTCCTCACCCCCCCCCCCCAAAAAAAAAATATGAGATTCTATTCTTTTAGACAATTATGTGTGAACAACCTCAAAACTTGTCTGAAAGAAGAAATAAAGAAGCAGCAAAAAAAAAACAAAGAATTAATTTAGAATTTAGAGTGAGGGATCAGTTTTGCATATAAATTTAAAGTAAAATTATCTCCCATTTCAGTGCCATTCTCGCAGTTAACCAAGATTTTTTGTTATGAAACATAAATCCTGTGCGTTTTTAAGGGGGGGGGGGTTCTACTTCTTTAGGCACTTATGCATGGTTTTATGACCTTGCCACTCGGATTTATGGTTAGTAGTAAAAAGTTTGCTTAACTGTCCTAAAAGGCTAGATCGGCCCGGAAATGGGGGATCATTTTATGTTAAATTTATATACGAAACTGATTCCCAACTCTAAATTTTAAAATACTTGTCTTGTTTTTTTCCCCCCCCTTTTTTCCATCAATTTTTTCAGGGTGTTCACTCGTTATCGCCTAAAAAGTAAAATCTAATCTTTTTAGGGGGTCGTGGGGAGGATTCAGCAGAGAGTGTTAATCTATAAATCTACCAAAACTAACTTTTTTACCAATTAGTCACTACTTATCAGGGCCAAAAACCATTCAAGGACAAGGGTTAACAAGATAGATGGATTGTCATTTAAATGATGAAGAAACGGTTAAAAATAATGAATGGAATAAACAACGGTTGATTACTTATTGGAGTGGCATATGACAAGTATTTGTTCATATTGATTTGAAGACAACCATGTTGTAGTTTACAGGGAAGCATTCCTGTGGTAATGTGTTCCACAGATGGGAAGTTCTTGGAAAGAAACTCTGTTTATGGAAATTCCAGCTGAAGCTAGTCGCACGGAAGAAGAAGGGAAAGTTTTTTTTCAGTTGTGATAGAAGACGAGTTCTCTTTGTGAATATCTTACAAGGATGAACGAGATATTGAAGTTCAGTCGATTACTTTCCATGGATAGAGCAGAGAAAGACTAACAACGTATCTTCTGTAGACAACAAAATAGATTTTCACCTACTAGATTGTGAAGTCAAGTTTGTACTCTGTCATGGCAAGAAAGACTGCTCCGAGTGGCACCTCCCCAGATGTGATTAGAGTACTCCATCTTAGGACGTATCTAATGTTGCATCCCTGTATTTGTTTTACAAGTATTTAAATGGAATGTTCTCCAAAGAACTTGCTGCTCTGATGCCCCCTTGACGTAAATACCCCAAACGAACCTGTCAATTAGCTAAAGCCCTACCCTTCAGTGTAGAGGTCTCCAGATACCGGAAGGCTTTCTACTGTAATAGCTTATTTCCTCAAACTGCTAGTCTTTGGAATTTCCTCTCTGCTCCCTGTTTTCCTGACTGTACCAACATGCAGAAATTTAAATGTAATGTGAACAAACATTTCGCTGCCCAACTCCTCACTTACGATGCCCCTATGGATATGGCCCCTAATTCACAGTAGCCCCTTATGTTTCAGTGGCAATGTGCCTTGTTTGGGGTGAATTAAAGTAATATATATATATATATATATATATATATATATATATATATATATAAGCTGATTTTTTGTTTTGTTATTGTTTTTACTGGCGACAGTACACCGATGTTTACCAGTGCATTTATTATTTGTCGCTTGCTTCCCTGAACGTTTTTTAAAGAATATGCAGAGGACTGCATTCATTCGCCCCTAATCGGACGTGTCATCAATTTTTGTATGTATAGATTTTTTAATTAATTAATTTATAAATTAATTTCTGCATGCATAAAAAGAAGACATGGACACGTGTTTCTGACTATGAGCCGTCATATATATATATATATATATATATATATATATATATATATATATATATATATATATATATATATATATATATAGTCTCGGAAGTTTCTCAACCATTAAAACTATATTAAAAAAAACCAAAAAAACAAAAAAACTTATAGTCCCAAGTCTTCCAGTGGAAAATCACTCATGTAAGTCAATTTATTTTTTACAGTTATTATATTAGTTTGTTTCTAACACTATTTTAAGGGATCATCAGTTGTTTACCATGAAAAACTGTTTTGGGAATTTAAAAACAAGACAGTATTTAATTTCATGGCTTCCCAGCAGAGTTGATCAGACCCCACTTCCCTTAAAAGACAAAAACATAAACGTTCCTTATACTAAATCTACGTTTTGTTCCATATAAATGTTTTGCTAACTTATATTAGTTATTTAAGACATATAAATATATATATTTACTAGCAAAAACTACCCGCTCTCTGGGCAGTAATTAATGTAACTGTAGCCTTATGTTTTTTTCACATTTTGGTAATTTGAAGAAAAACAACAAAAAAGTGATTGTCATGGTGTTATTTGATATATTCCAATAGTGAGATTTGACTTTGTATAACTATAAGATTGCATTCCCCATAATGAAAAATCGGAGCATTGTGTCAAGAATAACCAACAGAAAATAGTGGTGAAAAAACAAAACTAATAATCAACAAATATGTTACCAAAGGCAATAAAGTTACTTTTTTACCTACTTGTCTATGTTTTTGTGTTAAAGCGTTTTTGTTACATTTTAATAATTCATCCAAATCCAATCACGTTACAGTTTCATTTTCAAGATGGTATATGCAGATATCCCCGAAGTTTGTTTTTCGTCTCTTAGGGTGAAAAACAAACAAATAGTAAACAAATAATTTCTACCTAATTGAAAAGAACAAAATACTAAAAAAGTCATCAGACTTCATTGACGATCGGCAAACGACTGTCAGCCATCTTTGTTTTTCAGTATAACGTAATATATTTGAGTGAACTTTTTAATTTAAATAAAAACAAATACTTTAAAGTACTTTAAAATAATTAAGCAGGTATGTAGAAAAGTAACCTTTATTGTCTTTGGTAACAGTTATTTGTTTACTAGTTGTTTTTTGCGCATTTTGTCGTTCTATTGTTTATTTGTGACAATCGTCAAATGTGGAACGTCAATTGGTCAAACAATTATATATTCCAGAGTAATTTAAAATGGTTACTTTGTTTTTTGCCTTTATTATTAAAGACAGTAATATAAAACCAAACTTAATGACGATTTTTTAAAAATATGATTCCATCTTATTTATTTTTTGTAATTTAGAAAGGTGAGAGAAGGGGTCTTTTTTAAAATTATTTTTTATGGCAAATGTAATGCTTATTTTCATAATCATAATCATCATAATGATCATCATCCTCATCATATTGAATGTTAAACGTTTTTCATTAAATCGTTGTAATTAATATTACTACTAATAATAATATTAATATTAATATGAAGAAAAGTATTAAATTTATGTAAGGAAAGTAGCATACAAAAATAGAAATTAATTTTGCAGAATATTAATTTATTTGAGAGTGTTTATAAAATTATTATTCAAATGAAGCATTTTGGGCAGTGTTTTGGCAGTGTTCTGTTGGTTATATAGAGTGTTTGAAAATATTTAAATGTAAACTTGAATTAAATAAGCTTAATGTGTTTTGATATGAATATAGTCGGGATAAATGAAAAACACTTTCGCATTTATTAATTTATATATATATATATATATAGATTGCATCAAGTGTCAGGTATTTTCTGTAACGATAGAATGATCCAACCATTTTTGCAGCAACAGATTTGATATAAGTCTTTCATTTTAGATCTAGAGCAAAGGTAAGTCGGAGGAGCCTTTCAAAAGAAAGGGCATTCTCAAGGAGAAAGACATTCATTTTGACTTAGGCAAAACAAGGATCTGGGTGTTGGTTGTGAAAGGAGAGAAGCTTGGTTTTAAACGTCGCAAGCCACTTTTCTTTTCCATTGCAACATGTGCTATAGATTGGGAGAGAGATATTACAGTCAGCACGTCAGCAGTTGATCTTGCAGGACAAAATCAATATTGTTTGTCACTAAGTAGATTGCTTTTGTTGTGATGATTGTCAACTTTTTCAATTCATCACAGATTCAAATAACGTACTTATGCTGCGCAGGAAACTGAACCAATCAATAGTATTTTAAATACTGGGCAGACTGATGAAAATTTTCAAAGAGAGGGAAAGCATTTCTCCTTTAAGCAACGACTGCATAGTTTTTTAAGATAGAAGCAAATTCTGGCATCAGATTCTTAATATAGATGTCGATACTACTTACATACAGTCAGGTGCAGAATTATCAATACGGCACAATTGAAGTCCTAAACCCAAACAACACAGATTTCTTCCCTTTCTCACAGAAGAGACGTTGCTAGTCTTTCTCTACTCTATCATTATTTCCATGGATGGTGCTCGACTGAGCTTCAATCTCTGGTTTCTCCTTGTAAAACTTCCAACACTGCAAAGAATTTTCATTTCTCTCTCCATGTGCCTTTCCATGAACAGAGTTTCTTTCCAAGAACTTCCCAGGGATTGCTTCACTGCGCGTTACAACATGGTCATCATCAAATCCAATGTCAGTAAATACTTGTCATAAACCATCCTGATACGTAATCAACTTTCATTCATTCCGTTCATCATTTTCAACCATTTGATTATATTCATCATTCAACTGACAATCTATCCATCTCATTAATCCTTATCCTCGAGTGGCTTTTGGCCTTGACAAGTAGTAACTCATTATTAAAAAAAAAACTCTTACATTATTTGTTACAAACGAAGTTAAACATTTGTTTTCTTTCACAATTCTTACCCTCTGATTGTTTTCCAGGAGACGTAGACACCATTTTCCATGAGTCTCTCGGATATTTTTTCACATTCCAAATCATTGTCGTCCATTAGATTCTAAAAGAAAATTTTGAAAAGAAAAATTGAAACATATATAACAAGAATAGAGGCGGGTGTGTAAAAATAAGATTAAAAACCGTATTATTTCACATGAGGCTAGAATAAGGATGACAAGTGGAAAATTCCCATTAGAAGTGAAAAGTTTAGGATTAAGGGTTACGTGTAAGGATTTTGCATCACAGACAGGAAGTACCTGGTTACACGTAACAGATAAGCTAATCAAATCTGTCTTTTTTTGGGGGGGACCGCACGTGAGAGGGAGTGGTCGTGCTTTGGAACAGCTCCCCTCCTCTATAGAAAGCATTGTTAAATTCCAATGGGCTATTGTGCAATATAGTTAACAAGAAATAAGGGTTGAAAAAGAAATAGACAACAAATAATTGTTACCAAACTCAAGAAAATTTACTATTCTACTTATCTATATAATTTTCACGTGTGTTTAATAATAATAAGATTTATTATCTATACTTTTGTTGGCGTCACTTTTACTTATCCCAAGATAGACGACTTGGTTCGCTATAGTGCACAGTATTTTGAAATAAAGAACTTAAAAAGAGTTTCAGTCAGTTAAAAATATGCAGATCGGTTAAAACTTAAATATTTGACCTATTTGTGACAGTTTTTAGTTGTATTTTTTTTAAATTTTCGATTTTTCAGTTTTTAAACATACGACTGAACCTTCACATCAAGTAAAGAAACTACGCCATCTTGAATCCGTTTTTTTTTTACAAGCTTTCTAGGAAACGCTATGAAATCTGAAGAAAAGAAAACATGTAAAAAAGGTTTCAAAAGTGAAAAACTATGCAGGTCAATAGAAGACTAGATTTTCTTGCGTTTGGTAAAAGTTATTTGCTGTAAATTTGTTTGTTTTTTCACCTCTTATTTTTCTTGTTAACTATACTGCACAATCGCCCCTGAATGATTTTGTGTTGTCATTTTTACTAGATTTTATAACCGCTGTTATTGTAGCATAACTGTGGTGTTCTTCAATCTCCACGGAGCGTCCACTTCGCCGGCAGAATGAGCTGGTCGAATTTCGATAGTCGCAGTGTTGAATTTACCATCTTCTCTTCTCTCTCTGTCGTTGTCTTCTTTTTCTCAATAACAGCTTTCATAAACGTTATTAAGAAACATCGACGGCAGATGCGAAGTACATGGAGGACCGCTGGCTTCCGGTGAAAAAAGCTTGAAGAAAGTGTGTACGGATGCCTGAAAGTGATACAACAATTTTTTATTTTTTTATTCATATTAATTTCAGACTTTTCTTTCATCATATTCTAATAATTAACATAATACAGACTATTTGAAAAATAATTTATTTGATTGTTTTCAAAACTTTAAAAAAATTTTCATTGAAGAAAATAAACAAAATAGAATAATCTTTTTTTTTTTCAAGAAATAATGTTTTTGAGCAACGGAATGTGATTTTTTATTTATTTAATGTTTTTTGGGAAATATTTAATGAAAATAATGTTTTTGGGATGGTTAGGGTTAGGGTTTAGGGTTAGGGTTAAGGCATTTCCATTTCTAAGAAAAAAGTTTGATTCCGGAAGTTACTCCATTCCCAAGAAAAAAGGTTTTCACTATTATTTAAAAAAATGTTTTGAAACAATCAAATAAAAACAAAATAAATTATTTTTCAAATAGTCTGTATTATGTTAATTATTAGATTATGATGAAAGAAAGGTCTGAAATTAATATGACAAAAAGGAAAGTCTGAAATTAATATGAATAAAAAAAAGTGTTGTATCACTTTCAGGCATGCGTACACACTTTCTTCAAGCTTTTTTCACCGGAAGCCAGCGGTCCTCCATGTCCTTCGCATCTGCCACATCGACAAATGGAATTGGGTTTTAAAAATCTCTTTGGAGTTTTATTCTTTCTTCATAGCATACATGTATATGCATAAAACACCCAACCCCTTATCTTACGGGGGAGGGGGGAGAGACAGCTATCCAAAACCACTCCTCTCTTTCTGTTGGTTCAGTCGACAGACAAAGATCTCCCCTGCTCATTGGCCATGTAAGACTGTTGCTGCCTGTTTCTGTGACGTCACTGCCAGGACATGTAGTCTTACTGGAATTCTAATCGGAAAATTTCAATCTACCTAGTTTTTTCACCTTACGTGGAAATTTACAATTCTAACCCTATCTCTACACACTCACATCTAAATATTATTACATTATTAAGAAGGAGATGACTACAACAAGAAGAAACAGAGACGTCACTATCCACTGAGCAATAACTTACAACGTGTCAACAAAACATGATTTCAGCTGTGTACTACAGATATTTTGTTACAGTCTGGAATCAAAGAATTGGTCGACCACAGTGCTACAATGCTATTTGAATTTTATATAAGACAAAATGGCCGACGAAACCTACCAACTGGCAGTAGAGATAGATGGACTAATCTAAAATTAAATCAAGAGAAAGTGTCAAGTATTGTTTCCTATATTATTTTATTGGATTTTTTAAAAATTACTTTTTGTACACACACCTCATAGTTTGAAGAAAATGAACATTTAATTCCTTTGTTGGCGAAGGATATTCAAGTTATCTCCCCTTGCCAAAGTAAAAATGAACTCTTCAATTTTGAAGTACAAAAAAAGACTCGCACATGTAATTTGCAATTCTTCCTATAACATTTTAGAAATGAGAAATTATATAAATTCAATACAGAAATTCTTTATTAATGCCAGTCATTTAAAAAAAATATATCAATTAGTAAATTTGTATGCGTCAGAATGGTACGACTTTTTGGGCCGGCCTGATTCTGTTATTGGCATTGGTGGCTTTGGTTTTTTCTAGAATCAGGTACTTAGGTTGGCAACATCCATAAGTAAGTAGAACCGACTGAATCCAAAGTTGGCAATCTGCAGCATTATCCACTTCATCACGACAACATCCCAGATATTAATTTGTCACCAGGAAGGATGGTCTCATGACAGACGAACATATACTACACTACCCCCTCCGTCCCCAAAAAGAGGAGGTAATGCCTGGGAGGATGATCTCATGACAGACGAACATATACCACACTACCCCCTCCGTTCTCCAAAAAAAGGAGGTAATGCTTGGAAGGATGATCACATGACAGACGAACATATACTACACTACCCCCTCCGTTCACAAAAAAGAGGTAATGCCTGGGAGGATGATCTCATGACAGACGAACATATACTACACTACCCCCTCCGTTCTCCAAAAAAAGGAGGTAATGCTTGGAAGGATGATCACATGACAGACGAACATATACTACACTACCCCCTCCGTTCACAAAAAAGAGGTAATGCCTGGGAGGATGATCTCATGACAGACAAACATATACTACACTACCCCCTCCGTTCTCCAAAAAAAGGAGGTAATGCTTGGAAGGATGATCACATGACAGACGAACATATACTACACTACCCCCTCCGTTCACAAAAAAGAGGTAATGCCTGGGAGGATGATCTCATGACAGACGAACATATACTACACTACCCCCTCCGTTCTCCAAAAAAAGGAGGTAATGCTTGGAAGGATGATCACATGACAGACGAACATATACTACACTACCCCCTCCGTTCACAAAAAAGAGGTAATGCCTGGGAGGATGATCTCATGACAGACGAACATATACTACACTACCCCCTCCGTTCTCCAAAAAAAAGAGGTAATGCTTGGAAGGATGATCACATGACAGACGAACATATACTACACTACCCCCTCCGTCCCAAAAAAGAGGAGGTAATGCCTGGGAGGACGATCACATGACAGACGAACATATACCACACTATCCCCACCCCCACCGAATTGAACATTGAAAGACAGTACAATAATACATAGAAATGATAGTATAGTTTCGGTTTAAGACAGATATCAAATTTCCTTTAGTAATAGATAGGAATGAATAACCGGTTATACCACTTTTTGTGGTATTCGTCCAGCGTCAGGCATTCCGCCTTCCACTGAAAGTAGAACTTTATGGGGAATACAAATTCACATGCGATCCCCAGTCAGCATGTATATCCCGCTTAGGAGAGATGACATACAGCGCCTAGTATTTCCAAATGGTCACTCATCTTGTACTGGCCAGCCTCGACTTTGCTTAACTTCGGTGATCTAATGGAAACCGGTGTATCAACGTGATTATGCTGTATGCAGTAATATATAGTGGGAGAATATTAGTGGAATTCCGTCAGTGTCTGTCCTGTTGCTCTTGTGTTGTTGATTTTCTATCACTGCAGACATGTGTTCTTGCGTGTATCCGGAACCTTTGGAATTTTCTGCAACTTTAGTTCTTTCTGGAAACATTTTCATCAGACTTATCATTGTCATTCACGGATATTGATTAAAATAAGTGACCACATTTTTATCTAAAGTCAGTATACTTTTTATTTTAATCATATATACAGATGTGCTCGTCATAAAAATGGAAAGAGATAAAAAGATAAATGTAGGGTGACCCCAAAAATGCCACCCATGGAATTGTTAATAAAATTCATATTTTTTTCTGCAATTTAACCATATTTGGGAAAAATAAACTTCAATCGATGCCTGACTTGTCGACCAAGTTTCAGTCATGAATGTGCTAAAGTATTTGGTTTTTTTTCCGTTTAATTATATGTTGCAAATGTGCACCTCTGCGTGAAAAGCACACCTGGATATGAGGTGCAAAATTATCAATAACTCTGACACACTCCTTTCTTGTCCCACACTAATGAATCCACTAATGAATCCCTCGCAACAACACCTCTTCGCCTGCCCAAATCTTCCTAAGGACTACTATGTAGGGCTCAGTATCAATCAGGACTAACCGTTTATTCTTATGTTAAAACCAGTAAGAACCAAAGATCCTGTCTTTTAATATTGCAGCCCATGCAGTGCAGGTGATGGAGAGCAGTGACCTTTGCAGACAATCTTCTAGTGAGGTTGCAACTTCCCATATTTTAAATGACTAATTGAAATAGCTGTGGAAACACTTTAGTGATCGTCTCATCAGTAAGTGGTGTGATCCTGTATGGGTATCACACTCACAGGACCTTAACCACTGAGATTTTTATCTGTGTGGGTATCTCGAAGTATCAAAAGCTTCCTATTCCAGTAGCTTCTTTCAAAGAACTGCAGGCTTGTGGAACTCTCTTCCTGCTAGCTGTTTTCCTCCTACCTATAGCCTTGGTCTTTTCAAGACTAAAGCCAATAGGCATCTTCTGTCTTTGTGATAATCATCTTTTGTTCTTGTAAACTCCTTACATCAAGTGGCTTCATGCCTTGTCTGTAGCATGATTTTCATTAAAAAAAAAATCAAAACAATCCCGAGACTATCCCTGAACTGAAAAGGGTCATCACAGTCCAAATTGTGTCAGTCTGAAGAAAGGAGTGGGTCAGAGTTATTGACATTTAGCATGTCATATTCAGGTGTGCTTGCAATGCACAGGTGACCATTTGGAGCATATCATTGCAATTTTACTTTACCTAAATCATTTCATATTCACATTTGCCTAAACGAGCAAAAGTCCACTTAATAAACACCCTGAAAGCAATATTGAACCCCAATTGATTTTGTGCTGTCATTTTTAATAACTTTCACAACCACTGTTATTAAGGAGACGACTGCAACAAGAAGAAAGAGAGAAAGGAACAGCGAGACCTCACTATCCACTGAGCAACAACTTGCAGTGCACATTTAGAGCATATCATTGAAATTTTACTTTACCTAAATTATTCCATATTCACATTTGCCTAAACTGGCACAAGGCCATTTAATATTTCACAGATATTGATCGAAACGCATGGCAAAAAGGTTTTACACTTTGTTCCTTACTATTTTTTTAGCCTTATTTTTCTGCCTAGTTTAGATGTAGGGTTAGGGTTAGAGTTAGATGATTTCTTCCCTTTTTTATTCCTTGTTGTTATTACTATGCAACTAAACTAGTTCTGGCTCGCATCACGTACCAGCTTCTCAGTGTGGGGATACATATCACCTGTTGCACACGATAACAAAAGCTTAAAAAAATTTTGTTACCTGCAGTTTAGCACGTCAATTAGTATTGATTAGTAACCACTTGGGTGGTCAGAACTCGTTAACACACAATTACCGGTCAATATTTATCCAAGCAATTAATAATCGATAAAATCTTTTATGAAATATATCACGACATCGGTTGGCTGAAGATACAGCTGATGCTGAGTCTTAGATATAGATTACGAGTGATAGATTATGTGAGGGTGCAAAGTTTCGGGGACAATAAGTGCATAAAGGTTAAGAATCAATTTCATTTCTATCAAATCATCTGTCACAATTAACTATCGTTTGATTTGGTTTATTTTGTGGCATATCAACCATTTAAGTCGTCTATTATATAAAGGAAAGTTGCTTTTTTTGTTTTCAATTTTCTTATCTTGTTGTTTTTGCTGGGGGGTGGAGCATCCTGCCGGAAGCTAGCCATTCACCCGCTATTTCAGACACTCCAACCGAGAGATCTTTTTAAGATTCTAACCGTCTCTTTAAGTGCAATTGTTTGGATCTCTTTTGCACTTGGTTCACCGGGTGTATTACCCAAGTAGTTTTTGAAATTCTTTTTCATGAGCCCGGTTGCTCCTATGATTACTGGAATGATGGAGATCTTCCTAAGATTCCAGTTTCTTTTTATGTTATACATAAGACATCGATATTTAGTTATCTTCAACTAGGGTTGCTACTTTCTCCTTCTTGTCCCATATCATTATGTCAGGTTTAACAGCTCCGTTTTCTAAGTAGCTGTAGAGATTGCATAGTCATAGTGGATGGTGTATGACTTATTTATAACAGTTTTCTCTGGTATATGTTTCCAGGACTTCTGCTAAAATGGATATTCATTTTTTTACAGATGGTTCAATGGAGATATTTACACACTTCATTGTGTTGCATTGTATAGTTACCGTCTCCCAACAGAACATTACAATTGGATGTCATGTGGTTCACACTTTCTATTTCTGTGTGGCAGAACCTATCTGCGTGTATCATTGTCCAAGACACATCCACAAAGCTGATATATTCTTTTTTACCATTACCTCGGAAAAATATAGACACATTTTTTTTAATATTCTTGTTTTGGGGGTGACCAGGAACAGAATTAGTTAGGGGGGGGGGGTCAACATTTAGAGCGATTTTTAATGTTATTATGTAGTAATCTGTCAGCGATTTTTTTCCTGTTGCCAGAAAAAGCGAGAAAGAGGGTGAGAGAGAGAGAAAAAGAGAGAGAGAGGGGGGGTGATAGAGAAAAGGGACAGAAGAGAGGGAGAAATTGGGATAGGGAAGAGATAGGGAGGGGAAACGGGGAGGAGCAGAGGAGAGAGAAAAGTGTCAAAAGTGCACACACTTTTTAACTCTTCTATTTTGTTGTCCATCCTCACAGGCAATCATGTTAGTATACCATAATTAACTAATTCAACCTGTTTATCGTTTCTGCAGTTGATTTGGTCTGTCAATTTTACGGCATATCAACTCTTTTTAGTCATTTTTTTTACTCAATTTTATGGCATATCATGCCGAAACACAATGTTAGATACTAAAATTGGAGGGGAAGAACTGAGAGATACAGGATGACACTATAAATATGCCACCAATTAAATCGTTAATAAAATTCACAATTCTTTCTGCAATCCATCCATATTTGAGACAAATAAAGTTCAGTTTATGCCGGACTTGTCCACCAAGTTTCAGTTATGAATATCCAACAGTTTTATCGCCATTCAATAATATGCAAGGATACTATGGTTATCATCTCATCAGTATGAGGTGTAATCCTGAATGAGCTTCACACTCACCGAACCTTATCCTCCCATATTTTTATCTGTGGGGTCATCTCAAAGATAATGTCTATCAAAACAATCTCCAGACTATTCCTTAGCTGAAGAGGACCATGACAGCCCAAATCAGTCGTAACCAGGTGTGCTTGCAATGCAGAAGTGCACATTTGGAGCATATAATTAGACGTTGAGAAAACAAAGACTGTTTGAAATTCATGACTGGATCTTGGTGGACAAGGTACCTCTACAAAGCTGTAATTAGTAAGAAAAAATCATGCGTTATCTTAAGGGAATTTAAAAAAAGTTAGTTCATTCGGCTGGTAGCTAACAGACAGGTGGCTGTGTGGGATGTTCTTTCCTCATGGCCACCTGGAGAAGGGAATGAACAGTGTAAACTCTTAGAAACTTATAACACAACCAACCAACCAACCAATCAACCAACCAATCAACCGGTGTTGATTGTCTGTAGAATTAATAAATTCATATTTTACATATTTTACAGCGTTTATAGTTCATCCATTCATCCCAAGGCTGATTCCAGTTAATAAAAAAGAATGTAGCAATTTTTAGATGTGGGTGTGAAAGTATGGTTAAAATCGGAAATTTTCATGCAAGATTAAAGATTTTGGCTGTGATGGTCCTTTTTAGTTCAGGAATAGTCTGGTTAGGGTTTTAATAAACATTATCTTTGAGATAACCCCCACATATCAAAATCTGGGGAGTTACGGCCCAGTGAGTGTGAAGCCCATTCAGGTTCACACCTCTGAGTGATGAGACGATCATCAAAGTGTCCTCCCATATCACTGAAAGGCGATAAAACAAAGACTGTTGGACATTCATGAATGAAACTTGGTGGATAAGTCAGGGATAAACTGAAGTTTATTTGTACCAAATATGGGTGGATTGCAGAAAAGATTGTGGATTTCATTAATGATTCAATGAGTGGCATTTTGGGGGGGGGGGGGAGCGAGGGGCACACTCTGTACATCTGGTGATGAAACTCCAATTTGTGAGATTTGGGGAGTGTGAAGTCACCTCTTAGTTGCCTACGTCCACTCTGACCCGGAGTAGTGGTAGTACCTGTCAGAGATCCATCTATAGAATAAATAGAATCTATCATTTACAAACTATTTATTTTTTTTAAATATACGCCTACAAAACAAATTAATCTACAAACCGATCAACTTACTGCATGTGTACCTCCTCAACGTAAATACCCCGACCAAAATCACACCCCTTCACTGCAGAGGTTACTAGATGCCAAAAGATTTTCTACTCTAATAGCTTCTTTCCTTGGATCACTTGCCTTTGGAATTCCCTCCGTGCTCCCTGTTTCACCGACTGTACCAACATGCACAAATTTAAATGTAATGTGAACAAACATCTTGTTGGACAACTCCTGTCACCCAGATTGCCGTCTTATTTTTCTACACTAATAGCTTCGGCTTTGGAATTCTCTTCCTGCTCCCTGTTTCACCGATTGTACTAACATGCAGAAATTTAAATGTAATGTGAACAAATATCTTGCTGCCCAACTCCTGACCCAGGTTGCCCCCCTTTAAATCTGGTCCCTATCACAGTAGCTCTCTACACTTCAGTGGTAATATGCCTTTGTGTGGGTGAACAAAATTAATCAGAACAAACATTCATATACAAAACACATTTGCAGCCTGAATACATATTTGACGATATTAAGGACTTGAGTCATAACAAAATGACCAAATTCGGCATTCAAACAACCTGAAAAGGGTTGATATGCCATAAAACAAAACAACCAAACCAAACAAATACTTTATTAGGTTGCTTACCTGTGATTTCACTGTGGTTAGATAGACTGGAGGGCCAGTCAATTTGTTTGCTTTTGTCCGGGTCCGACCTTTGGTTGATTTTGTCTTTTTAAAGGCTGAAATGACAAAAAAACAAACAAACAGGAATTGTGAATTTTATTGCCAGATGGGTGGTAGAAGTTAAGCAACGTTGAGCCTGGTTAGTATCGGATGGGTTGTTGAACTATGCTCGCACCTATGATTGACTGCCTTACCCCAAACGCATGTGCCATGCTTCTTGTTGTTGTTGTTATTATTATTATTATTATTTGTACTCACTAGGAGTTCTCACACAAGTCATCGTCAGTGATTGCTCACTGATAATAACCGGTGGTGTTCTCTGGATTCTGAGTGACAACAAGTCTCCACAGAATTCCAGTACTCTCCATTTTTTTTTGATAACCATTGCAAATGACTTTTGCGATATCGCAACAGTCGCTTACCATTGATTTCTCACTAGCAACGACCATTGGTCTCCTCTGGAATTTGGGTGGCAGTAATCCTCTCCAATTATAATTATTATTATTATTATTATTATTGTTGTTGTTGTTGTTGTTGTTATTGTTATTGTTGTCGTCGTCGTCGTCGTCGTCGTCGTCGTCGTCGTCGTCATCGTCATCATCATCATCATCATCATCATTATTATTATTATCATTATTATTATTATTATTATTGGCCGTGTCAGAATTTTAGTGCTGGCAGTCGCTCGGGTGCAAAGCCACAGTCCACAGTTTACATACATAATAAAAATAACACACATATACGGATGTTGTATAGAAGTGAATTATCGTACATATGTGTGTGGATATGTCGTTGGGGTTCCATTGTTAGTGTCTCTACATCTAAGCTAAAGTCCCATCTTTCAACCTCTAAATCTCAGCTAAGACTAACTCTGTCGTTCGACACTTCTATGTCTCTTGCTTAGAACATTTTCCCCTCAACAGTGTCTCTTCCAAATATATCTACTCTCCACCGGAAATCGTAGACATCCGGTTTTTCTCAGCTTACTTCCACCGGAAACTAAATATGTCTATCTACTTTCTCATCCTTCCGAATTCTCTATCTTGACCCCACCCCCACTGTTAATAGCTAACAATCGGTTTTATATTATCATTCATTTCTTAACTAATCTACCCCGGTTGTCCTGGATATGGGGTGGGGGTGGGGGGCACTCTATATTAATGTCTGAAACAAGACATTAGCCAATCGGTGCTCACTCTATATAGAGTAAGTCCATATAGGAAAAACGGTGTGTGATCTATTTCATTACAACACTATTGTATCACCTTATTAATTTATATTATAGTTTAATTTTCTGGAGTATTGATTTACTCCTCTCCAGGAGTTAGGCACAAGGCCAGTTTTTATCTTACTCCCACAAGTAAGATGTGACCCAAGGTCAGGTCGGGAAAGTGGGGTTTAAAAATTGCCTGGGCAGCCCCGTCGGCATTCTCCGGTAGGGGCGCCTCAGGCAGTAAGCAATAAACTTACTCCTTCCCAAAGAGGGGAGGCAAAACCTGGGAAGGTGGACCTCCCAGAACTGCACAGGACATACCCATTGACCGGCATAAATCAAGCCCCGAAGGCCAAGACAATACCAGTCTATGGGATGCAGTATCCATCGGAACAGATACTACACTTTTATCTTAGCCAAAAGGCCAAGCTGGAGTAGTACTATACATTTTTGCCTTTTTTAGGCACCAAACTGAGTTTAGAACAAAAATTCAATGAATGTTTTAGATGATAGGAGGAAGAGCGAATAACATAAATAAAGGGTGAATGATAAGAGACCCCCCTCCATCCGACATAATCGACAAAGAATCGTCTGTGCCGTGGATGAAAAGTAATTTGCATAACAACCAGGTGAATTGATAAAAGTGGAGAGTGTTCACGCGTGGGACAGAATGAACAGGATGGCAAAAGAGGCGATAAAATCGAAGACGGTTTATTGTTAGTTTATGAAAGAAATTGAACCAACGATTGAAAGAATTGGAAAAACGGTGTTTACCGAGTGTTTACCGTGTGTTTACCGAGTGTTTAACGAGTGTTTACCGAGTGTTTAACAAGTGTTTAACGAGTGTTTACCGAGTGTTTAACGAGTGTTTAACGAGTGTTTACCGAGTGTTTAACAAGTGTTTAACGAGTGTTTACCGAGTGTCTGCACCCAGTTAAAAGATTGTCCCAGGCTTTTTTGTATATTCCTTCCTTTCAATTATAGAAGTGGAGTCGGATAAAATCAATTCTCCAAACAGAATAGTTTCACATCATTTTTCTGTCCACTTACGAAGATTAAAATCAAGATATAATACTACTAAACCATATGCCTAGAATCCTTATTCTAATGTTGATCAAAATCCATCACATTTAAAAAAATTTTTTTTAACTTAGTTCATCCCAAAGAAGGCAAGTTGCCACTGTAGACGTAAGGGGCTACTGAGAATTAGGGTGAAAGTTTAGGGGTCATCCTAAATTGGGAGCTGTGCAGTGAGATGCTTGTTCACACTAGTTTTAAATTTCTGCATGTCGGTACAGTCGGGGAAACAGCGATCAGGGAGGGAGTTCCAAAGGCTGGCTGCACAAGGAAAGAAGCTATTGGAGTAGAAGGTTCTCTGGTATCTGGGGACCTCCACAGTGAATAGATGGGATTTAGCTGATGGTCAGGTTGGTCGAGTGTATTTACGTCAGGGAGGCACCAGAGCAGTAAGTTCATCGGATCACAGTCCATTGAAGTACTTGTAAAACAAGCACAAGGATGCAACATTGTGGTGATGGGACAGGGGCTGGAGCTTGGTGGATAGCAAAGGAACTATTAGATTAGAGACTCTTTTTTGAACTTTTCTAAGAGGGAGAGACTAGTGTATGGTGCACTAGCCCAGATGTGACAACAATACTCCATGCATGGGCGGATGGTGGCTTTGTAGAGATATAGGATACTGTCAGGTGTGAGAAGTTTTCTAGCATGGTAGAGGGATCGATCCCACTTTCTTTGCAACATCCTTGGCAATGTCTTTTATGTATTTGCTCCCATTCATGTTTCCATGTGAATGTTAGGCCGAGGAGTTTGAATGTTGGACTCTCAGGTAGGGTGTTATTTGCCATGGCAATCGGTGGTTGAAGAGGTTTCTTGTAGTTGTTGAAGGAAAGTAGCTTTGTCTTAGCAGCATTAAATGTTATCATCCATAAATGACCCTATTCCACTACAGACGGGAGGTCACTTTCTAAGGATCCAGCCATTGCCTTGGATATGTGTGCTTCTGTTTTACCCACATGACGAGAGTAGAGTGTGGTGTCGTCAGCAAATAGACCCATCTCAGACACAATGATTTTGATTCTAGAAAATGTTTAAGATTTAAGGCTTAAACTTAAGAAGAAATTGAAATTTAGGGAATCTTGCTTAATTGGCATTTAATGACTATGGTTCAAATTTAATGCAAATCTGAAATATTTGAATTTTCAAATAAGAGGTTGTGCCTCTAAAATACCTTTAAAATACTCTAAAAAAACTGAAATTTGGGGAATATTTATTAATTGATGTATAATACCTTAATATTTCACAAAGATCCTTTGCATGAAACTAAATGAAACTAACTATAACCAACATTACCCACCCCTAACAGCTGTATTCTAAAATTCATAATTGTCCGTTAATTAGTTTTAGGAGTGAATCCTGTACATAGAAATATATAAACATACACAGATATTTAACTTTATATAAATCTGAATAAATAAATGTGAAAGTTTTTTCAATCTACCCTAACAATATTAACATCAAAACCGGTCATGGTTATTTAATTCTAATGATACAAGAATATCTTGAATTACCATATATATAGTAATCTTCAAACTCACTCAAACTAATCTCGATATTGCTCATTTGCATATTTTTTTTAAAGTTTCTAATAAATTAATATTCTGCAATTTCTAATTTGTATTGCCAAATTTTCTTCTATATATGCAATCGGTTTATCGCTAGTACTATCATTTTAATTATTAATAAAAATTAAATAACGAGATTCTATAAAAAAGGATAACGTTTTTAAAACTTTTTTAGAATTTCATTTTCAAGGGAGATAATTTACTTCTGGCATTAGTAAAACGTCAAATGTCGTTGAGATGTGGAGAACAGATACTACACTTTGATCTTAGCCAAAAGGCTAAGGAACTATAAAAAAATTTTTTTTTATGTGACTAAGCATTTTTAAATGAAAAAACAAAGCAAAAAAAAACTCGATTTGATCAGAATATCTTTTAATGGGAGTGGGTAGTGTAGTATCGGTTCTGTTGTCATAAGACTGTCCTCCCAGGAATTACCTCCTCCGTTTCTAAAGGGGGTGTGTGTGGGAATCCTCCCAGAATGAAATTTAAAAAAAAACAATACAATTCAATCGGAATATCTTTTTATGGGGGTGGATAGTGTATCGGTTCTCTTGTCATAAGACCGTCCTCGCAGGAATTACCTCCTTCTTTTTGGAGGGAGGGAGGGAGGGAGGGAGGTAGTGTTCGTTTGTCATGATACCATCCTCTAAGTCAGGGGGTCAGTGTAGTATATGTTCATTCACCATAATACTAGCTAAGGAAGAACGATTACTCAAGTTTATAAACATGTCTTTTTTTAACTAGAAAATTGTGAAAGAAGTTATCGTTCTTCCTTAGCTAGCATATTTCTCTTTGTTTATAAAGATGGCGACTATATTTTTTCCAGACAATTTTCATTTAGGCGTTCGACGTAGATAATGAAACTTGCCATTGTTTTTAATGTTATCTAAATTGATAAATGCAAAAGTTTTTCCACCTATCCTTACTATATCGACATTAAAACGGTTTATGCTCATTTATATGCTCATTTATATATCGACATTAAAACGGTTTATGATACATTCCTCCCAGGCATTACATCCTCTTTTTGAGGAGAGACAGTATAGTATGCGTTCGTTTCGTCATGATACCATCCTCCCAGGATTACCTTCTCCATTGTGTGTGTGTGTGTGTGTGAGAAGGGTAGTGTACTATCTATTCTGTTTTCATGATATCATGCTCCCAGGCATTAACTCCTTCTTTTTAGGGGAGAGGGGGTGTTTGTTCGTTATTATATCATCCTCTTAGTCATTACATCCTCTTTTGAGGTCAGTGAATGTAGTTCGTTCATCATGCTATCATTCTCTCAGTCTAGCAAAAATATGCGACCGGAAGGAGTATATTTTTGCTAGTAGATATCTAAGCTCATATGCTTATCAAAAACGTTAGTCAGTGTAAATCAGTTCAATGAAAGAATAAATTATTGGAAATTTATTATAACTGGATTAACTGGTCAGTAGAACGTGAACCCCGCCTTTATTTATAGCAGGCACCTGCTGAAAGCAAATAACCACGCGGTTAAAGAAACAGTTTAAAAAATAAAATTAAAAAACAAAACAAAAACAGTTCTTTCCATTTATTGATGAAACTAGCAGCAAGACCCGACGTTGCTGGGAATTGAATGAGGATCACTACCATGTACTTTTTCACTATGCTCATAACACCATATTACTTTCTTTGTTTTTACCGCCTACCCTTCACCCGTTTCGCCCCATGATATTTTGTTTTATGGAAATCGCTCCAGACACTTGATGTAAGAAGCTAACAAAAATGAAGGACGATCATTGCAAAGACAGAAGATGCCTATTGGCCCTAGTCTTGAAAAGACTACAATGAGGTATCAAAACAGCGAATTTATGGAGACCACTAGACCAACGAGTCAAACGAGCTGGAACAAAGGAAACAGGGAATAGATCACATAACTCTGAAGAACACATGCCATAATAGTATTTATAGAAAAGGCTAACAACATCATGTCTGTGAGAGAGAGGGCGCAGAGAAAAAGAAAGGTTGGGGCCTATCAAATTACAGATAAGTTTTTGCACCTTATCAAGATCCCTCAAATGGGACAGAGATTAACCAGCCCAAATATGACAACAGTACTCCATACATAGTCTGATAGTAGATTTGTAGAGATAGAGAATAGTCTCAGGTGTGAGAAAGTGTTTGAGGCAATAGAGAGAACCAACTTTACGAAAAGCAGAAAGAGCAATGGATCTAATGTATGAATTCCAGGAAAGATTTGATGAAAGAGAAAGACCAAGAAGTTTCAGAGTCGATTTCTCCTCAAGAGAAGAATCATCCGTGAGAATCTCAAGAAGAAAAAGGACAAGACGCTAAAATGTTGGAAAACTCTCTAAATTAGTGTCTAAAATATATGGTTTGAATTTCATTAAAATCTGATATCAGTATTTGAACTTTTAAGGAGGTTCTATTCCCATGGGTCACTTAGATATTCGACATATAGAGAGTAACGTAAAGATTCGGGGCAACTTCCATTGTCTTCCCCGAGAATTTTATACATATGATATAAATTTCATCAAAATAGGATACATTTGAAGTTTTAAAGGTGGTTCGGCTCCCATAGCTCTCTTAGATTAGGAGGGCACTTAGAGATTCCCTTGTCTTCCCCAGAAAATGTTATACATATGATTTAAATTTCATAAAAATAGTATATATTTTAAGTGTTAAGGGGGTTATGCACTCATATCCCCCTTTATGGGTGCACTTAGAGATTCGGGGACACTTCCATTGTCTTCCCCTGTAAATTTTACATAAGAATATACTTTTAGATTTTATGTAGAATCTCTAACTTTTCTTTCTATAGGGAACATACAAACATCTCACAAACACACACACGCACACATACACACAGACACTGAGTTTTATATATATAGATAACAACAGGGAAGGAATTAGTTCAGAAATCAGAAAGACAGCGTTAATTCGTTGTTTCCAGTACCGTGTAGCCCAGTAGAGTCTGTCAACCATTTTGGGAGGACAGGGATAGATAGAAGCAATGTCATCAGCAGGAATGGAAAAACCAAAAAATAATAAGTTTATGGAGACAGAATAACAGAAAAGAATAGTGGTACTTTTTTTTATGGTTGGGTCACCACTTATCAAGGCCAAAAGCCACTCGAGGGTAAGAGTTAATGAGATGTGCAGAGAGTCAACTAGTAGATGAGGGTTGATGGGACGGTTGATGACAACTATTTATTGGCATTTATATTTGAAGATGACTATGTTGCAGTCTGCAGGTAAGCTATATACGGAGAGCTCTTGCAAAGAAGCTCTGTCCATGAAAATTCCGCCTGACACTAGGCACATGGAAGAAGAAAGAAAAGTCTTTTTCCGCTGTGGTATGAAGACGAGTTCCTGCTATGAATGTCATACAAGGAGGAACCCGAGATGGAAATAACGATAGAGTAGAGAAAGACTAGCAACGTCTGTTCTGTGAGAAAAGGACTGTAGGAAAGAAAAGAGATAATCACCCACTAGATTGTGAAGTCGATTTTGTACTCTGCCAAGGCAGAAAAGAGTGCTCTGAGCGGCACCTCCCCAGATGTGGCAGCAGTACTTCATGTTAGAACGTATCTGACTCTTACCTTATGTTTACTTATGTTTATGTGTCTTTTTTACGGCATATCAACTCTTTTTATGTTATTTATTGTCAAAGTACAATATCTATTGCAAACGAATCATTGTCTACAAGTAATTGAACACAAGTTACTATTGTATCCATGTTTGGAGGGAAATTGACGGTTCATGCCTTTCCCGGAAATATTGATACATAAGTAACAACAGTAGATTCGATGGGACTTGAACTCAGTATAATCGGCTGATACGATATTCCTTAGGCCAATCATGCACTTATGGAAGCATTTTCTTTTAAGAAATGCTCGGGTTGCTGGTGGAGTTGATCTCATGTTTTAAAACCCGAAACCTGCAGAGAAACCAGTTCATCACTGATGACCGACCTCTGAGTATCTACAGGACGTATTGTATGATGGAAATTTCAGGTAGTTAGGACATCATAAGAGATGTTAGGACATCATAAGAGATGTTAGGGCATCATAAGAGATAACGTACGGAAAGAACTCGTTTTATTACCACATCGAAAACAGACATTCCTTATTCCCTCCATGTTCCTAATGTCAGGTGGAATTTTTATAGACAGAACTTCTTTTCAATGACTTCCCGTCTGTCGAACACATTCCAGCGGAAATGCTTCCCTGCTGATTACAACTTCGTCCTTTTTTAGTCGAATGTTGACATAAATTCTTGCAATCACTCTAGCACCTGCTCCATCCTGTGCTCCAATAGTAGCAACAAGGTAACAAAATTTCTTGACAACCTCGATATCTACTTTGGTTTCAAAGTAAGCAGACACATGGGCCCCGTTATCAAAGTAAGCAGACGCATGGGGCCTCGTTATCAAAGTAAGCAGACGCATGGGGCCCCGTTATCAAAGTAAACAGACACATGGGGCCCCGTTATCAAAGTAAGCAGACGCATGGGTCCCCGTTATCAAAGTAAGCAGACGCATGGGGCCCCATTATCAAAGTAAGTAGACGCATGAGGCCTCGTTATCAAAGTAAGCAGACGCATGGGGCCCGGTTATCAAAGTAAACAGACACATGGGGCCCCATTATCAAAGTAAGTAGACGCATGGGTCCCCGTTATCAAAGTAAGTAGACGCATGGGGCCCCATTATCAAAGTAAGTAGACGCATGGGGCCCCGTTATCAAAGTAAACAGACACATGGGGCCTCGTTATCAAAGTAAGCAGACGCATGGGGCCCCGTTATCAAAGTAAGTAGACGCATGGGGCCCCGTTAGCAAAGTAAACAGACGCATGGGGCCCCATTATCAAAGTAAGTAGATACATGGGACCCCATTATCAAAGTAAGTAGACGCATGGGGCCTCGTTATCAAAGTAAGCAGACGCATGGGGCCCCGTTATCAAAGTAAACAGACACATGGGGCCCCGTTATCAAAGTAAGCAGACGCATGGGGCCCCATTATCAAAGTAAGTAGACGCATGGGGCCCCATTATCAAAGTAAGTAGACGCATGGGGCCCCATTATCAAAGTAAGTAGACGCATGGGGCCCCGTTATCAAAGTAAGTAGACGCATGGGGCCCCATTATCAAAGTAAGTAGACGCATGGGGCCCCGTTAGCAAAGTAAACAGACGCATGGGGCCCCGTTAGCAAAGTAAACAGACGCATGGGGTCCCGTTATCATTACCCAAAAAAGTGTCTACTTTTTTCAGCATCAACAGTCAGATCTCATACATTTAAAGAACTTCTACCATTACTAACCGGCAGAGCGTTACTACTGTCGACCAAGGGAAGAGTCTATGAGGCATGTGTATGCAGTGTGATGATATATGGAAGTGAGACCTGGCCAGTGAGGGTTGAGGACATTCATTGCATGGAGAGAAATGATATGATGGATGTGTAATATGGGTCTTAAAGATGTGCTTAGATCTAAAGACTTCAGAGGAAGATTAAATCTGGACAAGATAGGAAGATGTGTGCAGAACAGGAGACTTTAATGATATGGCCAGATTGAGAGAATGGATGAGAGTTCTTGGATTAATAGATGTAGAAGTGTTGAGGTAGCAGGGTCAGTTCGCAAGGTAAGATCAAGGAAAACATTGGAGGAAGTGATAAAGATGAACTCAAGAGAAAGAAGGATAAATAAAGACCTGGTCAGAGATATAATTAGCTTGGAAGTCAATTTTTAAAAGCCGTCCAACACATGCTAGCATGTAAAACGAACATAAAACTGATGATGATGATGATGATGATGATGATGATGATGATATTTTTGGATTTCGTGTGTATTTTACTTATATTGAGCCATTCATATTATATCATTGTTGTATTAACATCTATAGTTTGTATATAAAATCTTACGATTGTTCCCTGAGTGTTCACTCTTACTCTCCCGCTGTACATTGAGTGTTAGTGTATATAGGAATATGTGTGCAGAACAGGAGACTTCGATGGTATGGCCACGATGGGAGAATGGATGAGAGTTCTTGGGGTAGTAGATTACAACAGTTGTGATAGAAGGATGGTAGCAGGATAAGACCAAGGAAAATATCTGAGGAAGTGATAAAGATGGACTTTAGAGAAAGAGGGATTAATAAAGACCTGGTCAGAGATAGGTTACTTTGGAAGTCAATTTCTTAAAGCTGTCCAACACATGCCAGCATGTAAAACGAGCGTTAAACCAAAGGAAATATTACTATTCACAGCTCGCACAAATATATCTGAAAAGTTACGGATATTTCATATCCTAGCTCTCATAATTTTAGCAACTACGTGTTCTGGTATATCATTCCCGCACCCAGATTAGCCATTTTGTGTGTTGTATAATCGTGGATAACAGGCACATGTTTCGGAAGAAAGAGAAAAGGATGATAGTGAAAAGACAGTTTGATTCATACATTTATTAAGAGATAAACAGTTTATCAAAGTCGAACCTAAAAGTGGAGTATGAAACAAACATGAAAGGTGATATAAATACTAAAGAGGGAATACATTACTATACCAAAATGCAATAAGGAATAACACATGTTGCCGGGGTCAGAGACAGAGAACTATATATGAGCAATGAATAAGTAAATGTTACTTACTTTGTTTTGAGTGTTTCTAAGAGTCATATGCAACGACTATCAGAAGATGTAACCAAGTGGCAAGGCCTGCTAGGGTTTTAGAAAGCATGCTCCTAGGAGGAGCTGAACGAAAAATCTGTTCGCTTTAAAAGATGTGCCAGAAAATGGTTAAGATCTCATCTTAAATTCTGCACATGTGTGGAACGAGATTACAGACTCTTGCGTTAAGAGAGTATGTTCTCTAATGATGGAGACTAAATTCATGGGAGATAACTCACATAGTTCTTCCTCGTCATATGTATCCTAACTAATTGTTCATTTGATTCCAAAACGTAAAACCTTTTCTTTAACAATTCTTTTTATTTTACAGGAATTTGTTGCAAACAACTATTAGACTAGTTTTCACAGTTTATTCAGTTCCTTTTCTTTCACGCTGTTAGTATAAGGTTAGGAAGTTAGCCAACAACTAAGATTTTCCGTTCCCACTCATTCCTCACTTGCTATAGTTTATAGGTACAACATTTTAAAATCACATTAAACAATGGCTATGTTTTACATAATTATTTATAAACTAAGAATTTTTTTTCATGAACATATCCGATAATCAATTAAATCAGAAAAAAAGAACTAGACAGTGTCCAAATATTGTTGTCGGCTCAGTATATTTAGAAGTTATTTCCACTGAACCATATTCAAGTTATCTCCCCTGAACTATACTCGGCAACAAGAGATGCACTCTTTTATTTGCACCACGAGATTGAAAACGAGGCTTGTCCTCTTTCTGGCTGTGACTCGACCTGGGTGAGCATGTTCTACCTAGTTCGACATTTTACATGTTTTTTACAACTGATGTGTCTTTCCCCAGTTCTTTCTAGAATCAGGCGTTCGAAATGTTAATGTATCCTGTACTCTACATAAACATTCACTGGTCCCCTAACTTCACCCCTCTGAGCAATCAGCATGTCTGCCTTAAATAGTGTCCACTTAGTGTATATTCATTCAAGGGAAGTAACTCATGTGTCGTCTGACATTAACAATCCCACTCTCTTATCAATTAAGCAGTACATTCATATTATTGCTAGTGTAATTAATGAGAATAAAACACCTGAGAAATATTCAGTAATCCACTTAATTCAGCATGTCTGCCTTAAATAGTCTACACTTCCTGTATAATTATTCAAGGGAAGTAACTCACCTGTCATCTGACATTAGCAGTAATAATTCTGATAATTACGTTGTCTGACTATGATGATCATAGTTGTAGTTTCGAATCTCGGCGTGGATATATTGCGTACGTACCACACTGATGAGTATTAAATGATGAAAAAGCTGTATGTGGATGACTATATATATATATATATATATATATATATATATATATATATATGTATAATTATAATTTAACAAATATTTAAAATTTAACAAAATATTTTTATGGAAATATAGGATATCAGATACAGATCACGTGAAAGTTGCCATCGTCAAAAGTGAAAGTGATGCTATGGAATCAACAGGTTTCGAACATGAAACGCCCAGGTCATCAGTCCACGTCGGTAATCACTTCACCACCGCCACCTCCCTCTACCCCGTTTATGTTTATTGTTAATGTGGCCTTTGAAAGACAGCCAGGGTTTGCAGTTGCTACGATATTAGTTGCAGTAACACTCGAGCCAGCCAAAGAAAAATTTTATCGGAAAACCTTAGAGACCAACACCCACCCACCGCACTTATGGGTGAGAGACAGAGGTAAGTAAGTCAGCAGTAGAGGACTAGTGGAATAGTAGGGGTGTGACTATTTAGGGTGGTGCCAACACATGTTTGTAAGTATAAATTAGAAGATTGCTTTTCTGCAATCTCTAGGGTAAGTGCAGGCTTCCAAGCAGTAGCTAAATCTAGCTGCTTATTTTCCAGCAATCTTTGACTGATATAGTTTGATTCGAATATCTATAATCATAAAATTATATTATCAGTTCTCGTGTGTTTGTGTATGTTTGTTTCTCGCCTGTGCGTAACTTACACATTATTATTTTATTTCATTAACTATTAATTGATTATTTATTGAAATCGTAATTACAATACTATATAAAGTACTGGTAAAACTTGTTGATTATTGCACTCTCGTCATAAATTGAAATTAAGGAACTGGAGTTATATCCCCTTATAGTTCCCTTTTTATCCGTTAGGTGTCGCTCGGCCCTGACTTGAAGGAACTCTCCTCTTTTTCTCTCTCTCTCTCTCTCTCTCTCTCTCTCTCTCTCTATCTTGCTTTCGTTTGAAGAAGTCAATAAAAAATCAGTCCCTGATTTTTAAGTGTAACCCTGTTTTATGACTTGTTCTTAAAAGAAAAGCTGCTTGCTTCAACACCACAAGGTAGGATCGTCTTCAATTCCCTTTTATTATTGATGTCGTGTTAATTTCTACAACAAAACTTATAAAAACCCTGTTTTAAAAAATAATTTAATTACAAAATTAGATCCACAAGAATGCATTTAGATTTCTTCGTAAGCAAGTCAGCGATTTTAATCTTTTCTCAATTGTTGAAAAAATTTACTTTGTGACCCTTCGAAGTTTGAAAAGAATTTGGAAGCATTTAAACTGTTGAATAGAAAGTTGTAGTGGTAAGAGGTTATCATGTTTTAAGCAAAATTTTAACTCAAACTGGAATTCCTATAGTAGTGAAGACAAAAGAATATTTAATCATTCTAGAAATAACTTTTTGTTCGGCGACAGTTCCTTCTTCCTTTAGTCTAGTATGGTAAAGGGAGGCTACCCCCTCTCCCAAAAACAAAACAAAATTATTAAATAAAGGCTTGTAGTGGTCAGAGATTAATATGCTGCTAAACAAAACTCAAATTGGAATTCCTGTATTGCTGAAGACGAAAAAGATTTCATCATTCTCAAAGTAACTTTTTGATTGGTGCAAATTCATTCTACCTTTAGTCTAGTATGGTAATGGGAGGCTACCTTCCGCCTTCTCCCCAAAGTAAAAATTATTTATTAAATAAAAGCTTGTAGTGGTAAAGAGTTGATATACTATTAAACAAAACTCAAATTGGAATTCCTGTAGTGCTGAAGACGAAAGAATATTCCATAATTCTAAAAAATGGTGTGCCCTGTCTTCATCATTTCAATAAAGAAACCAACAAACGTTCTGACTTTCAACTCTGTTACCTGGCACAGCTTGAGTAGGTGTTGTTCATACCAATCGAGGATACGTCATCAACACTCAGTCCGAGTCGTACTGAGTTATAGTTCTGTTCAGTCCTAGGGAGTCCACCCTCCCAGGCTTTACCTTCTCACCCTTTGAGAAGGGGTTAGTTTATTGCTAATCTTGTACATCTATGCTACTCATTCTATTTCAGCACGCCATTGTTCTTGGCCTTTTGGCTAAGATCAAAGTGTAGTATCTGTTCCGATGGATACTGCACCCCATAGACTGGTATCGTCTTGGCCTTCGGGGCTTGATTTATGCCGGTTTATGGGACGGTCCTGTGCAGTTCTAGGAGGTCCACCCTCCCAGGCTTCGCCTCCCCTCTTTGGGGAGGAGTAAGTTTATTGCTTACTGCCTGAGGCGCCCCTACCGGGGAATGCCGACGGGGCTGCCCAGGCAATTTTTAAACCCCACTTTCCCGACCCCACCTTGGGTCACATCTTACTTGTGGGAGTAAGATAAAAACTGGCCTTGTGCCTAACTCCTGGAGAGGAGTAAATCAATACTCATTCTATTTCAGTATAACAAAAACGATTCATTTTTGATTTACAAAAATAACAAACGTGATAGAAACCATTCAATCCTGTAACAACGTCATTTAAACTGACTTGAAAATTCTCAGCAAATCTTGAAAGTTTTGGGAGCTATTTACATCCAATAATTTTATAAATAGAGAAAAAAAAAAAAAAAGTTATCTTAACAAACATCAGTTATGGTTTTATAACAATTTGGTTCAATTAATAATGTGATAACCAAACGATACTGTAATAATTAAATTTAATTTTTAGAATCCTATTTAAAAAAAAAATAATTTGGTAAAAAAGCAGAACGGCATTGTTAAAAAAAGAAAGAAGCAAAACAAAAATGGAAGTAAGAAGACTCCCGAACAACGCCGAGTAGATACAGTTAATCTATTTATAAAACTATTCCTGATAGATTCGTTTCTTGCCTCATCTGCTGTCGTTGCTTGGAAGTTATCGTCTCCGACTTAAAGTTTCGAGCTACTTAAGATAATATTCTGATCTGATACCAAGTCGTAGTTGATAACTGATATAATCGTTTTATCTCTTCACAAAAATTTCATCCAGACTGCTGATGGCACTCTCGTACGTTTTGCAGCAGCAGCAGCAACAACAACAACAACAACGACGACGACAACAACAACGACGACGACAACAACAACAACAACGACGACGACGACAACAACAACGACGATGACAACAACAACAACAACAATAATAATAATAATAAAGAAATTCAAATTCTAATTAAAATTTCATCATCATCATCATCATCATCATCATCATCATCATCATTGGTTTAACGTCTGTTTTACATGCTGCCATGCGTTGGACGGCTTTTAGAAATTGACTTCCAAAGCAACCTATCCCTGACCAGGTCTTTTTTTATCCCTTTTTCCCCCAGGTCCATTTTTATCGCTTCCATCCCATGTTTTCCTGTGAACTGAACCTGCTACCTCAACTGTTCTACATCTATTAACCTAAGAACTCTTATCTATTTTTTTCAACGTGGCCATATCATTGAAGTCTCCTGTTCTGCACACATCTCCCTATACTGTCCAGATTTAATCTTCCTCTGAGGTCATCAGAACTAAGCCTGTCTTCAAGACTCACATTACACATCCATCGTATCATTCTCATATCATTTCTCTCCATGCAACGCATGTCTTCAACCCTCAGTGGTCAGGTTTCACTTTAATACACCATCTTTTAGATATTGTAATGTGTTGCTTTTAACAAAGTAAGTTGATCTGTTTCACTAATAAGAGAAGACGAATTGTTTTTGTTTTTTTATGGAAGTCACTCCAGACAAAGCCTGAAGCCACTTGATGTAAGGATCTACAAAGAATGAAAGATGGTTAACACAAAGACTAAGGCTACAGGTAGGAGGAAAACAGTCAGCAAGAAGAGAGTTCCACAAGCTTCCAGAAAAGAACCTGCTGGAATAGGAAGATGTTTTATGAGATTCCTGAACAGTGAATTGATTAATACCACTAGACGAACGAGTCAAAAGAGCTGGAACAAAAAGAGCAGGGGATAAATCAGACAATTTTTAAGAACACATGCCATAATGATACTTATTGAAGAGACTGAGACTAGCAACATCACGTTTGTGAGAGAGAGGGGGTGCAGAGAAGAAGAAAGGGTGAGGCCAACCAAATTACAGATATACAAATAAAAATCACTAAAATAATTGTATATGAGAATTCAACCAGGGGTTTTTACCCCGCCTAATAAACCGGTATCGTCCAGGCCTTTGGGTCTGGATTTACGCCGGTCTATTGGGGGTTGCCGGTCCTGCGCAGTTCTAGGAGGTGCACCCTCCCAGGCTTTGCCTCCCCTCTTTGGGGAGGAGTAAGTTTATTGCTTACTGCCTGAGGCGCTCCTACCGGGGAATGCCGACGGGGCTGCCCAGGCAATTTTTAAATGGCCAGAGTGCTCAACTTCTCGAGCGCTAGCTTATCTAATCCCACTTTCCCGACCTTGTGTCACATCTTACCTTGTGGGAAGTAGATAAATGATATCACTAAAATAATTGTTTCTAATATCTCCGAGCAGCTGTAGAATTTGGATTTGATATGTCGCTATATTTAGTCATTTTTTTTTGTAATTTATTTTTTTTTACTAATGAGTCACACTTATCAAGGCCAAAGGCCACTCGGGGATAAGAGAGTCAATGGGATTGATTTTCAGTTCAACGAGTTTAATGATGAAGAATATCACGAGAGGACTGAACATCTGATTGCTTATGAGGACGGTTTATGACAAATATTTGTTGACATTGGATGTGAAGACGACCATCTTGTAACCTGTAGGGAAACAGTCTCGTGATGATGTGTTTCACAGATGGAAAACCCTTGGAAAGAAACTCCGTTCATGGAAATTCCACATGACGCAACGAAATTTTTTTTCAGTTGTGGTATGGAGACGGGTACTTGTTGCGAATGTTTTACAAGGATGAACCAGAGATTGAAGATCAGTTGATCTTTTCCACATAATATTTAATTAAATAAAAATAAGGAATTTTCTATTTTAGGATGATAAGCTAGAAGTTAGGCTGATGTGTACTGGAAGTTACGTTATGGGAGGAAGTATATGGTAGAGAAGAGATATCGATTCTCTCTCTCTCTCTTGGGTGTTCAACGTCAAAGTGAATGGATGTATAGGAGATTATCTTGGCATGGATTGTAAGACAAACTCCTTTAATATTTTGTAACAAAAAGTCGTCAAACGAAAGGAAAGCAAAGCCCTTCTATAAATAACAACGATATATTTATTTGAGTGACATACACCGTTGGGTGTAGGTTTCTGAAAGTAAAGACAGTGTAGAAAAGGAATTAAAGTAAGAAGGCTCGTTTGGGTATTTCTTCCAGTGGAGAATAGCTGTCTTTCTTCGTTCGTGTCAGAAATTCTCTGGGGTTGCTGTCTTGATACCAAGGAGTTGGAAGTAGTCCTTTAAAGTTCCGGTTGAAATTAATACGCTCTGAAGTCTGAATTGGTCATCGTGTGACCAAACTACTTTACACGGGCTGTTCTCCGCAAGGAGAAATAAATATCATTGTTTATAATTGCTACAGATGTATGTTTCGATATTCTTCAACTACAGGAGATACTAGTTGTAAAAAAAAAACGAAATAAAGCAACAAATAAATAATAAACCGCCCTATGCAAACAACAGAGTTTTTTTTGTGGTATTGGTCGAGTTTTTGAACCATACAAAACCGACTATTTGTTCGACTTTTTGTTCGACTTTTTACATCAACAGCCGGAAGATGCCGAAGCGCTTATCCAATCATAAGCTGATAAAAAAAAAGACAAGTTAAATTGTAAATTGATTAAATCGTAAATTAATTTTATGCCGTGGAAAAATTTCCTGGCAGGGTTAGGGCTAAATCCAAAAGACAATCTTCAGAATTTGGGAAAATGGCTACAAAAACTTTCTAGAAAAAAAAAAATATATATATATATTTACAAACGTTGTTTCATTGGTTATCTTGTTTAAAATCTTTAGTTTAGCATGCATTTAAAAATTACTAAATTTGAAAATGAGTAAAAAATTTGTCGAAAAATCTTTTTTTAAAAATATAACTTTCTTGTGAAAAAAAATTATAAAAGTTGTTTTATTAATTTTCTACATCAGAAAATAAATACTTTTTCATAAAAATAAAATACGGTGAGTTTTTTTCTTGCTTTAAAAGTTGTTTCATTATTGTTTCTGTTGGAACCCCGCCTGGTTTTGCTTTTAACGCCATTTTTTTAATTCGTTTTTTTCTGGCTTTTTACGTAAATCTGTGTCAACAAAAATCGGTTTTGTCTGATTCAAAAGCTGGGCCAATACCATTGTTGTTGTTTTTTACTTTCTTCTTAAATTTTCATAGGTACAGGGAAAAGAGATGACGACGGCTGTTAACAACACAGGATATCTTTCAGTATAA
Source organism: Sepiola atlantica (assembly GCA_963556195.1). NCBI lineage: Eukaryota > Metazoa > Mollusca > Cephalopoda > Sepiida > Sepiolidae > Sepiola > Sepiola atlantica. The sequence goes on from OY744529.1 coordinate 11,677,084, forward strand.
CGACGGCTGACAACAGAAGCAAGCAGATGTGAAATGTCACTGTTCTTGATGAGCCCCAGCCAGAGTGGGAGTGGACGCATGCAGTGTAGCTAAGTGTAGTAAGACAAGCGGTTTATCTGTCTGTCTTTCTTTCCCTATCATGCATAAGAAGTTAATCTGTTTTCTGTTTCTGTTTTAAATAGATACTTTAAAAAAAACTGGTGTCCACATGGTTTTTATCAACAGCTAAAAAGCAACCTGAGTTTCACAGCGTTGACAACGAGGAGATTTAGCCCACGTGCGTTTTGTCAACAACCTGTGTTCACAACTAAACACGAGTGTGTAAAGGACTATACAAGGCGTAATGTAACACTGAGCAACTACTTAAAACATGCCAACGCAATCGGTTGGTAGTCAAAAAGATTTCTCATTTAACGTCACAAACTGCTGATTAGTGCCACATAACGTGACACGTGGAATCCAAGTCCAGTTCTGGTTTCAAGTTTTTATCTACAATTGCATGCAATAAATTGTAATAAGAGCTCAGAGACTTGTCTAGCTTAATAAGCCATTGTTGAATCCAATAACAGTAATGACCATAGTTTTTTTTTATGGAAATCGCTCCAGACCAGGCATGAAGCCACTTGATGTAAGGAGCTAAAAAAATACTACTTCAAGGTCAAAAACTAAGCAACGATAAGTGTCAGATGGATAAATTTCGATCCAGAAAATAGCAATTCTTCCCCCTTTGTCAGAAACATCGCTCATGGAGAATTGTGAGGACTAAAAAAAGAAAATAAGGAAAGTGAGAGTTACGAGGTTGTCGAAAGTAAACCGAAGGTCTACTTTCGACTCTCCTAAACGGTGTAGTGTATTTGAATCAGTCACTTCAGAGGTTGAGTTACATGAAACTGGAAACGAACGACGGACATTTAGATCTTCAGAAACGGACAGGAAATGCAAACCGGAACAACAGATGAAAGGGATGAAAATAATAGGATCACCGGAAGCATGAATAAGAGACCGCAAGAGATAAACGCCAGTGCATATGCAGAACAAAACGCAGAAGACTGGCAAACGAGCAATTTCACACGCTTTTCTTATGCAAATGCCGTCAATGATTTGTTGGTGAAACTACTCATCTGCATTAGTCGACTCTCCTAATTATTTGTTTGCAACTAAGCGTTATGCTTCACGCCGGACTCATTTTGAAAAGCCACCATACCTCTTCCATCGTCAGCGCTTTGTTTGCCATTGATGGCTGTCACCACTGAAGGGAGTGATCAATTTGGTGTATCAGCTCCACTACAATATTTATACAGAAGAAGAGGTTATTGGTAGCTTTACTACACTAATATAAAGATAAGTTGAAATCTTTAGGTTTAACTACTTTACTAGAGAGAAGAATGAGGGGTAATTTAGTTGAGAACATATCTCTCGACCCTCGGAGAAAGGGTTGTTCCGTTGAGTTATTACTTTTTTTTCCAATTTCTTATCTTTTTATTTTTGCTGGGGTCGGATGCCAGAAATTCCCATGTTATTTAAGATACTCCAACCGAGAGATCTGTTTATGATTCTAACCGTTCTTTTAAGCGTAATTGTTTGGATCTCTCTTGCACTTAGTTCACTGAGTATATTCACCAGGTAGTTTTTGAAATCTTTTTCACGAGCACGGTAGCTCCCATGATTACTGGAATGATGAAGATCTTCCTAAGATTCCAGTTTCTTTTCATGTCGTACATAAGACCTTCGTATTTAGTTATCTTCTCCCTCTCAGCTCTGTTAAAGCCAGCACCATTCGAAAAACTGACTTCAACTAGGGTTGCTACTCTCTCCTCTTCTTGTCTCATATTATTATGTCAGGTATAACAGCTCCATTTTATAAATATGTAACTGTAAAGATTGCATAGTCATAGTGGATGGTGTATGACTTATTTCCAACTGTTCTTTCTCGTAGTATATGTTCCTAGGACTTGCTGCTACACCGAATATTCAATTTTTTTACAGATGGTCCAGTGGAGATATTTACACACTCCATTGTGTCACATTGTATAGTAGCCGTATCACTTGTCTCATTTGTATATTCATGTTCTATATTCTGAGATTTAAAAGAAAATTCTTAAATGAGATTCATGATTAAAATAAATTTGTTTAAAGAAGTATGGTAAACTAGTGGGACTCGTGTCGTCCTAGTGTTGCCCGGGAAAATTGAAGAAACTAAGAATCGTATCCCCCCAAAATAAATTGACTGAGGAAGAACTGGAAACACTTGTTTCACCTAAAATGCTAAGCCTTTATCCACGATGTAAAAAGTTTTTGTACAAAACTTATTTATTTAGGGAGGGGGAGATACTAGCATATTTGCTTACCCCTGTGCGGGTGATTGAAATGGGGGTTGTTTTTATTTTACAATATGACATATAAGAATAAAATGGTTGACTTGTTTACGAATGAATCGAAATGCATTATGTTGGAATTTACTTTTGTAATGAAATTCATGTGGTGGGAATACTCACTGACTTTGCCTGGACATAGTGTGTGGGTGTATGTGTGTGGAGTGTGTTTCTAATTTACAATGTAGAATTGAATTGTAATCCTCAGAAGTTTAATTCCATGAGTTATCAGATAATCTATAGCTGATTGATTGTTTAATTATAGTGCATGACTGATTTGAGGAAGTGCATTAAGGGTTATGTATAGTAATTTATCGTCTCGTTTCCTAAATTGTATGTATGTTTATTTTTGTAGATTCAAATATACTTCGCTTAAATTATTCTTTATGTCTGTATGGAATTCTATTCAGGAAAGTTTTGTTTTTCACTAGCAACATTGTATGTAAATTAGAAAGTATTATATGTCATAGAATCTTTTACAATTCAAATTTAAAATAAAATAACACCACTCAGATCTTATTGAGTTATTAATATGTATTTTTTCTTTCCAATATTACAAAAATAAAATCTTTTCACGGTAAAATGAAAAATTGTCTTGTTCATTGTTTTTACCTCTTGTTACGTCTTGTAATAAACGTTGTTATCTGTTTAATAACAACTAAAAAAATGACGAAGTATAACCGTATAGCAGATTTATTTAACAACTTACAGATTAAATGATAATTCAAGAGCCACTGGATACGTTTATTAAAGTCTGTTATGCTAGGCGCTTTTTGTTTATATCCCAAACTGTCATGGCCGGCGTTGTTCATTCCAAGGGAGATACCTCTCCTTTCTTCGGTGCAAGAGAAATAAATCAGTATTATTATTTTTATTTTAGGCTGTGCTTAACACATCTCTGGATCTGTTGTTATATAGTTCCGGTCTGACTGTAAGGTGTTACCTGAGTGTTTAAGAAAACTGAATTGATCGTTTGTTTTAGTTATTTTAACAATTCTCAAACTTTAAACATTGTTAGTAAGCCGTTGTTGTACCTTTGAAGCTTTGTATGAATACTATTTGTGTGTAGATTTTTGTAATTTCTTTTCTAGATTTATCTGCTTTTGGTTGGTTAACGTATCGTAGTATCATTAGCCCATCATATCCGTATAGTTCTATGTCGTCTATATTTATGATTTCTCCTAGTTTTGTGAATGTGAGTATTCTCACTAACTCTAACGTTACAGCATCAGAACACCCCATCGTCATGTCAAAAGAGCTTTGCATTTCACCGAAAATATTTCTGAAACCAGGTAGGTCTCTGACATGTGGCACACTGTACACGTGCATAACAACTTTTATCACAATGCATCATCCACTATAATATACTTCATCTGTGAAAGTTGTATGACTCATGCTGAACACTTATTTTATCGAGATAATAAGAAACTTAATTGTTTTTAAAAAAGATAAGATTGATTTAAAATTTAAGTTGATGTTGAGTCATTCTATTCAATAATTCTCATTGTTTTCTAGACAAACCTCAAATTAGTCGATCACAGTCAAGGGTGACTCAAACGCGCCCCCTTTTAAAGTCTTCTACTGAGGATTGAGGACATGCGTTGCATGGAGTGAAATGATATGAGAATGATACGATGGATGTGTAATGTCAGTCTTAACGACAGGCTTAGTTCTGATTACCTCAGAGGAAGATTAAATCTGGACAGTATGGGAGATGTGCGCAGAACAGGAGACTTTGATGGTATAGCAACGTTGAAAGAATGGAAGAGAGTTTTTGGGTGAGTATTGATTTACTCCTCTCCAGGAGTTAGCCACAAGGCCAGTTTTCATCTTACTCCCACAAGTAAGATGTGACCCAAGGTCGGGTCGGGAAAGTGAGGTTTAAAAATTGCCTGGGCAGTTCCGTCGGCATTCCCCGGTAGGGGCGCCTCAGGCAGTAAGCAATAAACTTACTCCTCCCCAAAGAGGGGAGGCGAAGCCTGGGAGGGTGGACCTCCTAGAACTGCACAGGACAGACCCATAGACCGGCGTAAATCAAGCCCCGAAGGCCAAGAAATACCAGTCTATGGGGTGCAGTATCCATCAGAACAGATACTACACTTTGATCTTAGCCAAAAGGCCAAGAGAGCATTGGTGAGTAGATGTAGAACAGTCCAGCTAGCAGGTTCGGTTCACAGGGGGAGGCCAAGAAAAACATGGGAGGAAGTAAAAAGAATGGATTTAGGGAAAATAAGGAATAAAGACTTGGCCAGAGGTAGGTTACTTTGGAAGTCAATTTCTTAAAGCCGTCCAACACATGCCAGCATGTAAAACGGATGTTAAACCGATGATGATGATGATGATGATGATGATGATGATGATGATGATGATGATGATGATGAAGGCACATGTGTAAAAAGTAAATTCGTATGAATCAACATGGTACCACCTTTTTGACTTGATTCTGTATGTTGGCATTGGTTTTTCCAATTCTTTGTAGAATCAGATACTTACAAGAGGGAACATGTGACGGTTGCCAACATCCATAAGTGAATGTGGTGCTATGGGGCTGACTGGATTCAAACTTGGCACATCCAGGTTGTCATTCCGGGTCGTTATCTACTCCATCACTGCCCTCTTTCCCATGTGTAAATGTATTTCGACCATAGTAATTAAACTGGTAGCCATTTATCAACCAGCATAGGATAAAACGCTTGGTTGGCGATGTGAATAAGGATTGAACCAGAGCCTTAGTGAGCAGAAAGTTCCAACGCTAACTACCTTTTCTAGACAAACTGTGTATATTTAAAATGGGTCTTTTCCCCCTCCTAAACTATAACCAATATCAATATCAACTACTCAATATTGTCGTTAATGCGAAGGACCTTGGTACAGTTTTGGACAACTTGTGAAGGACCTTGGTACAGTTTTGGACAACTTGCGAAGGACCTTGGTACAGTTTTGGACAACTTGCGAAGGACCTTGGTACAGTTTTGGACAACTTGTGAAGGACCTTGGTACAGTTTTGGACAACTTGTGAAGGACCTTGGTACAGTTTTGGACAACTTGCGAAGGACCTTGGTACAGTTTTGGACAACTTGTGAAGGACCTTGGTACAGTTTTGGACAACTTGTGAAGGACCTTGGTACAGTTTTGGACAACTTGCGAAGGACCTTGGTACAGTTTTGGACAACTTGTGAAGGACCTTGGTACAGTTTTGGACAACTTGCGAAGGACCTTGGTACAGTTTTAGACAACTTGCGAAGGACCTTGGTACAGTTTTGGACAACTTGCGAAGGACCTTGGTACAGTTTTGGACAACTTGCGAAGGACCTTGGTACAGTTTGGACAACTTGCGAAGGACCTTGGTACAGTTTTGGACAACTTGTGAAGGTACTTGGTACAGTTTTGGACAACTTGCGAAGGACCTTGGTACAGTTTTGGACAACTTGTGAAGGTACTTGGTACAGTTTTAGACAACTTGCGAAGGACCTTGGTACAGTTTTGGACAACTTGCGAAGGACCTTGGTACAATTTTGGACAACTTGCGAAGGACCTTGGTACAGTTTTGGACAACTTGTGAAGGACCTTGGTACAGTTTTGGACAACTTGCGAAGGACCTTGGTACAGTTTTAGACAACTTGCGAAGGACCTTGGTACAGTTTTGGACAATTTGCGAAGGACCTTGGTACAGTTTTGGACAACTTGTGAAGGTACTTGGTACAGTTTTAGACAACTTGCGAAGGACCTTGGTACAGTTTTGGACAACTTGCGAAGGACCTTGGTACAATTTTGGACAACTTGCGAAGGACCTTGGTACAGTTTTGGACAACTTGCGAAGGACCTTGGTACAATTTTGGACAACTTGCGAAGGACCTTGGTACAGTTTTGGACAACTTGTGAAGGACCTTGGTACAGTTTTGGACAACTTGCGAAGGACCTTGGTACAGTTTTAGACAACTTGCGAAGGACCTTGGTACAGTTTTGGACAACTTGCGAAGGACCTTGGTACAGTTTTGGACAACTTGCGAAGGACCTTGGTACAGTTTTAGACAACTTGCGAAGGACCTTGGTACAGTTTTGGACAACTTGCGAAGGACCTTGGTACAGTTTTGGACAACTTGCGAAGGACCTTGGTACAGTTTTGGACAACTTGCGAAGGACCTTGGTACAGTTTTGGACAACTTGCGAAGGACCTTGGTACAGTTTTAGACAACTTGCTAAGGACCTTGGTACAGTTTTGGACAACTTGCGAAGGACCTTGGTACAGTTTTGGACAACTTGCGAAGGACCTTGGTACAGTTTTGGACAACTTGCGAAGGACCTTGGTACAGTTTTAGACAACTTGCGAAGGACCTTGGTACAGTTTTGGACAACTTGCGAAGGACCTTGGTACAGTTTTGGACAACTTGCGAAGGACCTTGGTACAGTTTTGGACAACTTGCGAAGGACCTTGGTACAGTTTTGGACAACTTGCGAAGGACCTTGGTACAGTTTTGGACAACTTGTGAAGGTACTTGGTACAGTTTTGGACAACTTGCGAAGGACCTTGGTACAGTTTTGGACAACTTGCGAAGGACCTTGGTACAGTTTTGGACAACTTGCGAAGGACCTTGGTACAGTTTTAGACAACTTGCGAAGGACCTTGGTACAGTTTTGGACAACTTGCGAAGGACCTTGGTACAGTTTTGGACAACTTGCGAAGGACCTTGGTACAATTTTGGACAACTTGCGAAGGACCTTGGTACAGTTTTGGACAACTTGCGAAGGACCTTGGTACAGTTTTGGACAACTTGCGAAGGACCTTGGTACAGTTTTAGACAACTTGCGAAGGACCTTGGTACAGTTTTGGACAACTTGCGAAGGACCTTGGTACAGTTTTGGACAACTTGCGAAGGACCTTGGTACAGTTTTGGACAACTTGCGAAGGACCTTGGTACAATTTTGGACAACTTGCGAAGGACCTTGGTACAGTTTTGGACAACTTGCGAAGGACCTTGGTACAGTTTTAGACAACTTGCTAAGGACCTTGGTACAGTTTTGGACAACTTGCGAAGGACCTTGGTACAGTTTTGGACAACTTGCGAAGGACCTTGGTACAATTTTGGACAACTTGCGAAGGACCTTGGTACAGTTTTGGACAACTTGCGAAGGACCTTGGTACAGTTTTAGACAACTTGCGAAGAACCTTGGTACAGTTTTAGACAACTTGCGAAGGACCTTGGTACAGTTTTGGACAACTTGCGAAGGACCTTGGTACAGTTTTGGACAACTTGCGAAGGACCTTGGTACAGTTTTGGACAACTTGCGAAGGACCTTGGTACAGTTTTGGACAACTTGCGAAGGACATTGGTACAGTTTTGGACAACTTGCAAAGGACCTTGGTACAGTTTTGGACAACTTGCGAAGGACCTTGGTACAGTTTTGGACAACTTGCGAAGGACCTTGGTACAGTTTTGGACAACTTGCGAAGGACCTTGGTACAGTTTTGGACAACTTGCGAAGGACCTTGGTACAGTTTTGGACAACTTGCGAAGGACCTTGGTACAGTTTTGGACAACTTGCGAAGGACCTTGGTACAGTTTTGGACAACTTGCGAAGGACCTTGGTACAGTTTTGGACAACTTGCGAAGGACCTTGGTACAGTTTTGGACAACTTGCGAAGGACCTTGGTACAGTTTTGGACAACTTGCGAAGGACCTTGGTACAGTTTTGGACAACTTGCGAAGGACCTTGGTACAGTTTTGGACAACTTGCGAAGGACCTTGGTACAGTTTTGGACAACTTGCGAAGGACCTTGGTACAGTTTAGGACAACTTGCGAAGGACCTTGGTACAGTTTTGGACAACTTGCGAAGGACCTTGGTACAGTTTTGGACAACTTGCGAAAGACCTTGGTACAGTTTTGGACAACTTGCGAAGGACCTTGGTACAGTTTTGGACAACTTGCGAAGGATTTTGGTACAGTTTTGGACAACTTGCGAAGGATCTTGGTACAGTTTTGGACAACTTGCGAAGGACCTTGGTACAGTTTTGGACAACTTGCGAAGGACCTTGGTACAGTTTTGGACAACTTGCAAAGGACCTTGGTACAGTGTTTGACAACTTGCGAAGGACCGTGGTACAGTTTTGGACAACTTGCGAAGGACCTTGGTACAGTTTTGGACAACTTGCGAAGGACCTTGGTACAGTTTTGGACAACTTGCGAAGGACCTTGGTACAGTTTTGGACAACTTGCGAAGGACCTTGGTACAGTTTTGGACAACTTGCGAAGGACCTTGGTACAGTTTTGGACAACTTGCGAAGGACCTTGGTACAGTTTAGGACAACTTGCGAAGGACCTTGGTACAGTTTTGGACAACTTGCGAAGGACCTTGGTACAGTTTTGGACAACTTGCGAAAGACCTTGGTACAGTTTTGGACAACTTGCGAAGGACCTTGGTACAGTTTTGGACAACTTGCGAAGGACCTTGTTACAGTTTTGGACAACTTCTTCAAACCAATGCACCATTATATTGAGATGGTGAACAAAGCCAGGTGAGTTCTCAACCTGATCCGGAGATCCCTTCTCAACCTAGAAGACACTTTCCATCCCTTATTTGGCCCACTCTTGAGCATGACATCCTAGCAACAAATTCTTATCTACAAAAAGATATCGTACACCTGGAGCATGTGCAACAGTTGACAACCAGGATAGTGACAGGACTCTTAACTCTTACCTAAAAAAAGCGGCTCCAAAGACTAAATCTATTATCATGGAGGATGCGAGGAGACTTGATTCTGGCGTACAACATCATCATCAAGGAGTTTTTTTTTATTTCAGCGCCAAGTCGTGGTCTCTGCGGCCACCGACAAAAGATGTACCGCCGTTGTGTTTGGCTCAATAGAAGAAAGGGAGCATTCTATGTGTGTGTTTCTATTCCGTGAAACAACCTGCCTGAGGAGGTTGTGACGATGACTACCATAGCCAGGTTTAAAGCGGCTTTAGACAAACATTTAGACCGTATGTGGATGGAAATAGCTTCCACCTGTCTTTCTACATGGCTTGTTGCACTATGCTATTTTTTTGCAAAATAAATTTGTTTGATTTGATTTGAAATAGTTTATGTATTTACTCACAACCATGTTTTCTTTCTGGTTTCGACTTAGCAGAGTGCGGCTGGGCGTCTGGTTTTACATCCTTTTGTAACGCATTCACAGTTGAGGATTGGCTCGGTAAATTTGGGGTAGGGATTCCATAATTCCTGGAAAAGAACTTTACATTAACAATACTGAGTATCGATATTCAATAAGCATAGATTTCTATATGGCAGACGACAGCAAAAAATGAGCAATCATTAAACAAAGCAGAGTTGTGAAAATTTTCTTAACGGCACTATCAAAATTGCCTACTTACACAATATATATTGATTGTCTATGATGCAGAGTTGAATTTATCCATATGACTAAATGTAAATGTAAAGTGACCGAAGATGGGGGGGGGGGGGGCTGAAAGATACAAAGCTGTGATTAATCGAAGCAGATCACATGTTAAGTTGGAGAGAGTTTTTTTTAAATAGTCAGTTAAAGGAAGACACATGCAGCAGACATGTTACCATGTGGGGACGCTCTTCTCTCTGGCCAGGTAGATAAGGAAATTATAATGAAAGCTTATAGGAACTTATTAAGCAATGAAAAACTTGGCCGGTTATTGTCTGTAGAGCTAATAAATTAATGTTTCAAATATGCTATGTCATTGATAGTTATCAATTTATCTCCAATGCAGATTCCATCCCAAAGATTACATCCAAGATCTGAATGAAGCCACTAAGAAGACCAATTTTTAAACGAATGCAATGTAACTCTGGCACGCGTTTCTACATAACCGTCATTTCGTATTTGGTTGACAAAGGTGATAGAAATCGCTGAAAATTCAAAACCACCCAATGGGAAAAGAAAAAAAGAAAAAAAGAAAAAGAAAAAGTATATACATTTAACAAAATATTAACCATGCTTCTAATAAAAAAAAATACTAGACGGATTTAATTAACAAAACGGTGAGTTACAGTGATCTGTAATTAATTTTTGTTAAGGATTTCCTACAATGATATATATATATATATATATATATCTTAAATTCCCGAAACAGTTTTTCATGGTAAACAACTGATGATCCCTTAAAATAGTGTTAGAAACAAACTAATATAATAACTGTAAAAAATAAATTGACTTACATGAGTGTTTTTTCCACTGAAGACTTGGGACTATAAGTTTTTGGGGTTTTTTTTTTTTTTTAATTTTAATATAGTTTTAGTGGTTGAGAAACTTCCGAGACTATATATATATATATATATATATATATATATATATGTGTGTGTGTGTGTGTGTGATATCAAGTTGAAGTTTGATTTTAGGTTCAATCCTTAAGTAATTCCTGATTTAATAAAAAAAAAATCCAGATATAAATATGTATCAACAGGGATAATTCCATATAAAGTGTGTATTTAGCACATGGCAAAATTAGTTTAGAAATACGGGATAAGACTGAAAACATACCTGATAATACATTCATTTCGACCTTTTGCAGAGTCTTATCAAATATGAAAGTTCAGGTTTGAGAAAACATGATGATTTTTTAAAATAAATTTATTAACTAATATTTTTTTAGGTTCATTCTGTATTCTCTCTCACATACACATGTACAGATGGTAGCAGCAAACTCGATGTTTTGGATCTCTCTTACACTTGGTTCACCGGTATTGCTATCGCTTGAGCATATCGCATATGGTCTTTCAAGCTCGTCAAACTCTTACCCTCTCTGACACAGTAGCATGCTGTCCGATGCAAGTTGTTTATTGGGTTCTGTTTTTATTTTTTTTTTTACCATTTTTTTCAATTTTTTTTTTTTTTTTTTTTGCTGGGGATGCTATTTAAAAGACTCAAACCGAGAGATCTTTTGAGGATTCTAACCGTCCCTTTAAGCGCAATGTTTTGGATCTCTCTTGCACTTGGTTCACCGGGTATATTCGCCATTTAGTTTTTGAAACTTTCGTTCATGAGCCCGGTAGCTCCTATGATTACTGGAATGATTTTTTGCGGACTCTCATATATACCGTTTCCCACCCCGGCACAGATTGGACTTCTTTACCGCATAGGTTGCAAGTTGCTACCCTTAGAAGGATATAGTTCACAAGGGTTTTTTTTTGGGGGGGGGGTGACTTTGTAAGACCTGCTTTGCTCAGGCATACTTTACCGCAGTCACCAGTCACCATAGATCCAATCACGGGGAATCCCAACAAATGTATTTACCTTTTAAATGTGGCCGTAAAGAAAGTAAAAGAAAGAAGAAATCAATTTGCCATTTCACTTTCAATTTAGAAATAGATCGTAACTTATTGAAAATCAAATCGGAAAGGCACATTTGAACAGAAATGCTAGATATCTGTCCAGGAAATAAAACAATACCGTCATACTGAACTATTTGTTATATTAAAATCAAAACAATCATTTAATTAAAAAACAATAACAAAGTATAGTTAATTGATAAAATGTCCTTTTTCAAAACCAATATGCAAATTAGTTAACCTTGCAATTGAAATCTCATATACATGAAATAGTATCTAAAAAAGATGGCGCGTCTATTATGTAAAGTTGAATTAACTTGAAATAGGGCGTTTTGACTTTACTGTTAGTGTGAGATATGGACCCAAATTCTCATTTATTTACACACAAATTGGCAGAGAATATGTACATCGTGTAAGAAAAATTTGCAAAACATAGTTCACAAACAAAAACAAAGTAACTGCCATTAACCAACTAGCCATGCCAGTGATAACATACAGCTTTGGAATTATTGATTGGCCACAAAAGGACATTCATAGATTAGACACTAAAACGAGCAAAATGTTGACACTGTACAGAGTAATGTACAGAAACCAGTGTCTACCAAGGCTATACCTGCCCAGAGGAGCAGGAGGTATGGGTCTCTCAGAAATTGACCATCAACATCGAGCCACTATTGTGAGTACCGACCAAAATCTGATGAGCTCCCAGAACCCAAACCTTATGATGAAACAAGAACCAGTAGAACAACCTTCATCACAAAACTAGCCAAGCATTTTGAATAAGACTGTCTTAGAAATGAGACAGAAACAGGAAACAGGCCTGCCACGGAAATAGCCCAGAAGAGCCGTCAGGAAAACACCAAGACCTTCCATTGCAGAAAACTGGAAGAATGGACCAACCAACAACGTGCCAAATATTTTCTGGATAAATTATCCCAGGAATATATAGATAAGGAAGGAAAGAATTATAATGACTGCCCAAGATCAAGGCTTGATGAATAATGCTTTTAAGAAGATGAGTGGTGTCAGCAACGGCAACAAGTGAAGGTCCTGCCACACAGAAGTAGAGACTGTGAGCCATCTGACAATCTCAGACGGTCGCGGGGCGCGAACCCGGTTCGCAGAGACACCTTGAACCTGTAAGCGTTCACCCTATCCCCTTGGCCATGGGACGTTGTCACGTTATACGAAGAAATCAAAATGAGGAAGAAGAAGAAAAGAAAAAAAACTATAAGAGAGTCTTGCCTGACAATATTGTTTTACAACGAAAGCTTTCAAAAGAATAAAAATTAAATAAATGTTTTTTTCATTTAAATTGCACTATGTATTGTTTTTCAAAAATATTGCACTATAATAATAATAATAATAATAATAATAATAAAATAATAATAATAATAATAATAATAATAATAATAATAATAATAATAATAATAATAATAAAAAAATAATAATAATAATAATAATAATAATAAAAAATATAAATAAAAATAAAATTAAAAAATAAAAATCATATAAGAATAAGAATAAAATTTAAAAATATAACAATCACACGATGTCAATAATGATCATAATAATATAGATGAAGCGTATAAAATATAAAAATATAAAAAATATACAAAAAAGAAAATTATAATAAGAAGAAAAATATCAAATATATATCTAAGAAAATTAAAAATAGATAAAAGATTTTTTTGTACTAGGCAGAAACATATTCCTCCTTCCCATAACATGTCATATTCCCCCATAACATGTCATATTCCCCCATAACATGTCGTCATGTCAACTGATTAATAGCTGACCCACTTAAATCTAGCGACGTAAGCAGTTAGAAGTCTAATGTAATTTGATTTGATTGGACGGCGTCTGAAATTTAAATATAGGAAAATTTTATGGAAAGCATGTACAAAAGTACTATTTTGAATTTAGTCAGGTGACCCTTATGGATAGAAATTTTGCTTCATTTTTCAAAATAAAACATAGAGAGCAAACACTTATTTTTTTGGTCTGAGGAAATCGAGCTAATCAAAGCTACGATAGTAGTCTCATGTTGTAAACTGATTTGATTGGATGGCGTTTGAAATTTAAATATAGGAAAATTTTACGGAAAGCATGTACAAAAGTACTATTTTGAATTTAGTCAGGTGACCCTTATGGATAGAAATTTTGCTTCATTCTTCAAAATAAAACATAGAGAGCAAACACTTATTTTTTTGGTCTGAGGAAATCGAGCTAATCAAAGCTACGATAGTAGTCTCATGTTGTAAACTGATTTGATTGGATGGCGTTTGAAATTTAAATATAGGAAAATTTTACGGAAAGCATGTACAAAAGTACTATTTTGAATTTAGTCAGGTGACCTTTATGGATAGAAATTTTGCTTCATTCTTCAAAATAAAACATAGAGAGCAAACACTTATTGTTTTGGTCTGAGGAAATCGAGCTAATCAAAGCTACGATAGAAGTCTCATGTTGTAAACTAATTTGATTGGATGGCGTTTGAAATTTAAATATAGGAAAATTTTACGGTAAGCATGTACAAAAGTATAAGAAGAAATTAAAATCAAAGAAAATCTTACTTAATTGGTGTCTGATGAATATAGATAACATTTAATGCAAATCTGAAATATTTGAATTTTCAAATTGACTTCCGAGCTAATCTGTCTCTGGCCAGGTCTTTATTTATTCTTCTTTCTCTCAAGTCCATCCTTATCACTTCGCCCCATGTTTTCCTTGTGAACTGACCTTGTTACGTCAACTGTTCTACATCTACTAACTCAAGAACTCTCATCCATTCTTTCAATGTGACTATACCATCGAGGTCTCCTGTTCTGCACACATATCTCTATACTGTCTAGTTGGGCACTATTTGAAAATTCAAATATTTCAGATTTGCATTAAAGGTGATTTATAGTCATTGGACGCCAATTAAGCAATATTCGCTGAATTTCGATTTCTTCTGAAGACCCCCTAATTTTAGACATTATCTAGAGTCAAAATCATGAATGGATTTTGATCAAAATAGGAACAAGGATTCTAGACATAAGGTTTAACGGCATTAAATCTTTATTTTAATCTTCGTGCAGATTGGTGCAAAACTGTTCCATTGGAGGAATTACTTTTACCCGTCCTGGGACGAGTATTCTTCTAGTGTAGCAAGTCAATTTTTATGCAAGCGTCATTAAAGACCACAGAGTTCTCTCTCTTCACGATCTTTCTTGTCAATTTCTCGGCAAGCGATTCTTCGGTTTTCGGGTGTTAACCGGTGGGGTATGGTACCTAGTATTGTGTCGTGGGCCATTCCTCTAGCGCTTTCGGTCTCTCGACCATCTTCAGGAGGCCGTGTCTTATTCTTACTAAGAGCCGTATTTATAGTGTTATTATTAGTTATATATCTATTAATTTACACATATATATATATATATATATATATATATATATATATATATATATATATATATATATATATATATATATATATATATCTTTATTTATTTATTTTTTGTTATTCTTATTTTTATTATTATTATCATTATTATTATTATTATTATTATTATTATTATTACTTATTAAGTATTAAAGACTGATAGGGCGTTAGTACCAGTGGTGAATGCTATTTTATTAATTGTGGGTTGTAATTTTTTTATGTGTAGGGCTTCGAAGATTTTTAGTCTGTTGGTGCAGTTGTTTTTTCTATATGATCTTAGTATTAGTCGTAGTTCGGTTGATTTTATGCCTTTTTCATGTGTGGTAATGTGTCGCTGGATGGCACTAGTGTCATTTAAGTGATGCGTAAGGCGTCGGGAGAGGGTTGTAGTTGTATGGCCAATATAAGTAATGTGTTTGTCTGTTTGGGTCTTGGGGAAACATTCCTCGAATGGGCATTGGAACAAATACAGTACGTTTGTTTGGTTTAGGGGGGAGTTAGTAATGTTATTATTTTTATTATTAAGTTAGAGGTTTTGAATTTTGTGTAGTAAATTATTAGTTTTATTTTTTGTTGTTGGTCGGTGAGTTTAGTGTGTCGGTTTATTATGTTAGTTATAGCTTTTTCATCAAGTTTGTAGTTCGAATGCATTCGGTTTTTATAGTACAAGGAAAGAGTGTAATTTTTATTGTGCCTTTTTTGTCTGATTCTTTTGGTGTAGGCAGGTTATATATTGTTTTATTTGTTGATCAACAATTCTGTTGGGGAAATTGTTATTTACTAGGGGTTGTTTGATGTTGGTTAGTTCTTTGTAGAATATTTTTTTGGATGAAGATATCGTGTGTGTGCAGTGGACGAGGTTTTTTATTAAGGCAGTTTTATATTTTTGGGGCATTTCTATGGTAGTTGAGTAAATTAGGATTATTTTTCGTGGGTGTTTTATATGTGGATGTTGTGTGTTGGGCAAGGTTGTTAGAGTCGATATTTACGTTGAGGAAGGGGATTTTGTTGTTAGTATTTAGCTCATGTGTGAAGGTGAGTACTGAGTGGGTTTCTAGGGTATGTTTGAGTTTGTCGATATTATCTAGGGATTCGGTAGCGATGAGGATGTCGTCAACATATCTGGTGTATATAGGCGTTTGTTTATGAAGTTAGGGAAGATTTTGTTTTCGATATGTGACATGTAGTATTTGGCGAACGTGGGACCCCCAGGGGTGATCCCATCGAAACGCCGTCAATTATATATATATATATATATATATATATATATACTGATAGCTGTGAGTATTGGCTTTTGGAACTGGCTCAAAGTTTTGTATACAGTACTTTATAGCTGACCAGACAGTGCTATATAGTACTTAAATAAATTACGTGTTTTAATAGGCCATTACCAAGATTTTATACTCGCGCAAAACCTCGGTAATGGCCTATTAAAACATGTAATTTATTTAAGTACCATATATATATATATATATATATATATATATATATATATATATATATATATATATATATATATATATATATATAATTGAATTGACTGTGAACCAAAAGTGCTTGCAAGTATGAATTATCACAGGTTTTAATTTTATATTCCTTATATTATTTAACTGATATCTAATCTCTATAGATTTAATTCAATATTTCATTTTTATTAATTGTTTAATACAGATTTACTCACTTCGCTAAAAGTGTTTGCAATATACTAAATTTTGTGAAAATTGTTCGTGGAAAGAAGAGAACATTGCATAATTACAATTGCTGACGGTTAAACTACGCTGGAAGTCTCAAAATTCATCAAGCAGGATCATCGCACAGTGAAGCAAAAGAGGGAAAAGTGCAGCGCTAAAAGCATAATGGAGATTGTCGTCCATGTAAATTTTGGAGCGAAGATGAAACGAAAATTAAAAGGAGTCTCTTCCAGAATCTTTATCGCACAAGTGACACAATTTTTGATCAAGCTGACGTTTCAGGAATATCAAAGATAACACGAAACTGTACCCTCGAGAAGATGTCAAATCAGCGATTACCTACTGTTTGTCCTGTGTTGAGTGAAACTAATCGAAAGAATAGAATAGAATGGATAGGCAAGTATATAAAAACAGATATTCAGACTGTTCTGTGGAGAGATGAAGTCCAAGCAACACCGGAAGAGAGGTTGGCTCATTGAAGGTGAAAGTCTTCGCTTGTGATTTATTCGTCAACAAAGAGGAGTGATATTCTGGACCGGAATTGTTGGTGGCGTATAAATGTAACCATTCAGGGTGCCTGAAAGTCTAAAACTAAACTCTTGTAACTATTGCCAGTTCCTAGAAAACAATTTTATTTCCTGGTTAAATTAAAGGATTTACAGTGAACAAATTCGTGGATTGTCCACCTTAGAGTCCAGACTAGATTGTAAACCTATCGTCCATTTTGAAACGTCGAGTTTACGATAATGAACCTCAATTTACTTGCAAAGATGATCTATAGCATCATATTTTAGAAGTATCTTCTCTCATAACAAATTCAGACGTAAAGAAACTTTGGTGCTTGTTCAGTGCTTCGGCCATACGGAAAACTTATTTATTTATGAAAACAAATTATTTATTTATGATAACAATATTAAGTACTTACTCAGTGGTAAACAAAACAAAATTTAAAAAAAACAACAAAAAAAAACGTTTTTTGGACGTGGTTGTTTATACATCTGAGGAGACCTAATTAAAGGGTCGAAATAATTTATAATGTATACAACCTTAACGTGTGTATAGTTTTTTCCTTTTAACAATTTTCTCTCTCTCTCTCTCTCTATATATATATATAATTATTTATCAATAATATTTTCAAATTAACCCATATACACAAACAAAATGGGCAATACGAAATAATCATTTGTTTACTACATATTATAAGGGTACTCAGGGGTTGTTGGGTCGCGGGATTGATTTGGGTCACCAACTCATTTTCAAAGTGTAGTGCCGTCGTTATGGATGGCATCAAAAAGTGTACCAATTAGACTGACTTTTCATTGAAAAGTCAAGTTCACTGATCTTGGATAGCTTCAGTTCTTGGATCACATTTACTTTTTTAGGGGTGAGGGGGCAGTGGTTTTCCTTTTTACGAATAACCCACTACTTACAATCGTGGGGGGGGGAGAAGCACCCGAAACATAGATAAATCTATTTGGTTTGATTAAAAACATGCATAAATCCTATTTTAATCACCTAAATTACGTACAGAGTTCTTCTCAACTTCTTTTTGTACGAATTTATGCTCTAATACTTCTATTTTTTAACCTTAATTTATATCTCTCCCGGACAAAACTGGAGCACGGTTCATGCTAGTGTGTATATATATATATATATATATATATATATATATATATATATATATGGTAAAATGCACGATATGTCATGAAAATGAAATGCCGTGATAGACAAAATGTGTGAAAAAAGACAAACGGAAAACAGATTTAAATACAGGAGAAAAACAAGAAACGAAATATAGTACCGATTTCGTTGACACAAACGAAACCGGTCAAATGTCTCGTTTCTTGTTTTTCTGCTGTATTTAAATCTGTTTTCCGTTTGTCTTTTTTCCACACACACACACACACACACACACATACACACACACACACACATATATATATATATATATATATATATATATATATATATATATATATATATGTTTTTTTTTGTGATTGTGTATTACCGGATCTAATCTTTGCTCATCAGTTATCCCTGAGGAGGAGCCGAGGAGGTTCTGAAACAATTGTCGGATACTCAAACTATGTTTATTTTAATATAAAAGCAAGAATATATATTGAGCACTTTTGAAAAGTAATGGTTTTGTTCATTTTGTTAATATTTGAACTTAATTAATATATATATATATATATATATATATATATATATATATATATATATATATATATATTACTATTTCATGTATTCACATAAAACATTTTAAGGAGATATAATTTTTTATGTATCAATTTTCAGTATTTACTTCAGCAGTGCTCGATACGTAAGTAGAGTCAGGTAGTAAGCTATGAAAATATAAATATGGCAATTAAGCTACACAGAGTATCCCGCGTTTATATATATATATATATATATATATATATATATATATATATATATATATATATATATATATATATATATATATATATATATATATTATTAATATTAAATAAAGTGTTACAACAACATCCGGACCAAGGTTTCAGATCCGAGAAAATCGGACCTTCATCAGCGGAGTCGTATAGCTTAATGAGTGAGAACAACCGCGAGGAATGTCAAAATATTGTCCGTTGGAAAGATGGAACACTTTCAGATTTAAAATTGTCACGTGCGTGGAATATACGTAGTCAGTTATGGAAAGGTTTCAGATCAAAACAACAGCGACGCTGTACATCGAAAAAGCAAGAAATTAAATGGGAATAACGTTAACAGTTGGACAGATGGGAAACTAGCAGGTTTAAATTGTCACGTGCGTGGAATTACGTAGCCCGTTATGGAAAGGATTCAAATTTAACTAATAGAGTCGCTATATATGTTATCGAAAGTAAATGGAGATAACGTTAAAAATAAAATTAATATTAAATTAAAAATTATATTGTAATAATATGCTAATGTAATAATATATTACTAAAAATATTAAATAATAAATCATTAAAATTAAACTTATAATTAAATAAATTGTAATCACACTATTTATAAATTTATAAAGCCCTAAGGGTACTAATCATAATCTTTTTTAAGGTACTAATAATAAAAGGGGAGGGGGAATAAAGAAAGATGAAAAAGAATGATGAAGAAAAATAAAGAAAAATGAAGAAAAATAAAGAAAAATAAAGATGAAATAAATACACTGTTAGATAAAATAAAGGATAACATAAAATTGTGTAAAAATAAAAATAAAAGATAAAAGGCAAGAGAAGGAAAAATGGGGATATGGGGTACTCCACATTAGAAATTTTAACTGTTAACGTTATTCCCATTTAATTTCTTGCTTTTCTATGTACAGCGTCGGTGTTTGTTTTGATCTGAAACCTTTCCATAACTGACTACGTATATTCCCCGCACGTGACAATTTTAAATCTGAAAGTGTTCCATCTTTCCAACGAACAATATTTTGAAATTCCTGGCGGTTGTTCTCACTCATTAAGCTATACGACTCCGCTGATGAAGGTCCGATTTTCTCGGATCTGAAACCTTGGTCCGGATGTTGTTGTAACGCTTTATTTAATATTAATAAATATCATGCTCTTATTAATTATCTAGTTAATTTTACTTTTGCATTAATAATTGAGCACTCTGCTGGGAAACTCTCTCAATTAAGAAATACGGTATATATATATATATATAAATATATATATATATATATATATATATATATATATATATATATATATATATATATATATATATATGCACAGTGCGAACCAAAAGTGTTTGCAAATAGCAAAATTATGTACATATACCATCAAAAGTTTATTTGAAACAATCTGAAAATGTCGGCATTTTGTATTTGTTGAATATCACAATATTGTTTTTTTATATATTTGATTTCTAAAATATGTGAATAATTATGTTTTCAGCAAATACAGGGTCCGCCATAAGTAACTATATCATTTTATTTCAACATAATAAATGAAACATAGAAGAAATATACAACTGCAATATAAAAATTAACAAAGTTGCATCCTTGTGCTTGTTTTACAAATACTTCAATGGATTGTGTTTCGATGAACTAGCTGCTCTAGTGCCCCCTCGACGCAAATACACTAGAACAACACGACAATCAGCTACGTCCCATCCATCCACCGTGGAGGTCGCCAGATGCCGGAGGGCCTTCTACTCCAGCAGCTTCTTTCCTCGTGCTACCGGCCTCTGGAACTCCCTCCCTGCTCCCTGTTTCCCGACGTTACTGACATGCAGACGTTTAAAACTAATGTAAACAAACATCTCGCTGCACAGCTCCCAACTTAGGATGACACCCTAAACCTACTCCCTAAGTCTCAGTAGCCCCTTACGTCTACAGTGGCGTCCTGCCTTGTTTGGGGTAAAATATCCTAAAAAAATTTTTTTTAAATACATGGTCCGCCATAAGTAACTATATCACTTTATTTCAACATAATAAATGAAACATAGAAGACATATACAACTGCAATATAGCAACTAACAAAGGGTAGACTTCATTTTTTTTGCAACATAAAACATGATGTTTATTAAAGCTCTGTGTGCTCTCCATGAAGCTCAATACATTTTGCTAATCTTTCAGAGACAGAGCAGCATACTTTGGCACACAGCTTCAACGGCACATGAGCAATGGAAGCTCGGATTTGTTCCTCAAGTTCAACGATGCTACAGGGCTTTGCTGAGTAAACTTTGTCTTTGAGAACATCCACACAAGAAAATGACGAACAAGACTACAACTCAAGCAGTTCACGCCTACAAATCTATCTGGGCAGGTTGCTGCTATCTAGTCTTGCACAAGCGCAGCGTAATTGACTGGTGCCCCATCCTGCTGAAAATACAGACCCTCTGCACTTTCCTGTTGTGGTAATAGCGAAAAAAGCCGCTTTTGTATCATAGTCAGATAACTTTGTGCAGTCACTATATAGTTACTTATGGCAGAGTGTGTATATTCTATACAACTGACGAATGAAAATTAAGTAAAGAACATGGCATGCATTTTAAAAGGTTATTAAGTGTATCTTTTGTGACTGGTGCACTTAACCAGACAATTAAAAGAGAAAAGGATTGAGGGGAGCAGTTGCTTTTTCAAAGAAATCAATTTAACAGTATTGAACCGTTTGATGATCGATTATCTTACCTGAAATCTCGAGGAAGTCTTCTGTTACTGCCGTAGTTCTTTGTGCTTGGCGATCTGTCTGGACTTGTTTCCTGTAATAAACCGATTTCATTACCAACGGCAGAGCTAAATTCAGAGAGCGAGCAATGAACAAAATAAGTTTCATTTAAAAGAAATGGTCGGTTGGTTTTTTTGAATGTCTTCTCACATCTCGAATCAGGGGTATTGTCTGTGCATCAGTCTGTCATGCTTCAGTTTGAAATAGTATTTTCACAGTTAAATGAGCAGATTGAATAGATGCCCAGTATGTCATGCTTAAGTTAGAAATAGTATTTCATTCGTTTTGTCATGCTTAAGTTTGAAATAACATGTTCGTTGGTTTGTCATTATTTACCTGCTCGCCAGGAGGTTAGCCACAAGGTCAGGTGTGGTTTTGAGAAGCCAGTACATCAGGATAAGTGCACTCCGGCCTAATAATGCCTGAGCAGCCCCGTCAGCATTCTCCATTAGAGGCGCCTCAATAAACTAACCCTTCTCAGAAAGAAGGTAAAGCCTGGGAGGGTGGATCTCCTAGGACTGAACAGAACTATACCTCAGCCTGACAGCAACAAATCCACTGTCATACTTAAGTTAGAAATAGCATTTTTATTGTTCTGTCATGCTTAAGTTTGGAATAGACTTTTTAGATGCGTCCATGAAGTTTTACATGAGGCTCTGTCCGTCCATCCGTCTGTCACCCTTCAGTTTAAAATACAGAGTGACCCTCCCTCTAAAAAAATGACACCCATTGAATCGTTAATAAAATTCAGAATCTTTTCTGCAATCCTACAATATTTAAACCAAATTAACTTCAGTCTATGCCTGACCTGTCCACCAAATTTCAGTCATGAAGGTTCAACAGTCTTTGTTTTATCGCATTCAGTGATATAGGGGAGACTTTGGTGATTGTCTCATCAGTAGGAGATGTTATCTGGAATGGGCTTCACACTTGCCAAACCATAACAAGCCCGGATTATTATTTTTAGTGGGATGATCTAAAAAATGATGGTTATCAAAACAATCTCCACACTATACCTGAAGTGTACAGGGCAATCACAGCCAAAATCAAGATAGTGCCAACAGAAGAATGTGTTATTGACAATTTTGCAACGCAGCAGTGCACATTTGGAGCCAGTGGCGTGCAAAGGTCTAGTGATGTCCTGGTGATGTCCGGTTGACGCCTGGGGCCAACTCCTTGATTATATGTTCCAAAGACTCAAGTATAAGTCATAGCACTAAGAAATATTATGAGAAAGGAAGATAGTTTGAATATGATTATGCCCCCCAATTTATATACCAGGGGCCACCGTCTCATCAACTACCCCTTTTATTTGAAACATATCAGTGGACAGTGATAAAAGAAAGACTGTTGAACATTAATGATTGAAACTTGGTGGACATTCCAGACATAGGCATAACCCTGTAGTATTTTCATCATTAAATGGTGTTGATTGAATGCTTCATCATATTTTAGAAGTGTTCAAGCATTTCTAGAATAGGTACAGTCCGTCGGTCGGTCTGTCGTACTTAAATTTCAAATAGCATTTTCGTTGGTCTGTCATACTTAAGTTTTGAATAACATTTCTGTTGGTCTGTTCAACTTAGATTTGAAACAACATTTTCGTTTCTCTTGGTCTTCGTTGGTTGGTCACATTTAAGTTTGAAATAGCATTTTTAGATGCGTCCACACATCTCTAATAAAGGCTCTGTCCGTCAGTCAGTTTGTCATGCTTCAATTTGACATAGCATCGTCACCGTACAGATTGAATGGATGCATCTTATTTTAAATGTGTCTCAGCATTTTTATAAGTTTTTTCACATTAATTTGCTCCACAGCTTTGAAAAAACTTCTCTTAAGGCTGCGAGAAATGTCTGTTCGTCGGTCTGTCATGCTTTAGTTTGAAATAGCATTTTCGTTGGTCTGTCATACTTATACTTAAGTTTTAAATAACATTTTCATTGGTATGGTGTGCTTAAGTTTGAAATAGCATTTTCTTTGGTCTGTCGTACTTAAATTTGAAACAGCATTTTCGTTGGTTTGTCATACTTAAGATTGAAAAAACATTTTCGTTGGTCTGTTGTACTTAAATTTGAAATATTATTTTCGTTGGTCTGTCATACTTAATTTGAAATAACATTTTCGTTGTACTTAAATTTGAAATAATATTTCCTTTGTCGTACTTAAGTTTAAAATAGCATTTTCGTTTATCTGTCGTAATTAAGTTTTAGATAGCATTTTTGTTTGTCTATTGCTTATCGTACTTAAACTGGAAATAGTATTTTCGTTGGTCTGTCGTATTTAAGTTTGAAATATCATACGTTCTCGGTGAGTTTTGAAAATCATGCTAACGACCGTTTCTTTTTAACTTTTTTTTATATAAAACACAATTCTTCACCAATTTTCCTAATGTTTTCAAATATTTCATCAAATGTCTATTTTCAGAGCAAGACTGAAACAATTTTCAAAGTAGATATGAAAACATTACCGACAGCAGTAACGTAAAAATAGCGCAAACAAAAAGTTAATTTTTGGTGGATAATTTACATCGTTACAGGAATAAAGATGAAATTTAATTACATAGTAAAAGGATTAAATATTATTTCGATTTTACACGCATACAGACACAACATCTCCATTATACAGGGTGGCCCCCAAAATGTCACTCATAGAATCGTTAATAAAATCCTCAACCCCTACCACGAAAGCACCCCTCCCCTGCTTCCCTGATCAACCTCATCCCCTCCCACACTATGACCACCCCACAACAGTTGGAGGTATAAGTCAGTTGCCTTTGAAAAGACAAGTCACACACAAACGCATAACTGCCATTAAAATTGACATGACATGGGAATCACTTTAGAGTCCTAGCCTTGTTACAGAAGGTAATTGCCCTAGACCGCAGCCCTCCTATGTGGTCTCAGGGTCAGTGTGTCATAAAAAGGGCCTACCAGCTGAACAAGAAATGCACTGCCACACGCACACACACACGATGACCCACAAACAGAGATTCAGAGGGAAGCATGGCAGGATGTATGTTTTATCTTACTATTCTTTCTTCTATGTTCACTTCTCTATATGTGAGAGAGATATTTAGTGGATAAAAATCCATTCGAATGTATAGGTAAAATAGAATTGAAATAGATGATAAAGCAAAAACAATCGAAATGGAACACATAGAATCTAACAATAGGTATTAGACATCAATTAATAAATATTACCCAAATTTCAGTTTCTTTTGAGCATTCTAAAGGGTTTTTAGGGGGTAGCATAATTTTCGAATGGGGGGGGGGGGTTGCGCCCACACAACCTCCCATTTGAAAATTCAAATATTTCAGATTTGCAATCCTTTCTGTAATCCAACAATTTTCTAGTCCTGACTTGTCCACCAAGTTTCACTCATGAATGTCCAACAGTCTTTATTTTATCATCGTTCAATGATAAGCACACCTGGAAAAGACGTGCAAAATCGTTAATAACTCTAACACACTCCTCCCTGTTTTAGCTGGGATGGCCTGATTCAATTCAGGTATAATCTGGGGATTGTTTTGATGGATATTTCCTTTGTGATAACATCATAGATAAAAAATATGGAGGATTGTGAAGCCCATTAAGGATTACACCTTATACTGATGAGACGGTCTCCAAAGTATACCCCTATATGATTACTGAACGGTGGGAAAACAAGGAGAGGTAGACATTTGTGACTGAAATTTGGTGGACAAATCATGCATAGACTGAAGTTTATTTCTACCAGATATAGTTGGATTACAGAAAGGATTGTTGATTTTATTATCGATTCCATGGGTGGCATTTGGGAGGGTCACCCTGTAATAAAGATATACAACTGAATACAGTTGAATGAATCTACCTGTGATCTTTGTTTATAAATTGGAAAGAGTTAGGAATGAATCAGATCTGTTTAACAAACAAACACCTGTCTTATGATCAGTAGCATAGCGTGAGGTACGATCGCTGTGTGTGGTGGCCAAATTAGCCGCCCTTAACCCTAACCCTAACTCTTAACCCTAACCCTAACCCTTAGTCCTAACCCTAACCCTTAACCCTAACCCTAACCCTTAGTCCTAACCCTAACCCTTAACCCTAACCCTAACCCTAACCCTTAACCCTAACCCTAACCCTAACCCTAACCCTTAACCCTTAACCCTAACCCTTAACCCTAACCCTAACCCTTAACCCTAACCCTTAACCCTAACTCACCTTTGACTAAAACAAACACAGATTTACATTTCTTTATTATTTGATTGATTAACAATGTAATGTTTTAAAAAATTAAAACATGTCGTCGTCATCATCATCATCAGTTTAACATCCGTTTTACATGCTGGCATGTGTTGGACGGCTTTAAGAAATTGACTTCAAAACTAACCTATCTGGCCAGGTCTTTCTCTCAAGTCCATTCATATCACTTTCTCCCATGTTTTCCTTGGCCTTCCCCTGTGAACTGACCCTGCTACCTAAACTGTTTTACATCTACTAAGCCAAGGACTCTCATCCATTCTTTCAATGTGGCCATAACATCAAAGTTCCCTCTTCTATTTACTTTTGAATGAATAATTTATATCATTACAGGAATGATCATGAAATTTAACAACACAGTGAAAGAGTTAAATATTATTTCAATTTTACAAGCATACAGACACACCATCTTCATTATAGTAAAGATATACAACTGAATACAGTTGAATGAATCTACCTGTGATCTTTGTTTATAAATTGGAAAGAGTTAGGAATGAATTAGATCTGTTTAACAAACAAACACCTGTCTTATGATCAGTAGCATAGCGTGAGGTACGATCGCTGCGTGTGGTGGCCAAATTAGCCGCCCTGAAACATAACACACCTTTGACGGAAACAAACACAAGTTTACGTTTCATTAATTATTTGATTGATGTTTATAAAAATTTGAACTTGTGGCGGCAGACAATAAGAAAAAGAAAGAAATTTAGTAATTTAATTGAAAGCATAGAAATCAATAATGAAATCTAAAATAGATGAAAATTTGTGAAATAATTAAAAAATTAAAAACATTGAACAACTTAAATCTGTAGATTAGATGTTGGGTGTGTAAGGTTAAAAATCGAAAATCTACGTTTTGTTAGTTCAAGTAAGAAGATTAAATTTTCTATTAAAAGTCAACTTAGTGTTAGAGATAAGTGTATAGGAAGTTGCGTCACAGACAGGAAGTCCAAAGTGAGACGTGGCGAAAAGCCTAACAAAGTCTTCCTCTTTTATCAGTGAACTGAGAGGAGTCAGTCGCCCTTTTCAGAGTTCCATCTTTATCCACTCCGCTGAGTAGGGTGTGATAAAAATATGTAATTTTAAAATGCTGTAAAAGAATAAAACACTGCAGAGCATGTCGGCATCAAGCAAGAATATTATTAGCATTTTTTGTTTATTTTGGCCAAGATCAAAGTGTAATATCTGTTCCGATGGATACCGCACCCCATACTGGTATTGTCTTGTCCTTCGGGGCTTGAGTGACGCCGGTCAATGGGTCTGTCCTGGTCAGTTCTAGGAGGTCCACTCTCCCAGGAGTAAGTTTATTGCTTACTGTCTGAGGCGCCCCTACCGGGGAATGCCGACGGGGCTGCCCAGGCAATTTTTAATGGCTAGAGTGCTCACTTCTCGGGCACTGGCTTTTCAAACCCCACTTTCTCGACCCGATCTTGGGTCACATCTTACTTGTGGGAGTAAGATAAAACTGGCCTTGTGCCTAACTCCTGGGAAGGAGTAAATAATATCCATTATCCAGCTACTTGGCCTTTTGGCTAAGATCAAAGTGTAGTATCTGTTCCGATGGATACTACACCCCATACTAGTGTTGTCTTGTCCTTCGGGTCTTGATTTACGCTGGTCAATGGGTCTGTCCTGTGCAGTTCTGGGAGGTCCACCTTCCCAGGCTTTGCCTCCCCTCTTTGGGGAGGAGTAAGTTTATTGCTTACTGCCTGAGGCGCCTCTACCGGGGAATGCCGACGGGGCTGCCCAGGCAATTTTTAAACCCCACTTTCCCGACCCGACCTTGGGTCACATCTTACTTGTGGGAGTAAGATAAAAACTGGCCTTGTGCCTAACTCCTGGAGAGGAGTAAATCAATATCCATTATCCAGCTAGCAGGGAAGAGAGGAAGGCGGCTGCTGCTGTCATTACAACCAGAGAAGAGGAAAGCAAACAACTCTGTTTCTGCTGTTAAAACACCATGGTGATGATGGCTACTACCACAGATATAGAGAGACGTCACTATCAACTGAGCAACTCTTATGTATCAAGAAGAGAACAACTGTTTTTTTTTTTTCGACGAATTGTTCTTTTTTTAATCCATTATTACAGCAACCAGAGAAGAAGAAAAACAACACTGTTTCTGTTGTTAAAATACCACAGGTAAAACAACTACTGGCATTACTCTGAGAGACGTCACTATCAACTGAGCAACTCTTATGTATCAAGAAGAGAACAACTGTTTTTTTTTTAGACGAAATACCACAGGTAAAACAACTACTCTGAGAGACGTCACTATCCACTAAGAAATTTTCTCTCCCAGGAACTTTGATAGTCGTTACTGAAAATGCGTATAGACATTAAACTGTTCTAAAGTAAAGGGAGGGCCTGTGGACGAGTGGCTATAGCACTTGTCTTTGGGCTGGACGACCCACTCACGGCATGCGAATTTTCGAGTCTGAAAACTCCCTCTGTCCACCCAGCAGTAAATGGGTACCTGACTAAAACTCAGGGAAGGTCCAAGGCAGCGGAAGGAGAGGGATGGACTCCGCCTTCCATATGCTGTGCCCTAGACACGGTGATTCTTAACAAATCACCATCGCTACGGCCATGGGCAGTGTGCGATGTCGGCAACGACACTTGTGCACGTCCAGGCTATGCGACCTTTACCTTTACCTTTTAAAGTAACTGTTGCCGTGAATAATGTTGTTATTATGCATCAACTCTCGATTGGACAAAATCTCCAGTCAGCAGTTTTTTTTAACTAATCAGAAAAGCGAAAATATTCTTCTTTTTTTTTTTTTAACATGGTTCACCCCAAACAAGGCAGGCCGCCACTGTAGACGTAAGGGGCTACTGAGAAAAGAAAAGGGGAGAAGGAGGGGGGGGGTGTAACCTAACTTGGGATCTGCGCAGCGAGATGTCTGTTTACATTAGTTTTAAATTTCTGCATGTCTGTTCTGTC
The DNA here is from genome assembly GCA_963556195.1 of Sepiola atlantica. Taxonomy (NCBI): domain Eukaryota; kingdom Metazoa; phylum Mollusca; class Cephalopoda; order Sepiida; family Sepiolidae; genus Sepiola; species Sepiola atlantica. The sequence goes on from OY744529.1 coordinate 11,706,232, forward strand.
GGGGAAACAGGGGGCAGGGAGAGAGTTCCAGAGGCCAGCAGCACGAGGAAAGAAGCTATTTGAGTAGAAGGCTCTCCGACATCTGGGTACCTCCACAGTGAATGAATGAGATTTAGTTGATTGTCGAGTTAGTCTAGTGAATTTACGTCAAGGGGGCACCAGAGTAGCCAATTCATTGGAGCATAATCCATTGAAGTATTTGTAAAACAAGCACAAGGATGCTACATTGCGGCGATGAGACAGAGACTGGAGCTTGGTTGACAGTGAGGGTCCTATTAGGTTGGCGATTCTTTTTTGGACTTTGTCAAGGAGGAAGAGACTAGTAGATGAGACACCAGCCCAGATGTGACAACAATACTCCATGCATTTCACATACTATAAACACCAAAAAACACAACTTTCTTTTTCTTTGTTCTGGTATTTTTCGTCCTTACCCGACGCACGTGGGTACGTCCTTAAAAACTAATTCCAGCCCCTGACAAAAGGGCTTCGACAGACGAACGAGGGACTTTCACAGACTACTAAACACAGCGACAGCATATACATACACACTGTTAAACGAACGCAGGTACACAGTTCATACACACACGTAAACGCACATGGCGCCAGGCGAAATGAATACACATGCACTCTCTTACTAACAAAACAAAGGCACGCTAATACATACCCACATATCTCCATGCATATTCATTTACACACACTGAAATGCACACAGCGCCAGCCGAGACAAACACGTGTATTTAATTTCGCTTCATAGACAAAATCCCTATCTTTCACCAGAACGTTTTCGGACTCTTTGAACTCTCATTCTTTACGAACACTTATTTAGTATTGTCTTAATAAAGTTGTTAGTAAAAATGAATTATTTCGTTTCGATAGAATTTGTCATTCTTTCATTTGATAATGTTCTATCTCCTACAAAACCACTTCTACGAAACGCCAATGTAGAATAGTGACCTTCTTTCATTTGGTAACAGAGAATAGTTTTTCCTTTTTTTTTTGTTAATTGTTCTCAACAGTTTTTTTGGCCTTGTTTCTCGACACGGCACTGTGCGAGGTAGACCAACATCAAAGACAAGTTACCGCATGTTGCTGATTGAGCATGAGATCATCAGAAAGAAACACATTTTTATTCAGGTGATAGAGATAGAAAATAGAGATAAAATAAAATAAAAATAAAAAGATAAAAAAAAAAGATAAAAAAATAAAAAAAAGATAAAAAAATAGAGATAAAATAAAATTTAAAAAATTTTTTTAAAAGATAAAAAAAAAAATATAAAAAAAAAAAAATTAAAAAAAAAAATAAATAAATAAAAAATAAAAAATAAAAAAGATAAAATAGAGATAGGTAATAGAGCAGACAATCGCTGTCAACACACTGAAAAAGGATGGAAACTCGATCAGGGCACCACTTATACTCTGACTTCAACAGGTTTTTTTAAAGTTCAATTTCACCGCAAAAATACGAAAAAAAAAACAATGGACTTGTTGCCACAGTCAATAACATAATGTGGCTCACAATCGGTGGACATTTTCTTTGACATCTCTCTTTTCTGCTTCTCTCTTTTCCTCTATGTATTTAACCTCCCTCCCACCGTGGGAAGATGTGTCACAAAGCCGAAAGGTGGGGAGACTATACCAGCACACAAGAGGTGGTACATTCTGGCCCCACAAAAAATGATTGAGTAGCCCGTCGGCATTCCCAACTTAGGGCACCTCAGGCGGTTAGCTATAAACTAACCCTTTTTCAAATACTAAAGGTACAGCCTGAGAGGGTGTACCTTTTAGGACTACCCAGAACAAATACCTCAGACCGATAGAACAGGGCCAGTTGATGCAACAGCAGCTCACCCTCTGTCGGACTGATCGTCGAGGACGTACCTTCGACTAGTATTTCTTCATAGTCTCCAGGTACTTAATTTCCTTCCCACCATGGAAAGATGTGGCACAAAGTCGAAAGATGGGGAGACTAGGCCAGCACACAAGATGTGGTGCATTCTGGCCCTACAAAAAATGCCTGAGTAGCCCCGTCAACATTCCCCGGTAGAGGCACCTCAGACGTTTAGCTATAAACTAACCCTTTTCAAAGAGAGATGGTAAAGCCTGGGAGGGTGTACCTCCTAGGACTACCCAGACCAAATACATCAGGCCGATAGAACAGGGCCAGCTGATACAACAGCGCCTCACCTTCCGTATCCTCCAGTTCGAAGTCAGCAAATTCCGGACCTTAAATAATCTCAGTTAATTCTTTTCAACCAATGAGAATACAGATAATTCTTTTCAACCAATGAGAATACAGTTAATTTATTTTAACCAATGAGAATACAGATAATTCTTTTCAACCAATGAGAATACAGATAATTCTTTTCAACGAATGAGAATACAGATAATTCTTTTCAACGAATAAGAATACAGATAATTCTTTTCAACCAATGAGAATACAGATAATTCTTTTCAACCAATGAGAATACAGATAATTCTTTTCAACCAATGAGAATACAGATAATCCGTGGGTTCAACTTTTTTTCTTTTTTTTTTCCAGTGCAATAACTGGTCGTTCTGTTTCTCATAGGTTGTGAGTTTGATCCTCACTAGTAACCTATCATTTTGAAATTTCCTTCATTTTCAAACTACATGCCAGACCTTTCTATGGCAAGGATAAGGCAAGTCGGGGTCATTTCAACTGCTCGGTCCGGGTTCAGGCTCATGACGTCCACCACAACATCCCATTTACAAAGCCCGTATTTGCAATTTTTGTCTAAAAAGTGGATCTTGGCTTTACTTTCAGCAGCGTTGTAACTCTTGTTTTCCCCTTCAGTACTCACATTTCATGAACAATGTTTCTGACAAATGAGTAGGAATTACGTTTTTCTGGGTCGATGGTTGTTTTGAGTGGATAATATGTGGAGATTTTCAATCCTCTCATAGTATTTATCATCATTTAACTGTCTATCTATATTTTTCATCAACCCTTATCCTCGAGTCGCTTTTTAGTCTTGCTACATGGTGACTCATTAGTTAAAAAAAAGATAACTCAAGAAAATTCTTCCGTCTCTTCCTCTCAATCTGGACGTCTGTCATATTAATGTTTTCTACCTTTTCAAATTCGAATTATAATTCTATATCAATTAGATTTGTTTGGATATGGAAATTACTTCATATACTTTGTATTATTTGGATTATTAAGACTACTGTTCTCAACTTGGATGTCATCCTCACAATGTATCGGCCAGTGAAACCTCCGACCTTCTTGAGGTGCATCTTGTCGAACTCAGTAATCTATACGGAATTTCGAACAGAACTCTTTATATAATCCACAGGGTAGCTTGCTCGTGTTCCGTCAGCAAAACGTTGTGAGAATAACATCTAAGATGAGAATGTAAACTCTCCTTGGCCTTTTGGCTGGGATCACAGTGTAGTATCTGTTCCGATGGATACTACACCCCATAGACCGGTATCGTCTTCGCCTTCGGACCTTGATTCCGCCGATCTGAGGTACTGTCTTGTGCAGTTCTAAAAGGTCCACCCTCCCAGGCTTCGCCTCCCCTCTTTGGGGAGGAGTAAGTTTATTGCTTACTGGCTGAGGCGCCCCTACCGGGGAATACCAATGGGGCTGCCCAGGCAATTTTTGTAGGCCAGAGTGCTCACCTTCTCGGGCGCTGGCTTTTCAAATCCCACTTTCCGACCTTGTGTCACATCTTACCGCTGTGGGAGGTAGATAAATACCAAACTCTCCTTGGTCTTTTGGCTTAGATCAAAGTGTAGTATCTGTTCCGATGGATGCTACGTCTCCTTAGGTTATCTGCTGGCCAATCCACAGGAACTTTAAATGATCTAGGGAGACAACCACTGTCCAATCAATGAGCGTGTTATAAATTCTAATAGTTCATCCAAGTTCTTTGTATATTATCAGACAGAGTATAGAAAATGAATAGAACCTATGGTCACAACAGTTATGCATGTTATTGAATGTTTTAAGTCTAATGCAAGTCATTATCGGGACATAAGTTCACTATCTGGTTTTGTTATGTTCGTCTTCATCCGATGGTGAGGCCTTAATGTGGAGAATGTGGAGTAACCCCATAGTTAGCATTACTCCCAGGTCCACTCTGACCCGGAACAGTGGTAGTACTTGTCAGGCTCCATCTATAGGTTAAATAGAATCAGTCTTGAGTATGACATGAAACTGCATGCAGTCATATACACATACATTTACATCATGAATAACTCGTTAAATCAAATATTATGAATAAATATTTGAAGATATTAAGAACTTGAAGCATAAACAACTTTTAAGAAAACTAGATTCGGCATTATATTGCTTTAAAAGAAGTTGATGCATCATAAAACCAAACTGAACCATATTTGAAGACAATAAGAAGTTGACGTGTTAAAAATGTTACCAAAATGACTGGATTTGTCATTAAATAACATAATAGATAAGAAGACAGCTCTGGTGGCCTCTATGAAGGTATGGCTTGAATAAAGAGTTGATATGATGTGAAATATTGATGTGGGTGGGTTAGCTCATACATATTAGTTTAGATATATTTAGCAGTTATGTTGGAAAACAGGAAGCATTTCAGTCAGGCGTCACAACAGGGTCACTAGGATTACAATACACCAAAATTGTGAGGAAAAAGAAGCTGATGATTTAGGTAGATATGACGTCTGTCATAAACCACAGAGAGAGTGGTAGGCGAGACCTCTCTCTCAGGCTTGGTAGAAGCGTCAATGAGGCAATACATATTAATTATGCTCTAGCGAAACTATAATATAAATTAAGCTATGTGCTTAACGTGTAATTAACTCTCTCTTTATCTTTTCCACTTTTTGACTTTCAGCCACTGACCGATTATGTGCGGTTGAATAAATAAATAATTTGTAAAGAAGTGGTTTGTGTAATTAACTGAATAATTATTGTAGCAAAATATACTGATGGTTTTTTGTTTCAGCTTAAAAAAACAAACAGCAAATGAAGAGACACACATAACAAAAATATCTTCAGCCATTAAGATAACAACAAATGGATTAAGGCGTCGCAGATATGGTGGCTTCATTTTATAGAATATTAATGATTATGGCACAAATCTATATGGGAATTAAATTGTAAATAATTTTTAATAATTTAATTGGAAAATGAAAAGTTCTGACCTTTATGTCAGCTTGCATATATTTTGTTGTAGTAAGATAATGTAATTAGAAAATGAAAAGTTCTGACCTTTTTGTCAGCTTGCATATATTTTGTTGTAGTAAGATAATGTAATTAGAAAATGAAAAGTTCTTACTTTTTTGTCAGCTTGCGTATATTTTGTTGTAGTAAGATAATATTTATCCTCTTTCTCACTGATTTCATTTGCTGCCTGATGCTTTATTCCTTCCGGATCACAACTTGAATTATTTTTGCTTATTTCTTTTGCAAAAACTGATTCTGTTTTTGAAGAATTTGCAGGTTGTAACGATGAGGCGGCTAACAAGGAATCGCTTTTCTGTTCGTTAAAGGAAACTCTTTTTTTTTCTTCTTTATTGGTTTTCTTCAGAATGTTTTTAGGGGTTTCAGTTGGAATGAAACTGACCTCTCTTTCCAACCGTTTTTGTACTTCTTCAAATGAAGCCTCTTTAAAACTGCGACCAGAATCACTAGAAGCACCGATTCCGTTAAAAAGAACTCCACTTTTTCTTTCGGTTCCTTTACCAAATTCATTCCCATAACAATTTCTTACAGAATTTGGGGTAACTCTTAGATCTTGTAATTCCTCATATTTTTTTAAGTGGTTCGTATTGGAGTAACTAATTGTTGTGTCATTTTTGCTAGATTGTTTTTCACATTTTTCTGGGTTGTTTTTGAAGGGCTCATCAGTTGATATGTTTTTAACAGTATCTACAGAAGTTAAGGCTTGTTCTTTAGGATCAAAGTCAGAAGGGTTTACACTCAGATTAGAATTGGTTTCCTGAGTGCTTTTTTTCAGAATAGAATTCAAAGATACATTTCTGTTATTCGGTTTACTTTCAAAATATACCCTGGGAATTATCTGAGTTGATTGTGTTTCCATGGTAACTGGGCTGTCATCTTCATCTTTTTCTTTGCTAAGTGGATCCTGTTGCCTCGTAACGACTTTAGGTTGCTGCTGTTCCCCATCTTTGGTTTCCTGGTTTTCTCTCTTTTTGGTCCCTTCGTCTCTTCCTGAAGATTTGGCACCGGAAGATTTTCGGAAAGTATTGCGACCAGTCTGAAAAGATGAATGATTTGCATCACATAAGATAGATTTACGATTTAAGATCTTTTCACAAATCTTTGTCCGAAGCAGCTTAAAATTTAAACTCATAAAAACATTTATAAATTTAACCTCTTTAAACTGTTTAACCGCTGTTTTGCATTTATTCAAGAAATATTTGAATTGTTTAAGTCTTATTTTTAAAAAATATATGTTATGTAATGGTTCTTTTATACCAAATATTTAACTTTTGGTATTACTTCCACATGAGAGCAAAGGTTCTCACTTATTTTCACATGTGAAAATGTATAAACATTGTACAGGGTGACCCAAAAAAAAAGAAAAGAAAATTTTTTATCCATCAATGGAATCATTAAGAAAATTCACAATCTTTTCTGCAATTCAACCATATTAGGTACAAATAAATTTCAGTCTATGCTGACTTATCCACCAAGTTTCAGCTATGAATATCCAACAGTCTTTGTTTTATCACTGTTCAATTTAAGCACACTTGGATACGACGTACAAAACTGTCAATAACTCGGACACACTCCTTTCTTTTCCCTGTCCTGATTTTGGATGTGAGGGCCCTCTTCAGCTAAGGAATAGTCTGGGGATTGTCTTGATAGACATTATGTTTGAGATAACCACACAGATAAAAATCTGGTGGGATCATGGTCCGGTGAGTGTGAAGCCCATTCAGGATCACACCTGCTACTGATGAGACGATCATCAAAGTGTCCCCACATATCACTGAACAGCGATAAAACAAAGGCTGTTGGATCTTCATGACTGAAATTTGGTGGACAAGTCAAGCATAGATTGAAGTTTATTTTGTACCAAAAAGATTGTGAATTTTATTAACGCTTGCATGGGTGAAATTTTGTGGCGGCTCACCCTATGAATATCAATATTTCATCTATTATAAATACATGTAAGGAGACATTTTGTCTGTATGTCCCTACCTTCTAGCACTAGAACAAAACTGACATTTATTTCAACTCGTTTTAACCGGCCCATTTAGCATAATGGTTAGAGTGTTCGCTGATGGGTCAGAAGGCTAAGGTTCAATCCTAGATTGAATCATGCCAAAGACTCAAAAAATGGTACGTATGCCCTCTTGCTAAACACTCAGCATTATAAGGTGAGGATCAAGGGTAAGTGGAGTAATTCTGGGAAAGGAGTGGCACCCTCCCCTACACCTTGGTGTAGTAGCCAATGGAAAAAGAACCTTCAGGTCGCCCTCGACTACGGTCAACCACTTTAATTTTAAATTTGACTTAACACTATCATGCTTATTTATATAATCTTTTAATATATACAGTGATGTTAGCATTTGCCACAGAGTGGGGATATTTGATTTGCAAGTGTGAGTAGGTATTAGTATGATGTTGCATCAGCACATCCGCTAAACATGTAATAAATAAAAAATAAAGCATTTAACGGTTAATTTGCATAATGATATTTAATCTTAGATTTAATAAATGAATTTATCTTTAATTTTTTTTTTTTAATATGTTTAGAGATAAGTCGTTTCTCTCTATCGCTCCAAACACTTTCTCACACCCGAGGCTATTTTCTATCTCTACAAATCTACTATCAGACCATGTATGGAGTATTGTTGTCATATTTGGGCTAGTGAATCTCTGTCCCATTTGAGGGTTCTTGATAAGGTGCAGAAACGTATCTGTAATTTGATTGGCTCCCACCCTTTCTTCTTCTCCGCATCCTCTCTCTCACAAACATCATTTTGCTAGTCTCAGTCTTTTCTATAAATACTATTATTGCATGTGTTCTTCAGAATTGTGTGATCTATTCCCTGCTTCTTTTGTTCCAGCTCGTTTGACTCGTTGGTCAAGTGGTCTCCATCAATTCTCTCTTTTGATACCTAATTGTAATACAGCTTCCTATTCCAGTAGCTTCTTTCCAAGAACTGCAGGCTTGTGGAACTTTCTGTCTGCTGACTGTTTTCCTCCTACTTATAGCTTTGGTATTTTCAAGACTACGGTCAAGAGGCATCTCCAGTCTTTGAGATAATCATCTTTCGTTCTTGTTAGCTCCTTACATCAAGTGGCTTCATGCTTTGTCTGGAGCGATTTCCATTAAAAATAAATAAGCGTTTAATTTGTGTATAAATCGTATTAGATATTTCGATAGCTGTATTTTAAGTAATTCAAAACATTTAATATGATGTTGCTGTTGTGTCGAAGGTGAAACTAAAACTAAAGTACACTTTCTTGGCTTGGGCTAGGATCAAAGCGTAGTATCTGTCTTATAGGCAACACAGTAGTTCTTTATTAAACTAGCTTGCAAAACCATTGACTTAACCCTTAAATGTTTTATTTTTTTATATTAGTTTGAAAATAGTGAAAAATATTTCATAGGGGTAATATAAAGTAGTATAAATGATATTTGGAAAAAATATATATTTTTATTGAACAAAAATAAATGATGTTGCAAATGTGCAACAAATGGCATCACATTTTACATGCATAACAAAACATTACAATATATGCATCTAAATAATCATAATACACTAGAGAATCATAAAATAATTTTTACTTACTATTATAATGACCAGATTTAAAATTTTAGGCTCTTAAATTAGGCAGATGTTACACCGATGACACTCGCAAAATCATACTAATACCTACTCACACTTGCCAACAGGCTCGTTGCAGATGTGAAACAAATTGCAGCTTGACACATTTTCGTTGAATATTATATTAAATAGGCATTTTTTTGTTGGAATGTGTCATATTTGAAACGAAAACATTTAAGGGTTAAACTGGCGAATTCCATCGGCTGGGAGCACATACATCCACCAAGCTGCTTCCCTTGGCTTCACCATCACCCTGGTAGGGTGACTTCCGGATGCTATGCTTTGCCAGAGGACGGCCCGTGATTTTGTCCGGCACTGCTTATTTTGGGTATTCGCAGCTGACCAACACACAGTTGGAGGGCTAATGATGAAATCATCAGCAATGTCTTTTTTGGGATGACAAAAACCGGGATGTGGCACAGTGGGGAGACCACACAGAACCACCATCAGGCAACTAGTGGAGAACTCGCAATGAACATTTGAAGACCTACCAGGTGTGCTGGAGGATAGAGCGAGATGGCGTGAGAGAGTCAGTTACAACAGTAATACCACGACTAGATGATGATGATAGATAAGCAATATAGAAAAATACATTTATTATTGTTCGTAGAGAAGGAATCTAATTTTGCATTCACGAACTGTTGTGGGCTTGAAGGGCCTAAAAGAAATAAGACAGCAAGGAGGTAGTTAACAAGAGCATGTATTTACAGAAAGTACAGAAGTAATGGGTTGCCAGAGACTGCTTCTGGATTGGTCATAGCGGCTCTGTCTATTCATAGTGTCGAGAAGAGTCCATGTAGTGACGCAATAGGGTAGATCAACATAGTAAATTTTGAAAAAGCCTGTTAAATAAAATATTACTAAATTAATTGGTGTCTAATGACTATCGATCAAATTTAATGCAAATTTTAAATATTTGAATTTTCTAATTGTGATTATGCCTATATTATGGCCCCTAAAAACCTTTTAAAATACGCTAGCGAAACTGAAATTTGGGATATATTTATGAAGTGATGTCTAATAGATATTGTCAAAATTTCACAAAGTATCGGGGGTATCTGAGTGTTCATGAAGGATTTCCTCTGCTCTCTGCTCCCTTCGGATAAAAGTTAACTGAACTAAATAGAACCCACATTTGGACCCCTTACGTCTAACAGTTGTGTTCAAAAATTTGTAATGATGGGTCAATTAGTTTAGGAGTGAATCCTGTACATAAAAATATATAGATATATGCACATACCTAATTACAAAATATTATTTTGCACCTTCCTACTTCCCTTGTAATCATTACGGGTGTGAGAGGTGCAGGAACAGGGGTGTTGCTGCCTGCTTGTAAGTTGAACCTTTTTTGTTTATTTACTTCATGTCTCCCTCCTACTTCCCTTTTAATCATTATGGGTGCAAGAGTGGGAGGCTTTTGACTGGCTACTGTCAACATGAACAATTTTTTTTTCACTTTGCGTCTGAAACAGAATAGTCTTTTTTACTTGTATAAATGAGGTTAATATATAATGGGTAATATATATAAGTTATGAAAATATCAAAGCGTTCCGCGGTATTATGAATGTTGTTTAGTGATCAATGATTAGCTGGTTTGCGAATTCTGAAACCGATTTTTCTGTGAGTTGTTCTTTGTAAAATAATAGGTCGGCTGCGCTCGGCAGTAATTTGGGTTTTGCGGAAGGACTTAATTCTTAGCGGGAATATAATTTGCTACCCTCTCTTTGGTTTACTTAGTTGGGAGAGGCTTACAGAGGGGACTAATAATAATTTTTTTGTTTAGGTTTCAAAAATAAGTTAAAGTTTCTGGAAACACGGTCGAAGGTAGTAGGTGAATGAAGTGATGTGTTTCGATGCATTTGATGCATTCATTTTATTGTCTATTCTAACTGATTTGGGAGGGAAAAATCAAGTCTACTTTTTATAAAAGATATCAGAATTATTTTTTACTACTAACAAGACCCGTAGAAAATTTATTGGGATGTGGCATAGTGAAGTAGACAATGACGAAAACGGACGACGTGGGCGTGCCAAGTTCGAATCTAATCTATTCCACATAATCATTTTCACTTTTCGCTGTTGGCAACCTTCACGTGGTCCCTCCTGTAAGTACCTGATTCTAAAAAGGTATCAGGGGAACCAATGCCAACAACAGAATCAAGCCGGTCAAAAAAGTTGTACCTTGTTGATTCATGTCATTTAATTAACTTTAATTCATTTAGTTATTGTAACAATTCTTTTGAAAGTAAATAGTCTCTTTCTTAGCATAAAATTAATTGTCAACTAAATATATTTTCAATAAATAAACGAATGTCACGAATTTAAGTCGACGACGACGATGACATAATTTTATTTATGATGTCTTATTCCATTTGGGATCAAATTTATTTTGGAATGGATAAAATCTGAATTTGGGGCACACAGCGACACCAGATATTTTTCAACTACTTTCACTTATGGCTGTTGGCAATCTTCATGTGGTCCCTTCTGTAAGTACCTGATTCTAGAAAGAATGGGGAAACCCAATGTCTCCAACAGGATCAGGTCGGTCAACAAAGTTGTGCTATGCTGATTCATATAATTTATTTTACTTTCATCCTTGGTGATTGGGCGATCTCATTTTTTTTAATGGGTGTGGAAGGTGATAACGTACGTACAAACTAAGCGACAAGCATATTGTTGTACAGATAACTAAAAATTACTAAATTATTAAAAGAACATTTATCAATAACATCAGAATTATTTTGCTATCATTTTGTAGCAGTTGCATGAGTGAACTATTTTGTATCGGTCTACGTGATAGGCAGTGAGATTGTAATTCGGCTTGGCGATTATGTAATCATCGCCTCTTCATCTGGTGGGCATAAGCCACTTCTGTGTGTAACTAAATTCATATGCGATGAATCGTTTTAGCGCAGTTCCAGTTTATCTCTCAAAGAGAAAGCTACCTAGGCCAACGGTAAACGAGCAGAGGAACTCCAGGATATTATTTCGTCTAACCAACATGAATCAGCCCATTGTACTATCTTCGTTTTGTTTCTGTGTTCCCGTGAATAAAACTTCATATCTATTTAGTTGGGAAGCCATTATTTATTTCGAGGAAAAATGGTGATCCCTTTTTGTTTATGTAACATTTCTATTTCAGTCAGATTCGGCCAGATGTATTACTCTTCCTAGTGAGTTTGTCATTCTGATTTTATTCCCGATTTAAACCACAAGCCTAAAATTGGTTCCCAACTAAAATTTTATAAACAGCAATGATTTATGTATATTTTGATTATCCGCATCCTGGTTGTTATTTTCACAACGTTTTAACTGATGTTATGTCCTATCTTCCTCAAAAGTAACAAATGGAATTATTTATTTGTTAGTTGTTGAATATTAATGAATAATTTAAACAAAATAGTTTTGATCAAATTTTGATTCATGGATTATAAAAATATAATTGTTTTCTTTTGAGAATGCAGAGGAATGGCATGGCTATATTTCAGTGGATTTGTGCTGTGCTCCTTGACGACAGAGTTAATTCTGACTCCCTGCTATTGATATTGGGGCTGAAGATGTGCAACCGCCTACAATGGTATGGACAAGCTCTGGTTGGATAAACAAATGTACACAGATACCTAATTGAGGGTAAACGAGGAAAAAACAGGCCGGGAAAGACTTGGAATGACTCAGTGAAAAATTACATCAAGTAATGGCACATGGAAACCAATGTAAATGATAGAGTTTCATGAAGAAAGTCACTTCGTGGAGTCATGACAAACATGCACCCCACATCTGATGTGGAAGAGACACATTAATGAAGAAGAAGAAGAAGAAGAAGAAGAAGAAGAAGAACAACAACAACAACAACAATAACAACAGAAAAGAAAAAGAAGAAAAAGAAAGAGAAGTAGAAGAACAACTACAGCAACAAGAGAAGAAGAAGAAGAAGAAGAAGAAAAACAACAACAACAACAACAACAAAAGGAAGAAGAAAAATAACAAGAGAAGGAGTAAAAGAAGAAAAATAAAAAGAAGAAAAAGAAGATGAAAAAACAGAAGAAGAAGAAACAGAAGAAAGAAAAGGTAGAAGAAAATGAAAAAGGACAACAGCAACAAGAGAAGAAGTAAAAAGAAGAAAAACAAAAACAAAAACAAAAAGAACAAGAAAAGGAGTAGAAGAAGAAAAATAAAGAGAAAAAAAAGAAGAAGAAAAATAAATGGAAGAAAAAGAAGAAGAAAAATAAAGAGAAGAAAAAGAAGAAGAAGAAAAATAAAGAGAAGAAAAAGAAGAAGAAGAAAAATAAAGAGAAGAAAAAGAAGAAGAAGAAAAATAAAGAGAAGAAAAAGAAAAAGAAGAAAAATAAAGAGAAGAAAAAGAAGAAGAAAAATAAAGAGAAGAAAAAGAAGAAGAAAAATAAAAGGAAGAAAAAGAAGAAAAATAAAGAGAAGAAAAAGAAGCAAAATAAAGAGAAGAAAAAGAAGAAGAAAAATAAAGAGAAGAAAAAGAAGAAGAAGAAAAATAAAGAGAAGAAAAAGAAGAAGAAGAAAAATAAAGAGAAGAAAAAGAAGAAGAAGAAAAATAAAGAGTAGAAAAAGAAGAAGAAAAATAAAGAGAAGAAAAAGAAGAAGAAAAATAAAAGGAAGAAAAAGAAGAAGAAAAATAAAGAGAAGAAAAAGAAGAAGCAAAATAAAGAGAAGAAAAAGAAGAAGAAAAATAAAGAGAAGAAAAAGAAGAAGAAGAAAAATAAAGAGAAGAAATAGAAGAAGAAGAAAAATAAAGAGAAGAAAAAGAAGAAGAAAAATAAAGAGAAGAAAAAGAAGAAAAATAAAAGGAAGAAAAAGAAGAAGAAAAATAAAGAGAAGAAAAAGAAGCAAAATAAAGAGAAGAAAAAGAAGAAGAAAAATAAAGAGAAGAAAAAGAAGAAGAAAAATAAAGAGAAGAAAAAGAAGAAGAAGAAAAATAAAGAGAAGAAAAAGAAGAAGAAGAAAAATAAAGAGAAGAAAAAGAAGAAGAAGAAAAATAAAGAAGAAAAAGAAGAAGAAGAAAAATAAAGAGAAGAAAAAGAAGAAGAAAAATAAAGAGAAGAAAAAGAAGAAGAAAAATAAAAGGAAGAAAAAGAAGAAGAAAAATAAAGAGAAGAAAAAGAAGCAAAATAAAGAGAAGAAAAAGAAGAAAAATAAAGAGAAGAAAAAGAAGAAGAAGAAAAATAAAGAGAAGAAAAAGAAGAAGAAGAAAAATAAAGAGAAGAAAAAGAAGAAGAAGAAAAATAAAGAGAAGAAAAAGAAGAAGAAAAATAAAGAGAAGAAAAAGAAGAAGAAAAATAAAAGGAAGAAAAAGAAGAAGAAAAATAAAGAGAAGAAAAAGAAGCAAAATAAAGAGAAGAAAAAGAAGAAGAAAAATCAAGAGAAGAAAAAGAAGAAGAAAAATAAAGAGAAGAAAAAGAAGAAGAAGAAAAATAAAGAGAAGAAAAAGAAGAAGAAAAATAAAGAGAAGAAAAAGAAGAAGAAGAAAAATAAAGAGAAGAAAAAGAAGAAGAAAAATAAAGAGAAGAAAAAGAAGCAAAATAAAGAGAAGAAAAAGAAGAAGAAAAATAAAGAGAAGAAAAAGAAGCAAAATAAAGAGAAGAAAAAGAAGAAGAAAAATAAAGAGAAGAAAAAGAAGAAGAAGAAAAATAAAGAGAAGAAAAAGAAGAAGAAAAATAAAGAGAAGAAAAAGAAGAAGAAGAAAAATAAAGAGAAGAAAAAGAAGAAGAAGAAAAATAAAGAGAAGAAAAAGAAGAAGAAGAAAAATAAAGAGAAGAAAAAGAAGAAGAAAAATAAAGAAGAAAAAGAAGAAGAAGAAAAATAAAGAGAAGAAAAAGAAGAAGAAAAATAAAGAGAAGAAAAAGAAGAAGAAAAATAAAAGGAAGAAAAAGAAGAAGAAAAATAAAGAGAAGAAAAAGAAGCAAAATAAAGAGAAGAAAAAGAAGAAAAATAAAGAGAAGAAAAAGATGAAGAAAAATAAAGAGAAGAAAAAGAAGAAGAAAAATAAAAAGAAGAAAAAGAAAAATAAAGAGAAGAAAAAGAAGAAGAAAAATGAAAAGAAGAAAAAGAAGAAGAAGAAAAATAAAAAGAAGAAGAAGAAAAATAAAGAGAAGAAAAAAAAGAAGATAAATAAAGAGAAGAAAAAGAAGAAAAAGAAAGAGAAGAAAAAGAAGAAGAAAAATAAAGAGAAAAAAAGAAGAAGAAGAAAAATAAAGAGAAGAAAAAGAAGAAGAAGAAAAATAAAGAGAAGAAAAAGAAGACGAAAAATAAAGAGAAGAAGAAAAAGAAGAAGAAGAAAAAGATGAAAAAGTAGAAGAAGAAACAGAAGAAGAAGAAACAGAAGAAGAAAAAGAAGAAAACGAAGAAGGACAATAGCAACAAAAGAAGAAGTAGTAGAAAAAAAAGAAGAAAAAGAAGAAGAAGAAAAAGCAGAAGAAGAAGAAGAAGAAGAAGAATAACAACAAGTAAAAAGGAGTAATAGAAGAAAAAGAAGAAGGAAAAGAAGAACAACAACAAAAAGAAGAAGAAAAACAGCGACAAGAAGAAGAAGAAGAAGAAGAAGAAGAAGAAAAAGAAGAAGAAAAACAGCGACAAGAATAAGAAGAAGAAGAAGAAGAAGAAGAAGAAGAAGAAGAAGAAGATGATGATGATGATGATACACAGATATATTCGTATTAAATACATCGATTATTTATTTGTATTATTTTAGCTGAATAACTACTATTCTCATCTTGGTTGTTATTTTTACAACATGGACCCGTGGCATACCGGTTAAAAACGTTGATTAACAATCAGTTCTAAGTGACAGTTTTCTTAAATTGTTACAATAAATCAATTAAAGTAAAGTCAATTCCTATGAATCAGCATGGTACAACTTTGTTGACCGATTTGATTCTGTTGTTGGCATTGGTTTCCCTGATACTTTTTAGAATCAGGTACCTGCAGGGGGGACCACGTGAAGGTTGACATCAGGTACTTACTGGAGCGATAATAATTAAAAGTAACATAAAATAATTAACACTTCTACCCGGTCATGGTTAGCAGAATGAAAACAATCTACCCCAGTTGATTAAATAAAGAGTTTGGTTCAAAATTCCATATAGATTCTCGAGTTTCACATAAAGATTTACAAGTTCGAAAAGATACACCTAAAGAAGTGTGTAAGTTACATCGGCCGAAACGTTGTGACAATAACAACCAAGATAAGAATAGTAGTCCAAATAATACAAATAATACAAATTATCAATCCTCATCTAAAAAATTCTGAAACATAATAGCAATGATTTAAGCCTTAACCGGCAATCACGTTGTTTCCCGACACGTATAATTTTATCGGAAAGGCGATATGGAGTAGCTCAAAATTATATATATTTCTTAAAGATTATGACATGCTGAACGTATTGGTGTTAAAATAAATTTAGTATTACCCATGAAATATGAAAAAAAAAACACTTTTTAAATTAGTAAATTAACCGACACACTGGCATGGATCCAACATGGCCGGTAGTCGATATAAAAATAGGAACGGAGAAGAGATTTAAACGAAAAGAAATAAAGTCTTTTAGTGAGTTGTATAAAAATAATTTTTTTTGAGCAATTAAAATTTTTTATAAAAATATTTGTTTTGAGCAATTAAAATATTTATAAAAATATCTGTTTCACAACATATTTATTTTGCTTTAAATAAATTAGTTTTATACAACTTACTAAAAAACTGTACTTCTTTTCGTCTTACCTATTCTTCGTTCCGAGTTTTATATTGACGAGCGTCCATCTTAGAAATATGCCACTGTGTCGTCTAATTTACTAATTTAAAAAGTGTTAAAATTACATGCGTCGTCAAACGACGTGATTACCTCTTAGCCCGTTGTTCTTGAAAATCTATAAGTGAAAACTTACGTAAATTCTAGATGGTCCACTTTGCGGTCTTGTTTTCCATACTGATTTGTTTGTGGAGGATTCAGAGCTGGAGGTCATCGGTCTCTTTTCGGAAGAAGAATTTTTGCACAGCAGCATTTTCTGTACGGTCTCTTGCGGCCCTTTAGGGTTGAAGTGATAGGTCTTTATGGTTTTATAAATGCCATCTTCAAGTGACAATGAAGAAGCTGACCCCTGGGGACTCATACCTCTTTCTCTCTTTAGTTTCATCTGTTTCATTTGCAGATGACTCAGATACCTTTGCATATGGGGCCCGGTTACTGGTTGGCCCATCTCCTGCGTCTTGTGTGGGCCTTTCTCTTCATAAACCATTCTGATTGGTTTGTAATTGCTTTTGGATATAAACACCTTATTGGTTGCTGTGGTGACGTTTCTGGTTCCTTCTTTATCAGGAAACGTCGGGAAAGCCATTGGGTATGTTTCTACTAGGGTAGCCGTGTGTCTTAATCTACCCGAGTGAGTGCAGAGAAGCTGTACAGATCTGACCCGTACGTCAGAGTTGGGTTCCTTGTTTGAAATCGCTTCTTCGGACGATGAAGCCCCGCCATTATGTAAATGTGTGTTGTCTTTTGGGTAATATTCCAGAACTTTGTTTATGTGCTCTTCGGTGTTTTGAATGTTAATGGAAGATGAATGCGGCGAAGATGGAACACTTAATAAATCATGCTGATCGACAAGGGGAAGGTTTCTGGATGAAGATGCTGCTTGTCTTGCTATTACATGGGAAGTATTTGTATTGGCGTCACCGTAACCTGTGCTTAATGCAGAGATATCGGCATTGTGATTTATTTGCTGACCTGATAAGCAGGGGGTGTCAGCCTGCAGTGTTGGTGATCCAACTCTTGGAGAAGATGGTGGCGCCACAGTTGACAAATACTTTCTGCTTTCTCCTCTTTGTTTTGATATCAATTCCTCTTGTAGATCTGACATCAGTATGGGGTCGAAGAGGTTCAACCGTAGCAATCTGCCAATATGAGAAGAAATAAAAACGATAGCAAGCATCCCTTAATATGTGTATACTTTTTATTGTTGTGTATCACCTTTGACCAGAACCACATTTGACAGGCTAAGGTCTCGAAATCTGGTGGGGAAGGTAATCCGTAACTCTGAGATACATAGCTAGCTAAGCGAGAAAAATGGGTGACTTGTTCAGTTAATTATAAATTACGGTTAAAAACAGAATTTTTTTTCAAACATACTCAATCCCAGAACTAAAGTATATTTTGTGTTAGGGTTAGGGTTAGTGTTAAGATTAGGGTTAGGGTTTTGTGTTATTAAAGTATAAAAAAAAGCCTTACAAAAACAAACGTTGATTAACTCACATTTAGTATAATAATAGATGTTTGTAGGGTTTATGCATTCCTTTTCAGTCACTACAGTAATTAAAAATAGCATTTTATGCCCTTTAGAGGATAAATTATGGAATTTTACTCAACAATAATCCTCAGCTTTACTCAACTTCATTTGAAGCACTTATCTTTGAATAGTGAAGGCACGTGGTTGATAGGACCCTCACAAGTAGAATATTTTAGGGACTCACTTCTCTAAAACCCGGCGCTGTCCTTAACACTGAGAATGTCCAAGTGCGAATTGGCTCCATGCTTTGATTTGACTAATGTCTGATTATGACGATGATGATTGCTTTCGCGTCGCCCAGCAGTTATTAGCATGCATACGTGTCGACCTAAAGCAAAAGCTTATCAAAGAGACAACAACATCTTTTTTGAAAGTTCACAGGTTTATTTATATTCCTGGAAAATAAAAGTAGTGTACCGTGGCTATTTATGGTACTTCGTCTTCCCTCTCCCATGAAGCTAGGAAGAGGGGTTGCCTTGGGCAAGATGCAGCAGAAAGAAAATTAAAGAAAAAGTAAGTGGTAGCTAAGTGTTTATTTCTCTGTTATTAAGAAACTGGCTGTTTAATTCTGCAGAGATTTAATGTCTAATATTAGACTTAAAAATCTGGAGAAATTCAATGTCTAAGATTAGACTTAAAGACCTGGAGAAATTGGATGTCTAATATTAGACTTAAAGATCTGAAGCAATTACATATCTAATATTAGACTTAAAGATCTGGAGAAATTCAATGTCTAAGATTAGACTTAAAGACCTGGAGAAATTGGATGTCTAATATTAGACTTAAAGATCTGAAGCAATTACATATCTAATATTAGACTTAAAGATCTGGAGAAATTCAATGTCTAAGATTAGACTTAAAGACCTGGAGAAATTGGATGTCTAATATTAGACTTAAAGATCTGAAGCAATTACATATCTAATATTAGACTTAAAAATCTGGAGAAATTCAATGTCTAAGATTAGACTTAAAGACTTGGAGAAATTGGATGTCTAATATTAGACTTAAAGATCTGAAGCAATTACATATCTAATATTAGACTTAAAAATCTGGAGAAATTCAATGTCTAAGATTAGACTTAAAGACCTGGAGAAATTGGATGTCTAATATTAAGCTTAAAGATCTGGAGAAATTAAAATGTTTGTGTTATACACAATAACTACAATACCTTTCTGTGTCAATGCTATCATAAACCGTTGGTTCTGTAGACGTAGTCGGAATGACACATTGATGTCTCTCTCGAGGTATTTCCACTTGTGACTGGGTGACCTTCGATGGAGATGCAGATCTGAACGGCTGCCTTTTGCCCTTCACACACGTCTGGTGTTGTAACAACATTGTCATACGGCGGGCAGGAAAGCTAGCGGCTTTAAACAGTTGATGTTCTTCTACACTTTCGTTGACTCCATTATCAAACAAAATGGTTTCCCTTTTTAGAAATAAACAAAACAAAAACAAAATTTTCTGCAAATTTAAAATCTTATGTCTTACAAAAACTAGTGTCAAATGGTTATAATATATATTATAGTATAATACAAACTTTTCCAGTAGTGCTACATTCTCCCCCACTTCAGGGGGTGTGGCTTACTGTCTATCTGTCAGAAACAATTTAATCAAACCATACGTTTAGTTCTTTTCACACCCGGTTGTTCACGATTCCTGCAGATCCTCTGATGACTAAGAACACTCCATCTTTGATCGTCTCTCGAATCAAAAGTCGGCACAACAACCAAAAGAAAGACAGAACTCGTCTTGAATTTATAGAAAGACTATTTTTATTTGGCAGATGATGTTGCCTCGATTTTGACCAATGGCAGGAGGGAGAACATGCCGCACTGCAGATTCTAAGGAGCCTTTCTGCCTTTCGTTTATCACGGACCCATAAGTCATTTCTCATTGTGTCTGGCTCCGTTAAGCATCCAAACCAGATTGACTAAAATTTCACTCATCCCCCCCCCTCTCTCTCTCTCTCTCTCTCTCTCTCAGCCCCCTGTGACGTCATATGAGTTAACATTAATCTTGAGGTCAGCATGTTGATCTTTGCTGGCCCTTTGACTGTCACATTTCCTGGTATTCTCGATGTACTTGTTACACTCGCTTTAACTAAAATATACACGAGTTGATCTAACCATTCAGCATGTAACAGTAGTAGTAGTTTGGTAGTTTTGTTTTACGGCATATCAACCCTTTTTGGGTTATTTAATGCCGAATCTGGTCTTGTTTTCTTCTCTTTTTTGTTTCTTTCCCCTTTTAATATCTGTTTCTATTTAACCCATAGTTGGGACCCTAACAGGTACTACCACTCCGGGTCAGGGTGGACCTGGGAGCAATGGTAATTAAGAGGAGGCTCCACATTCCCCAAAGTCCGTAAGCCAGATCTCACCATCGGATGTAGTTTAAGGTCATATCCAGGACCGGGAGTAGGGTAGGAAAAATAAAAATAAAAAAGGGGAGGGAGAAAGGGAGAGGGGCTGTTGTTTTTGTTTTTGGTTTTGTAGAACATAATTAAGTTTTACAAACAAAAAAAAAAAACAAAAAAAAACGTCAATGTAGGTGAATTTCGTCTCAGGGAGCCACAGGGCAGCCTGATCTGGTATCACCAGAGTAGTAGTAGTATTCCTAGTAGTAGTAGTAGTAGTAGTAGTAGTAATAATAGTATAGGTTAATGATGAGTTCAAAGGGGTAAACAGTTTCTTCATAGGAGATAATATATATATATATATATATATATATATATATATATATATATAGATGTGTATCGTGGCAGCATTTTTTGTATAATATAAATTATGTATAATAATACATGTATAATATAAAGTATGTACATATTAACAATTTATACATCAGATATAAAAATAAATAATATATAAGCAGCACTTTGATTTGTAATGGAAATATGAATATTACAACATAAGATGTTTAAACCCAGGATTTCATAACTTGTAAAAATATAAGCATAAGATCGACATTTTGTATAATGTTGGTTATTCGGACTACATTTCTCATCTTGAATGTTATCATCACAACGTTTCGGCCACTGTAACCTCCGGCCTTCTTCAGGTGTATCTCTTCGAACTCTGGAATATTCCTGTCGATCTTGGGAATCTAGAGGGAATTTCGAACGGAACCCTTTATTTAATCCACAGGGGTAGTATGCTCTTGTTCCGTCAGCCATGACTGGGAGAGGTCTTCAGTAATTCGCAATTCTTTGTATCGCTCGCACCGAGGATTGAACCTTCAACCTTGGAACTTGGAACTGAATTTAACTTAGTACTATATCCACTGCATTATGGGTCTTTGCGGACAGTTCCAGCATGAATTTTGTGAGCCTTAAACCTATTCAGAAATATAATATCAGATCGACATTTTATTTAAGCTAAAGAATCAATACAACTATAGCTGCTGGCTTAGCAACAGTGTTATTGCCACTGCATTTGTTTCAGATGCAGTTTACGAAAAGTCCAACTTAAACATTACGATTACCAATGAAGTTTATACAATGCAATTATTTAAAAGTGAAACCAATAATGATTCTGATAATACAAAATAATGCAAATAATGATAATAATTATTATAAGAGAGAAACTTGCTTAAAGATGTTTCATCACTATCTTTCTTTTTCATGGCGACCACTTCTTATCTGCTCTTCACGCTTACCTGCCTTTTTACTTGTAACCGTGAGACGTGTGTATATATATATATATATATATATATATATATATATATATTAACATTAATAGTCTTAAAAGTAGAGCCCTGTTTGGAATTATAAAGTTTGTTGTCACTAGCGATTATGCAAAGTTCTGCTCGAGCGTCGAACACTTTTGACAACAATAATGCCTGCCTCCGCCTCTCGGGTAAGTGCACGTTAATTTCAATTACTGTCTGTGGCGATTTACCTGCCTTTTACTTGTAATCGTGGGACATAACAGAAGAGAATATTTATATTATATACAAATGAATACACATTGGTCTTTATTGTAGAAAGAGATAAAGGTTTCTTCAGACTGCTAACGAAACCTTTTTAGCACGCTATCGCTCTTGTTCCATTTCTGTACAGGGATCAGATATCTCTTGTTTATATAGTTAGGAATTAGAGTTATCTGCTCTTAGGCGCGTCCCTAATTTAAATTAAACGATCGCCTCGTGCGTATGTTACGGTGAAACATGTCTATGTCCTTTTATTGAATTTAAGTCCACATAAAACAACGTATGTTTTGATTTGATCGATCCTTGAATTTATAAGTAACTGTCAGATAAAAGAAAATAGGGCGTGTTGCGGTTCCATAACACTAACAGCCTCACAACACTAACAGACATATCTTAGATTAGTAATGTTGGTATTCTATGGACGTATCCCTCCTACAGAGCCGAGGAAATAATTCACAAAATAGGAATAAGTAAAAACACCATGATAGGAAATGACTCACCAAACACGCACAAAGGCAATCGAAACAGTAGGACGCCTCACAGTTAGTGGTCAATTTCCGCTTATCAGTCATCATGTGACAAAGACCAGACGTTTTAGTAGTGGCCGAGTCATTTCCGTTTTACAGTGACTAAGGCAAAAGACCAGACATGGGATTGAATTAGGAGTGAAAGTTGTTTACGACAGTTTTTGTGACAGTTGAGTTTCACAACGTTTTAGTTTACAACAGTTGACAGTTTATGGGAGTTGACAAGTTTTGCGGCAGTTGGCGGTTTGGAGAGAACACGATCAGATTGGAGACAGTCGGGCAGAGCCTTAGCAGAACCGAGATGAGTTGACGACTTTGAGTACTGACAATGAGGTCTCGACAGTCCGCGACAGTGTCACACACAACCAGAGTACAACTGACAATGTATCTGAGTTTGTGTTCTTTCTTGTGAGTTTGTGTTGTTTTGTTTTTCTCAAGTTGTAAACCAGTGCTCCCGCCTTAGGCAATCGTTAGTGAAATAGACGATATGGCCAGAAGAGAATGAGAATGAGAACGAAAGATGATGACGAACAACAGAAAACCATGGCACACACAACGTTGGGGTCGATGATCAACGAGAGGATCAGCATGGTCTTACAATGTTAGTCTTTAGTGACTTTATAAACAAATTACTAAAATATTGACCCAAAATTTACTTGCAGTGAATTTTTAAAAAAGTAGTTACAAGCGATCAAAATACGCCGGTCTTTTCAACAAATTTGTATTCGAATCGATCGCCGTGGTGACACATGGAGCGATTGGTCTCACCACGCAGGACTTCCTCAACAGCCTTGGTCTATAAATGGGGATCATCGTGAATTATTTTGGCTCTACAATCTGCTCTCCATCGCTACTATTTGAGGGAACACCTTGAGCCTGTTCTTGGTCTGCCAAGATAGCAGGACATCCGATGGGATGGAGACGGCAGCATGTCTATTATTTATCACGGACACAAATATTCATATTTTGTCACATGTTGAATTATGTATTTATTGAATAAAATAATATTTCTGTTTTATTGTTAAAAGCTTTTTGACAGACGAAATGAGGTCAGAGAGAAGAACAGTAACTACATTAACGATTAAATAAATATGATATTGTGGTTTTGTTATTGTTTTATTGTACTTTAAAAACGGACAGGACTTTTGTTACAATCTTATATAATGTGACTGTAATGGTCAATTAAAATTAATTTCTAACGACACTCCTCTGGTAAATGTTAGTTTAAAGGCGATCGTGTGACATGGCCGGGCCACTTTTTTTTCTTTTAACAGTGGTCAGTAGAAAGCTGCATACCAATAAATTCCAACAGAAACCAAATTGCCATCGATGGTACACCCCTAAATGTGCCGGGGCAATTGCTCACAAAAATCACTATTTCAATTGCTCTTAGCAAAATAGATGTTCTGAAACCAACGCCGCCTTTAGGACTGTCTGAAACCAACGCCGCCTTTAGGACTGTCTGAAACCAACGCCGCCTTTAGGACTGTCTGAAACCAAAGCCGCCTTTAGGACTGTCTTAAACCAACGCCGCCTTTAGGACTGTCTTAAACGAAAGCCACCTTTAGGACTGTCTGAAACCAAAGCTGCCTTTAGGACTGTCTAAAACCAACGCCGCCTTTAGGACTGTCTTAAACGAAAGCCACCTTTAGGACTGTCTGAAACCAAAGCTGCCTTTAGGACTGTCTAAAACCAACGCCATCTTTAGGACTGTTTGAAACCAACGCCACCTTAAGGACTGTCTGAAACCAAAGCTGCCTTTAGGACTGTCTAAAACCAACGCCATCTTTAGGACTGTCTGAAATCAAAGCCGCCTTTAGGACTGTCTGAAACCAAAGCAGCCTTCAAGACTGTCTGAAACCAAAGCCGCCTTTAGGACTGCCCGCAACCACTGCAAAAGGGTTATAGAAAATGCGAGAAAGTCATATGACCAATCTGTTAAGTCTAGAGTGGCTGAGTAGAAGCTTGATTCCCATGAGTTTTGGCGAATCACAAACAGGATCCTGAATAGATGTGAGATCTTTATTCCAACCATCATCAATGGACCAGAGGTGATTTCCTCAGCATCTGACAAATCCAAACTTTTTGAAAAGAACTTTGCATTAAATTCCCCCTTTGTAATCAAGGCCACCTACCTCTTGAATGTAAGCACTCTGAGTGATATCCATATATCTGTCCGAGATGTTGCCAAAGTTATCAAGAAACTTAATGCCAGCAAGGGGATCAATTAGAGTTGAGGCACCCCAGAATTAGCAAATACCAAAAAGACACATTTGGGTTAACACCGGTTCTTTTACTTCTGGTTGAACTATAAAAAACAATACGCACACGCTTCACATTTTTTTTTAATTAAAAAGAAAGTTTTATTTACTTTTCGTTTTGTAAACTTTGAAAATTTCTTAAAAAAATAATTTTTGTTCAAAATTGCCCATTGTTTTGTTTTTTCTTTTGTAAATAAAACTTTTTTTTTAATTGAAAATGTGCATATAAAAAACGTCCGTGTCAATATGTTTTACAAAAATATTTAAATAAATATTGTATTGTATTAAAAAGGCACACAGAAAATACCTTTTTCAAAACGGTCCTTGACCTTTTGGTTATGAGCAAAGTGTAGTATCTGTTATGATATTACACTTCATCTTTCCTGTCCTATGTCAGTGAAAGAGAACTCCTTCTAGATTGAGGCAATTAAAATTTTTATCTTAATCCAGAGTGCCCTTTTTGGAGGAAGCTGAATTTACCTACATTAAAAACCGACCTTGTGTCTAACTCTGCCCTCTCGTAGGGAGGCAGGTAAATAGGGACACCATCTGTGCAAGTTTTTTTTATATAGTTGTTTGTGTCATGTGTTTATTATAAAATGTTTTGTAAATAAAATTATGTATTTAATGTTTTTATTTCATTATGTTTAAAAATAAATATTTTATATAATCCCCCTTTTTTATAAATCTCCAAAGTTTACCAAACAAAAAGTTGTGTAATCCATCTTTGCACAACATCGACTTATTTAAATGCTTTTGTTTAAATCTGCTTCGATTGTTGACATTTTGTTTAATAAAATTTTGTAACGTTTTTGTTTATTTAAACAATTATATTTTTATAAATCTCTCTAGTTTACAGAACAAAACGTTTTGTAAATAAAACTTTTTTTAATTAAATCGACTTATTTAAATGTTTTTGTTTAAATTTGCTTCGATTGTTGATACATTTTGTTTAATAAAATTTTGTAACGTTTTTGTTTATTTAAACAATTATATTTTTATAAATCTCCAAAGTTTACAGAACAAAACGTTTTGTAAATAAAACTTTTTTAATTAAATCTGCAAAGGCATGTGTGCGAATATTATTTTTTTATATTATTTTTTTATATTATTTTTTTATATTATTTTTTTATATTATTTTTTATATCATTTTTTTATATTATTTTTTTATATTATTTTTTTATATTATTTTTTAATATCATTTTTTGATATTATTTTTTGATATTATTTTTTTATATTATTTTTTTATATTATTTTTTTATAACTCCAACTGAAGTAAAAGAAAAAGAAACCGATGTCAACCCAAATATATCCTGGTGGTATTTGCTGATTTTGGAGTGCCTCATTTAATTAAGCCAACCGGTCCTGACATCATTCCAATCATAGTGTATAAAAAGCTGCAACCGGAACTAGCTCTTATCCTTACAAAGCTGTTCAATCATTGCTTAAAGGAGAAATGCTTCCCATCATCCTGGAAAACTTTGTCAGTTAGCCCAATATTTAAAAATACTGACGATCGGTCTTCCGCATCTTAGTACAGACCAATCAGTCTCCTGCGCATCATGAGTTAGTTGTTTGAATCTGTGATAAATCAAGAAGTTGTCAACCAACTCAGCAACCACAACCTACTCAGTGACAAGCAATATGGATTTCGTCCTGCAAGATTAACAGCTGATGTGCTGACTGTAATATCACACAGGATCAGTGAATCTATTGACAAGGGCTTCGTTTCTAGAGCAATAGCTCATGGCATATATAAAAGGGCTTTGATAGGGTTTGGCACAAAAGTTTCCTTCACAAGCTTGCTAGCTGTGAAATATCTAGAAATGTCTTCTCAACTATCAAATCCTTTCTCTCAGATAGGTTTATAAAATTAGTCGTTGATGGACAGAAGTCAGAAACACACAATATCAATGCTGGTGTGCCTCAAGGATCTTCCTGATCTTCATAAATGATCTCTTTCAAATCATATTCTGAGATCATTCGTTAACATCTATGCAGACGACACAACTGTCTATGGCAGCACTTCGAAGAGCATTGATGAGCAAAATTTTTCTGACTCTCTCTCTCTCTCTCTCTTTCTCTCTCTCTCTCTCTCTTTCTTTCTCTCTTCTGACTTGGCGCACATGGTACAGTGGAGGGAAAAGTGGCTAGTTACTTTTAATATGTCTAAAACTAAGCTTCTCTCCTTTCGCCACCAATGCTTGGATCCTCACTTTGCCCAATTGAAATAAATGGCTTTCTCCTTGAGGAAGGCCCCTGCGTTGATAAACTTCTAGGACTGACCTTCACCCCAGACCTGAAATGGAAGACTTGTATTCAATTTGTTGCTAAGGTCGCTGGAAAAATGGTCGGATCTTTCTACCGCCCCAGAAAGTATCTCACGCCTGACGCAATCCTCTACTTGTATAAGAGTCATATACATCCTAAAACATGAAGTTCTGCTCAGAGCACTCTTTCCTGCCTTGACAGAGTAGAAAACCGACTTCAAAATCTAGTGGGGTATGTCCTCTTCTCTTCCCTACAGTCGCTTTCTCTCAGGAGAAAGGTTGCTAGTCTTTCTCTACTCTATCGTTATTTTCATAGCAGGTGTTCGACTAAGCCCCAATCTATGGTTTCCTCTTGTAAAACATTCACAACAAAAACTCGTCTAGCTACAACCACTGTAAATATTTTTTATTTCTTCCTCTGTGTACCTAAAACTAAACGGTACTTCCATGGGCAAAATTTCTTTCCAAGAACTACTCGTCTGTGGAACAAATTACCAGGGGGCTGCTTCCCAACCAACTATAACATTGTCGTTTTCAAGTCTAATGTTATCAAATTCTTGCTGAGCCGTCGTTTTGAATAATCAAATTCTGCCCAGTTTCAATTATTGTTACCAATCATCACAGTGTTGTCTCACCATCCACCTGATAAACTCATTGATCCTTATCCTTGAGTGGCCTTTGGGCCTTGATAAGCGGTGACTCCTTAGTACATAAAAAAATCTATTCTCTTCCTTGCAACCTCTTTCTCATAGAAAAGAGTTGCTAGTTTCTCTCTACTCTATCGTTATTTTTATTGTAGATGCTCGACTGAGCTCCAATCTCTGGTTCCTCCTCGTCAGACATTCACAACAAGAACTCGCTTTGCTACCACAATGAAAACAACTTTCTTTTTTTGCTCCATGTACCTAGCGTCAGGTGGAACTTCCACAAACAGAGCTTCTTCGCAAGGGATTCCCGCCCATGGAACACATTACAACGGGACTGCTTCCCTGCTTATTACAACATGGTCATCTTCAAGTCCAATGTCAACAGATTCCTGTTATGAACCGTACCCACAAGTAATTGGAGCTTGATCCATCCCATCAATCTTTACCAATCCTCTCATAAGGTTCTTCATCTCTCAACTGACAATCATTCCATCTCACCTCACTAATCCTTATCCTCGAGTGGCTTTTGGCCTTGATAAGTGGTTATCCATTAGTAAAAAGGAAAGATCGCGTGAGAAAATTTACCGGAATTAACCTACTTTTATTAACGTTTAACAAAGATTTTTATCATTTGATACGAAATACTTTGCACTTATTTTTTTATAATTTGCTTACTTTTGATTTCGTTTCTGAAAGATCCGCATTGTTCCCCGTTGTTGAAACTGGTTTCGTGGTAAAGTATCATTCATTTCTCTTGATATTTCTTCTGTAAGAAAAGGAGAGAATACTTATTTTATGATTAGTCATTTTTAGACGGATTTTTACGTAAAGAATCGTCAGTATAAAATTGAATGGAAAACTTTTCAACATGCAAATATTTACAATCATTTAGATGCACGCATGTCGCAATAGACCGACAACCCTAACCCGCACTTAACCTTGATAGTCGGTTTGAAATTTTTTTTAAACTAAAAACATCTTAATGTTTCAGAATTTTTTAGATGAGGATTGATAATATGTATCATTTGGATTGTTTGGACTACTGTTCTCATCTTGGTTGTTATTCTCACAACATTTCGTCCGATCTAACCTCCAACCTTCTTCAGGTGTATCTTGATAATGGCTCTTATCGGCAAATGGTGAAAAGAATGTTTTTGTTCTTTTTTCCAACAAACTTTAGTCGTTAGAATTCAAAATGTGGGATGTGTTTATGAAATGGAAAGAGCATTTCGTCGTTTCCATTTTCGTATTAATTTGGGTCCGTACCGATTTGATATAATGTTTCTAAATTTTTGAGATGAGGATTGATAATATGTATTATTTGGATTGTCTGGACAATTAACAGTTTCTACTACTTATATTCCTGGGAGGGGGGAGGACTAATTTAAAGATTTCCAAATTGATATTGGAGCTAAAAATTTTTTTTTTTTTATATGTCTTTTATGGCAGTTCTCAGAAATCAAGAGGCCCTTTCCTGGGTCTAACACTTGATCTCTATATGAGATACATAGATATTCGAATGTTCCATTAAAGTTCTCCTTTATTTCTCAAACGTTCAGTTAGTAAAGAAGTGAAGAACATTATTTTTCTCTTCCCAATTGATCAGTTAACTATGTTATAGTATATCTTTCTTGTGGTCTCTTGGTCTTACCGGATTCCAGGGCAAGAATTTATCTAGTCTGGTGGAGTATCCAGCTTCGTGCTGTTAATAGAGGTAACATCACTAGAAGTTGCACCATTCCTCATATGAGCCATACCGAGAAGATCTTATTTGGGCTTCGAATACTATGTTATTTTCCTCATGTCAGGTTGTCCTAACAAACCCTTGCACAGAGAGACCGAAGACACTCGAGGATAGTGTCTAGTAGGCAATTCAAACTCTCCAATTTTTTTTGGGGGTTTCATTTTACTTCAGTCGAAGTTCTCAGAAATTTAAGGGCCCCTTTCTGGGGCTAACACTTGATCTCTATATGAGATACATAGATATCAGAGTGTTCCATCAAAGTTCTCCTTTACTTGTCAAACGTTGAGTTAATAAAGAAGTTAAGAACATTAATTTTCTTCTCCCCAATTGACCAGTCAAGTATCGTATAGTGTATCTTTCTTGTGGTCTCTTGGTCTTACCGGATTCCAGGACAAGAATTTATCTAGTCTGGTGGAGTATAGTACTGTTACTTGTGGTAACATTACTTGGAGAAAGTGCAGCAGTCCTCGTATGAGCCAATGTATAGCCGTGTCGAGGGGACCTTATTTAGGCTTCGAATACTATGTTATTTTGAATATTTGGTCAGGGTTTACTTGTAGGGGGAAGTATCCTCATGTCAGGTTGTCCTGACAAACCCTTGTACAGAGAGACCGAAGTCACCCGAGAATGGGTGTGTATGTGCATTTGTATACGTTTTAAGTGAAATAAAAATCAATTTTATTTTTGTAACTTGCTACTGAACAGTCCCCCCCCCCCCCCCCCCCCAATTAAAATCATAAAAAATGAATCATCATGAAATCACTTACTGGTGAGGTTATCCTTTTCAGCCCAAGCTACGGCGGTTGCCCTTTCAGTGTTGCTTGTAACTGAAAACAAAAGCAAAGAGAAAAGAGAAAGAAAAGATAAATATAAAATAAGAGAAAGAATCATCTATATCAGTGGTTCCCAACCTTTTAATATGTCTGGCTCCCCTTAGAAAACATTTTATACGTTTTTTTTCACACATCTCTTACAAAATTAATAACTCGTATGATGATGAAGAAAGAAATTTATACTAAACTAGAAAATACCAGTCCCAGGACAGGTAAAATTAATTCCCCGAACAGAACAGTTTTGCACCACTTTTATGTCCCCTTATAAAGATTAAAATCAAGATATAATGATACTAAAACTTATGTCTAGAATTTTTATTCTAATTTTGATCAAAATCCATTACATGATTTTGATTCTAGAAAATGTCTCAAATTTAAGACATAAGTTAAGGGGTCTTAAGAAGAAATTGAAATTCAGAGAATTTTACTTAATTTGTGTCTAATGACTATGGATCAAATTTAATGCAAATCTGAAATATATGAATTTTAAATTGAGCGGCTGTGTCTATATTATGCCCCCAAAAAGCCATTAAAATACTCTAAAGGAACTGAAATTTGGAGAATATTTATTAATTGATGTTTAATATTTATTAATTGATGTTTAATATTTATTAATTGATGTCTAATATTTATTAATTGATGTTTAATATTTATTAATTGATGTCTAATATTTATTAATTGATGTTTAATATTTATTAATTGATGTCTAATATTTATTAATTGATGTCTAATATTTATTAATTGATGTCTAATATTTATTAATTGATGTTTAATATTTATTAATTGATGTCTAATATTTATTAATTGATGTTTAATATTTATTAATTGATGTCAAATATTTATTAATTGATGTCTAATACCGATTGTTAAAATTTCAAAAAAATTGGAGATGTCTGAATTTTCATGAAGGGGTTCCATCTCTCTTTGCTTCCTTTGCATAAAACTAAATTAAACTACATATATCCTATTTTACGACCACTTATGTCAAGCAGCTATGTTCTAAAATTCATACTGATCGGTTTAGGAGTGAATCCTGTACATACAAATATATACATATACACGCACCTAACTTTATATACACAGAGATTTGTGCAACAGATTTAATTTTGCTGTTTAAAACAAAGTTGTTAATATTAATTGCAACCAAATCGCAAAAACAACAAACTCGCCTGAAGATTTCTAGAAAACTTAAAATCGTCATATGTTTAATTATCTGACTTGCAAAATTATCGCCTCATAAGCTTCCTCACGCTAATCACTAAAATTTTTAAATTATTAATCAATCTAGCGATAGGTCGCCACCTCGAAAATGCTAAACTTCTCTCTGGCTAACAGTATTAATTTAGGCAATGATGGTCTATTTTTTTTTTTTTTTTTTTTTTACATGATTCACCCCAAACAAGGCAGGACGCCACTGTAAACGTAAGGGGCTACTGAGAAAAAGGAAAAGGGGAGAAGGATTAGTGGTTCAGCTTAAATTGGGATCTGAGCAGCGAGATATCTGTTTACATTAGTTTTAAATTTCTGCATGTCAGTACTGTCGGGGAAACAGGGGGCAGGGAGGGAGTTTCAGAGGCCAGCAGCACGAGGAAAGAAGCTATTTGAGTAGAATGCTCTCCGGCATCTGGGGACCTCCACAGTGAATGAATGAGATTTAGTAGAATGTCGAGTTAGTCTAGTGAATTTACGTCGAGGGGGCACCAGAGTAGCCAACTCATCGGAGCATAATCCATTGAAGTATTTGTAAAACAAACACAAGGATGCCACATTGCGGCGATGGGACAGGGGCTGGAGCTTAGCTGACAGTGAGGGACCTATTAGGTTGACTACTCTTTTTTGGACTTTGTCAAGGAGGGAGAGACTAGTAGATGATGCACCAGCCCAGATGTGGCAACAATACTCCATGCATGGGCGAATGGTGGCTTTGTAGAGATACAGGATAATGTCAGGTGTAAGGAGTCCACTAGCACGGTAGAGGGAGCCAACCTTCTTTGCGGCAGCCTTGGCAATGTCTTCAATGTATGTGTTCCAATTCATGTTACCTAACAGATATCCTAACAGTCATCTCTAAACGTATATATACCATACATTGGATAAGACACGTGAAGTCAGGGTCGTAGCGTTTGATATATCCAAAGCCTTTGACAAGGTCTTCTCATAAAAATGAATGCATATGGCATTACTGGACAGATTTAATATAATCAGATCCTTCTTAGCTAAAAGGAAGATTCAGCTCGTCCTAAATTGCTGTAAAACCAAACAAGGAGCCAACCATTAGACCCTTATTATTCCTGATATTTAAAAACGACCTCCCTGATGCAATTGTGTCAGAGATGGGTAGATTTTCTGACGACACCATGCTCTATTCTAGAATCTGGGTAAAACGAACGCACACACATGTCTGAATCCTTAGAAAATGACCTCCAGTCGGTAGTGGAATGGGGACATAAATGAATGGTAACATTTAATGCTATGAAGACAATCCTCCTTTTCTTTTAACCATTATAAGAAGCCTTTTCAGCCACCGATCGCTATGGCTAATAGCACTCTACCTGAGAGTCTATCTTTGAAACTCCTCAGGCTAACATTCACAGGTTACATGTACTGGAACAAATACATAGAAGACATTGCCAAGACAGCAGATCCCAATTTAGGCTGACCCCCCCCCCCCCCAACCTTCTCCCCTTTTCTTTTTCTCAGTAGCCCCTTACGACTACAGTGGCGGTCTGCCTTGTTTGGGGTGAACCATGTTAAAAAAAAAAAAAAAAAGCTGCAAAGAAGGTAGACTCCCTTTACCGTGCTAGAAAACTTCTCATACCTCCCAGTATTCTATATCTCTAAAAAGCCACCATCCACCCATGCATGTTGTCATATCTGGGCTGGTGCATCAACGACTAGTCTCTCCCTCTTAGACAGGGTCCAAAACAGAGCCGCTAATCTAATAGGTCCCACACTGTCAACCAAGCTCCAACCCTGTCCCATCGCCACAATGTTGCATCCCTGTGCTTGTTGTACAAGTATTTCAATGGAATGTACTCTAATGAACTTGCGGCACTGGTGCCCCCTCGACGTAAATACTCCCGACCAACCCGATAATCAGCAAAATCCCACCCCTTCATTGTGGAGGCCCCTGATGCCGGAAAGCTTTCTACTCTAATAGCTTATTTCCTCAAACTGCTTTCCTTTGGAATTCCCTTCCTGATCCCTGTTTCCCTGACTGTACTAACATGCAGAAATTTAAATGTAATGTGAACAAATATCTCGCTGCACAATACCCTACTTAGGATGTCCCTGTAGGTATAGTCCCTAATTCATAGAAGCCCTTACGTCTCAGTGGCAATGTGGCCCCTTGTTTAGGGTGAATTAAAGTTTTAAAAAAAAAAGTTATTTAGCTAAAAAAATATTAATGTAATTTTTTTTATGTCATTATGTCATGTTAATTTCTTTAAATTTATAAAACATGTATCCAGTTAAAAAAAGTCCTTTAGACTTACATGAGATTTGAACTCGAGTATTGACATCACAAAAACTATTGCCTTAGCAATGTGTACTCTGCCTATTCCTTTTTTGTCAACTAATCGCATGTTTCTATTTGCATTCGAACAGACAAACTCCAAAATACACTATAACTTTTTAATAGTATATAGATAGATGGCTTTATTTATCTACCTCCCACAAGGTAAGATGTGACACAAGGTCAGGAAAGTGGGATTAGATAAGCCAGCGCTCGAGAGGTGAGCACTCTGGCCATTTAAAAATTGCCTGGGCAGCCCCGTCGGCATTCCCCGGTAGGGGCGCCTCAGACAGTAAGCAATAAACTTACTCCTCCCCAAAGAAGGGAGGCAAAGCCTGGGAGGGTGCACCTCCTAGAACTGCACAGGACCAGCAAACCCCAATAGACCGGCGTAAATCCAGACCCAAAGGCCCGGACAATACCGGTTTATTGGGCGGGGTAGCGTTTTGCGATAATGCTCAACTTACCTTTGCCACAAGTCACGACTTCCGGTCCGAAGAGTGATTCACTAGATGAAGAGAATTCTTGCTGTCTATATCTTTGTTTGTCTGCCATGTTTCTTGTTCTTGGTTTACAAGTCATCGGTCGCTGATTTGGTCTCAGCTTTCTTTTGTTTTAAAGAAGAAAGAGCAGAAAAAAGTTATTAAAATCACTCAATTAGTTTTGAAATGAAACAAAGTGAATTTTTGTCATCTATATCAATGGGGTTGGGTGTATGGGGGTGTCACAGAGGTGTAGTACTTTTGCAAACGGGACAGCTGCATCTGTAACCTGCAGGTGGTCTGGTCCACTGGTCATTACGTGATGCTCAAGTCTCACCAGTGCCTCCTAGTAGCTGTTTCGGCACAGCAGAGGGCACACTCGGACAATGGTCTTGGCTAACCGGCAAAATCTAGTGGGGCAAGTCCCTTGGGGCAAGTCGGTTGGTGGATGCCTTCTGGCAAGGGACGTCCTTTCTTCGATCCCCGAAGACTGGCAGACGACGATCTCTCATCCATTGTGCTACTCCAGTGGCAGCGGGCTAGAGTAGCAAAAAGAGGCAGCTCTAAAATCTGGGATACTGATTTCGATCGCAGCAACATAAGGGACAATGGTGGGGGCTAACTGTACATGGAACGGACACCGCACGTCTGAAAAGCAATGGCAACCTACCCCCCCTCCTCGACGTAAATTCACTAGACTAACTCGACAATCAACTAAATCTCATTCATTCACTGTGGAGGTCCCCAGATGTCGGAGAGCCTTCTACTCAAATAGCTTCTTTCCTCGTACTGCTGGCCTTTGGAACTCCCTCCCTGTCCCCTGTTTCCCCAACAGTACAGACATGCAGACATTTAAAACTAATGTAAACAGACATGTCGCTGCACAGATCCCAATCTAGGTTGACCGCCCCCTACCTTCTCCCCTTTTCTTTTTTCTCAGTAGCCCCTTACGTCTACAGTGGCGGCCTGCCTTGTTTGGGGTGAACTATGTTAAAAAAAAAAACCCAAAAAAAAACCTATTCTTCCTACCTAGACACCTACATGATGAAAACCATTTGCAACGACCTGAACCGACACACTGATTACTCAACTGAACTGAATATCAGTGGTTTCCACCATTTGGGGAGGGGGGGGGGCATTTTTTCACATGTAAAATCATGATGCCTCCTCTCCCATGTGGTTATATATAATTCTTATTGTTTAGAAATTAACTCTGTTTCTGATAAAGAAACTTAAAACTCGAACTTTTTTTTAAAGAAACATCAAACGAACCAGGCATCCATGAAAAAGAAAAAAATGTAATAAACAAAAATGTAATAAACAAAAGACAGTTAAAGTTATGAGCAAGAAATTACTATATATAAAAGATTAAAAATTTAAAAAATTAATGGTAAAACAAACGAAATTAGTTCGTGTTGGGAACGCTTGGCTTCAGCGGTTGTAGTGTTGTTTCTGCAATACGAAGTAATTGTTCATTTTCGTTGAATTTTTTGATGGGTGTAGAGACTTGTTCTTTACTTTAAAAAAAGTGGAATACACCTCCTCACATCATGTTGGTCTGCAGTTTCAACTTGTTACTGGCTATCTTGCTTTCGCTTGTTTCTGGCCTCAACATTTTGAACTGAAAGAGGGATTTAGCTGTCGTACAAAGTTAGATCTCTATATTAGTAATCTGAGTACAGATATTCCTTCAAACAATGACACCGTGGCGATGGAAAAGTTGCGACGCGTGTGGGCCTGACAGTTACTGATCTGCATACGGGCAACATTAGGCCTATCCTAACATCGTTTTTCTAGATGAAGGAGTGGCACTCGTCTGACAAGACGTTGCATATATATATATATATATATATATATATTGGGTGATTCATAAGTCACTTAGCTATTTATTTTTGAAATTCTAAAGTTAAAAAATATGGTAATACAAAACAGAAAGTTTATTCAACAAATTAATTAATGGGAGTTTAAAATTACAGCAAATTTTCAAAATTTCCACCTTCGTTCTGCATGCATAGCTCCATTCTTTTTTGCAAGGAATTTACAACTCTTTGTAGCATATTTGATTGATTATGGTGTTGTGCGAAGGAGGCTTTCTGTTCATATCACGTTGCCATTGCCTTTCAACAAGTGTAGGAGATTCATCAAATTTGGCCATATGAATAACAATAAAAATTCGCTCTTCAATTGTAAATGACATTTTAAATAGCTAAGTGAAGTGACTTATGAATCACCCTGTATATATATATATATATATATATATATATATATATATATATGATAGTTTTATTTACACAGACATGTACAAAATCTGCGACACTGGCATGTCGATGTTATCGATCAACAGTTACTATAAACTGAGATCTCATCAGGCAGAGTTAGAATCCGATCTTAACCTCAGATCATATTTGGAGAGAATGAAGTGGAGAGGTAGAGACAGAGAAGAAGAAGGAAAGAAATTTAACATTTCAAAAATTAAAAAATTAAAATTAAAATTAAAAATTAAAAATTAAAAATTAAAAAATCTAAAAATCTAAGGTCTAGAATCTGAAACAGACAGGGCAAATAAATAAATAAATAAATAAATAAAAAAATAAGAATATATGGTGGAAAGAGGAACAAATAATGATGAGGGGAGAGACACATAGAGGAAAAAAGAAAAAGAAGAAGAAGAAGAAGAAGAAGGAGAGAGAGAGGGGGCGTCTGTTGATTTAGGTCGGGAGGGAAGGAGGGGGGTAGTAGACATGTTTCTGCGACTGAATGCGTTTCCTAATCATCTTTGTATACGTTCTCTTTTCTTTAGTTATCACAGTCTTACAATTATTTCTTGTGGCAGGTTCTTCTACAACCTACAGCATATACGCCCACGCAACATTTCCATAGTTACATAACGCACGTGTCTAATAGTATTGATATAAAGAAAATGGCGTGCAAAGTGAGAGGGGGGCGTTGGCTCCGGGCATCCAAATTGAGGAGGGGGGCATCCAACCATATTCAAACTATCTCCTTTTCTCATAATATTTCTCAGTACAAAGAATTATACTTAAGTCTTTGGAGCATACAATCAGGGAGTTGACGCCAGGCATCATCAGGGTAGCACCATACCTCTGCACACCACTGTATTACAGATGATCCTTCTAAGTATGATATGTTTCACATTTTATGTCCATGACGTAGATGTTGTTATTTATATTAATTGAATTGATATTAAGACATTTTTTTTTTTAATTAATTGTGTAATCTACACGCGTCCTGCTAGTATCCTGGTAATGGTGCTAATTTTGCCTCATGTGTTGACAGGACAAAGCTGCGTATTATGTTAGTATCAACTCTCGGTTGAAAATGATATTAAAAAATAGTAAATGTAAATCTAAAAAAGATTTAAAGATCTTAAAAACTTTAAATACTAACATAAGGGTGTGATCTCTTTGTAATGGTGGGCACTGAGTTTCAACTAGGGGTATAATAAAACATATTTCGTGGGTAAAGAAATTTAAGTGACCTAAAAAATCTATAAGTTTTATTCATAATAAATAAACGACTTATCCTCCGCTCTATAATAAAGATTAATGTGTATTTTTATATAAATAAATATATATAAGTTCTGTCACCCAAAGTTGGCAAGTAAAAAACGTTCCCTTTTCTAACCTCCGTATGAAACCGTTTGAAGTGGTGAGGGGAAGCGGAAAAGCAAATAGCAAGTTAGACACCCCCCACCAATCTGAAATGATTTCGCAAAGAAATCCTCCACTTTAAATAAAAATTCAACGGTTGGTGTTTTTGTTTCTTTAGGTCATCAGAAATGATAATAATAATTTATATATGAAAAATTAAATTACTGATGTAATTCTATGATTTTATATGCGAACACTGGCGAAGCATAATTTTTTTTCTCCATCCTTTTTGACAGAGGGTGTACACTAGTACAAGCATATTAATCTTGTTTTATTAATTAATAAACTTTTTTGAAAATTTTATTAATTAATAAACTTTTTTGAAAATTTTATTAATTAATAAACTTTTTTGAAAATTTTATTAATTAATAAACTTTTTTGAAAATTTTATTAATTAATAAACACTAAAAATTTTATTAATTAATAAACACTGAAAATTTTATTAATTAATAAACACTGAAAATGTTATTAATTAATAAACACTGAAAATTTTATTAATTAATAAACACTGAAAATTTTATTAATTAATAAACTTTTTTGAAAATTTTATTAATTAATAAACACTGAAAATTTTATTAATTAATAAACACTGAAAATTTTACTAAGATCGGATAATTCTATGATTTTTAGTGGATTTTTTGTTTTGTTTACAAAACAAATTACTTTCGCTTTCCTTTCCCGCCGCTATGTTAATGGCGCTAATTTGGCCCCCATGCGTCGACAGGACAAAGCTGTGTGGTTCTTAGGTTAATGTTTCTCGTCTTTCATGACAATAAATATCTGATGAGTTTCCCCCCTGCTTATTCCGATCGTTCAACTGGTTCAGACTCGTGAATTTTTAATGTTTGATACCGGTAGGATAAGTGACTAGAACAAATGGAACGATTCAGGTGTGCCCGAACATACTATTCTTTTTTTTCTTCTGCGTTAATCCCGAGCCACGCATGGTCCGCAATAATGGATTTTTGTCTCCACTCAGCACGATCACAGGCTTGGTTCGGGTGAAGGCTGGTTTTACAGAGATTATCTGTCCATCTCAACAGCGGCGTTCCTCTCAGTCGCTTCCCGGAGACTTTTAATGCAAAAGCAAGTTTCGTGACGGTGTCGTTGTTGGCCCTCAGCACATGTCCGAACCATCTGAGCCGCTATTTATTCGGCGTGATGCCGTAGCACCTTCGGATGTCATCATTGCAGATGTGGTCGAACACATTATAATAACCCATAAATATGTACATAGGTAAATAACTTGGATCGTGAGGACAAATTAAGTTGACCCTTTAAGCTGTCAAGATTGCATGATTTACAAAAAAAAAGACGCATTTTAAGCAATGGTCCTGTCCGTTGGTTCGTGACACTTAAGTTTGAAATAACATTTAATTTCAAAATATCCGACTCCATTTCTGACTCCTTATTTTAAAGTCTTTCAATATTAAAACTGTCTGTTGATTCTTTGGAGATAAAACAAATCTGACTCCGATTCCTAACATTCTTATGAATCCAACTTCGACTCCGACTTCTTCCTAAACCCTCTATCTCCATCTGATTCCGACTCTGCAACCCTGTTTATAAGCACTGCACGTATTTTGAAATTTGGGAAATAAATACTCTGCATGACAACAGGTAACATAAACTATACAGGTTGTTTGGAAAATCGATGGCATAACTTTCGGATTATGTTCTATATGTGTAAATAGGTCCGAAATGCTTGGTTTCCGAGTAATAGGCCATTGAAATAAATACTTACCAACATTCTTTATTGTAAACATCTAACACATACAATGCGTGTAATAGTGCACCGTTATTTCTACATATGAGATTGATAAACACTATCCTTGTGACAGGATCACAGGTAAAATAAGCCTGGGCCTGGTGTTGCCACATACACCAACAAAACCATGAAAAAAGATACTAAACAAATATAAAAGCCATTGGGCTCAGAAAGATCTGAGCGACATAATCGGCAGGGGTTCCTTTGATAGCTAACATGGGGAATCGGTTGGCATCCTACCAATTTTGGTTCGTCTTATTTCAGATAACAGAATACAACAGACCAAATGCAGGTAAATAAATATGATCAGCACAAACCAAAGAGCAAACTAAGGGAGACATGAACCACAAAGGAAATCAGACTAGTAATAGAGTGCTATCACAAAAAGCAACCCCCACGTAAAGGGACTCCTTCACACATATAGAACATAATCCCTAAGTTATCCCATCAATTTTCCAAACACCCTGTATATATTGATGGTTAAGTTTATATAAAAATATATTTTTTATTATCATCATTTATTAATTTTAGAAATGTAATTAAAAGAATTTAATGAAATAAAGAATATAATTTAATTTATGATGATTCCACTATTTATTCAATAATTTAATTATAATCAAATAATTTTATCATGATTAAATCTATATAAATAAAAGCGAATGTGTGCTTGTACAGGGTGGGCCAAAATAAGGGTCCTATCTTTAAATTTGAATAACTTGAATTTGAATAACTTCCACAAAATAAAAGTTAAACTCACCAAACTTTATGTGTGTGTAGACTGACCCTTCCGAGATTTTTTGAAATAAACAAAACAAATTTTAGCCGAAAAACACTTCTTAAAACTTACAAAAACTAAAGTATTGTTTTTTACACTGTTTTGAGTTTTTTAAGCAAAAATAATGTTTTCTAAATGAGGGTACGTTCCTTAGGGCTAATACGGCTCATGCTTGCTTCGGAAGGGGTCCTTTACTTATTCTAAAAAAAAAAAAAAAAAAAAAATCAATAAATAAAAAAGTTATGAATTTTTAAAAATAGGACCCTTATTTTTGCCCACCCTGTACGTTTGCAAGAAATTCAAACAAAAGTGAACATGATATTGGTTGGTACTATGACGTCGATGATGGCCACCATGTTTGTAGTGTCCATTATATTGTGAGGCTCCATCACTTTGACTTCAGCAATCTAATATTATGAAAAATATAAAACCCAAAAAGCAATGTTGAACCCCAAATGATCTTGTGCTGTGATTTTTAATAACTTTTACAACCGCAGTTATTAAAAGAAGATTACACCAATGAAAAATAAAATATTTAAAAGAATTGGTTTTTAATTTAAGTTTGTGTTCCCTTATTTAAAATGTCAGAAAAAAACTATATAGTGTCCTTTTAACAGTAATAACATATTTTTAAAAAATCGCAAATAGGCATCTGGCAAAAAAAAAAAAATTAAATTAGTTTAAGCTTCCATTCTTTTGAAAATAGCAATGATGGTAAATTTGAAAACGTGAATTTCTTATAAAATACTAGCAGGAATACCCGACGTTGCTCGGGATCGAATGAGGATCACTACTATGTACTTTTTCACTTTGCTCAAAACACCATATGACTTTCTTTGTTTTTATTACCCTCCCCTCCCCCTGTTTCGTCCCCTAATGTAGTCGGAAGAAGCTGAAATGCCGGAAAACTCTCTGAATTAAAATCGGATATACATATTTTAAGTTTTAAGAGGGTCCTGTCAGAATGGGTTGCTTAGATGTGGGGGCACATAGATATTCGCCACATAGAGGGTAACGTAAACATTCAGGACCACTTCCATTGTCTTCCCCGGAAAATGTTGTACATATGATATAAATTTCATCAAAATATGATATATTTGAAGTTTTAAAGGAGGTTCGGCCCCCATTTCTTCCTTAGGACACTTAGAGATTCGGGACCACTTCCATTGTCTTCCCAAAGAAAATTTTATACATATTTAAATTTCATAAAAATAGGATATATTTGAAGTTTTACGCCCCTTATGGGTGCACTTAGAGATTTGGAAACACTTCCATTGTCCTCCCCGGTAAATTTTACATAAGAATACACTTTTAGATTTTATGTAGATTCTCTAACCTTTTTTTCTTTAGGGAACACAAAAAACATCACACAAACATACATACACACAGACATTGAGTTTTAAAGGGGTTATGCCCCCATAGCCCCCCTTATGGGTGCACTTAGAGATTTGGAAACACTTCCATTGTCTTCCACGGTAAATTTTACATAAAAATACACTTTTAGATTTTATGTAGATTCTCTAACCTTTTTTTCTTTAGGGAACACAAAAAACATCACACAAACATACATACACACAGACATTGAGTTTTATATATATAAAATATATAATTTATTCAATAAATACTGAAAATTTAATTAAAATTGGATACTTTTTTGATTTTTTGGTGATGAAAAAAATTAACGTATCAGCTTGTTTACAAAGACTGTTATCGTGGGTGCCCGACTATCATAGATTGTGGAACGGGACAATGAGCGCCTAGCATTGGGTATAAGTTGCCATCTAATTCTTAGGAAATGGCAAAGCTAGTCTGAAATGATTGGATGCTATAAAGATACTTACCTGTATCTTGAATAGATCTCAGCCTCACTGTTATTCTTTGAGTTTCCATCATGGGATGAAGAAGTGATAAGAAATGTTGGAGCTGACACAATGGCGTCACCATCTTCAGAGACTTGAACAGTTTCTGAAGAAATATGTTGGCCTCGTAACTCAACATTCAGTTGATTTCTTTGATCTTTTGTCCAAGCCTGCAATCAATAAAAACAATTATATATATATATATATATATATGAGATAATTTATTTTATTTTTAAATCCAAAGTAATTTCTTGTGATGTGATCCTTTGAGGAAGAAATGGGCTTTCCATTTCATTCTTCTTAGTAGTTCCTCCATTTTCATCGTTAACACTGTGAGGTAGTTTCTTTTGTTGATAGAGGGAATATTTTTGAGGGAGGTATGAAAGTTAATCTTATCCATTTGGGCAGAAAATAATCCACGGTTTAAAGAGTGCTCAACAAATAAGGAGCAGAGTATAATCCGGGTATGGTATATATCAACATATCCATTTATTTCTATTCATATTCAATTTTTTTTTTTTATTTTAAATTTCTGTCACCTTCATAAAACTGTGTGTGATTCTGAACTTATCTTAACAGGCATAATGAATTTTCATGACCTGACGATCAGGAGCGCTTCAAATCGCTCTCGTGAAACAAAATCAATTTTGTAGTCAAAATGAAATAAATTATCTCATATATATTTATATTTCTGCTCTATATTTTTATTGAGCACTCTCATAAACCCGGTTCAACTCCCCTGGATTTATACCCTGTGGATATATACCATACCCGGATTATATATATATATATATATATATATATATATATATATATATATATATATATATTTCGACAGCAAGTCGTTTATTAGACATGTGTCGTTGAAGACCATGGAGTTCTCCCTCTTTATGATCTTTCTGGTCAGTTTCTCGACTCTGCGAGCGATTCGTCAGGTTTCTGGTATCAATTGATGGATCATGGCACCTAATGTTGTGTCTTGGGCCATTTCTCGAGCGCTTTCGGTCTCGCGACCGTCTTCAGGAGTTTGTGTGTTGTTGTTGTTGTTTGTAAGGAGCCGTATTTATGGTTTTATTTTTGGTATATCTAATTATTTGCATATGTGTATATACATATATATATATAATTATATATATATATCTTTATTCTTTTATTTACTTATAAATTTATTTATGGCCCAAGACACAACATTAGGCGCCATGATCCATCAATTGATACCAGAAACCCATGCATCGCTCGCTGAGTCGAGAAACTGACCAGAAAGATCATAAAGAGGGAGAACTCTGTGGTCTTCAACGACATATGTCTTGCTGCCGAAATACATATATATATATATATTTTATATATATATATATATATATATATATATATATATATATATATATATATATATATATATATATATGGGGTAAGGTAAACGATAAATCATGAAAAATAAGTGTCGTGACGGACAAAATGTGTGAAAAGATGACAGACGGAAAACAAGTCAAAGTGCAGGAGAAAAACAAAAACAAGAGATTTTTTGACCGGTTTCGTTCGTGGGGAACGTCTTCAGAAAATGAAGAATACAGAAATAATTTTATTTTATATTGAAGGCACACACATGGGATGAGGGAAAAAAAAATGATCTGATTGGATCATATGAAAAAACATTAAGTGATGTTGGGACATGATAAGTAGGTGATACATTCTTCTAAGGCGGTGGAGGAAGGGGGAAAAAGGCGGCAGAGAATCAAACTACGGTGAACAAAAAGGGTGTGAAATTGATACACTGTAAGTTAGCACCTAAAGATTAAAAAGAAATAAACAGGATGGGTCAGCTAATTTGTCAACAATAGGTTTTTAGAATTTCAAAAGTAAATAGCTAAGTGACTTATGAATCACCCTGTATGTATATATATATATATATTAACGTAATGCAAAGTTCTTTGTAAATAAACAAATCGAGCATTGTCTAGTGGCTGACAATATATATAAAAGCATTGAGAAATTACTTACCACCAGCGCCCGCTCCGTAGTCAAGTGTCAATAATCAACGACTATCAACCAGATGATTGTAGCTTGGGAGCAGGTGCTAGTCTAGTCTCACTGAAGAAATTGCAAATAATCTGAAGAACTGTGATACAGCGAAACAGT
Organism: Sepiola atlantica; assembly: GCA_963556195.1. Lineage (NCBI taxonomy): Eukaryota > Metazoa > Mollusca > Cephalopoda > Sepiida > Sepiolidae > Sepiola > Sepiola atlantica. The sequence continues at coordinate 11,750,772 of OY744529.1, forward strand.
CTGTCTGTAGATGACTATATATAAACGTACCATGGTTTTATTGACATGGATAGAAAAGGCCGTTACAATCCATCTCAAATCTTCAGCGACTCACGAAGTGAAGACTGTTAAAAAAAAACGGCTTTTTCGAAACTGTAAAAGTCTATCGATGTCAATGAAACCATGGTAGATACGTCTCTGGAATATATAACATAGTTTTTAAATAAATAATTTGTATTTTAGCTCTCACAAACTGATCAGGGGAACTTCGTTCTTTTTGGAAGCTTTCCAACGCTGCAAACACTGATCATCAGTTTGGTCTTGGTAACATTCACTCTTAGACCTTTACTTTCCATAGCATCTCCTTAAGTTTTTAACTTAACAAGTAGGTCTTCCATTGTTTCACAGGCAAGTACTAAATCATCAGCATACAGCATCTCTTTTGGAAAACTCATGAAACTCTCTAGACAACGTTTACTAAGACACAGATGAAAAGCAACGGACAGAACCCTGATGTACTTCTTCTTTAACATTAAAGCTGTCACTAATTGTGCTGTTAATTCTAACAAGACTTTGAGCATTGTTGTACATTGCTTGAAAAACCTTCACATACCACTCGTTTGCCCCCAGTTTACGCAAAACCCACCTCTCTTGGCACTCTGTCAAAATCTTTCTCTGTGTATATATTTATATTTTTGTATGTACAAGATTCATTCCTAAGCTAATTAACCGATCATTATGAATTTTTAGACCACATTTGTTTGGTGTAAGAGGTCCAAATGTGGGCTGTATTAAGTTTAATTTAGTTTTATGCAAAAGGGGTAAAAAGGCTGTGGAAGACTTTCATGGAAATTCAGATACCTCATATATTTAGCTAAAATAAATTTATTATTACATATTAAATAGGAAAAGAAACTTTTTTAAAAAAATTTAATTAGTAAATTAACCGATATAATGGCATAGATCCAACATGGCCGGTCTGTAAAACTAGTCGATATAAAAATGGGAATGAAGAGGTCACACGAAAAGAAGTAACATATTTTAGTGAGTTACATAAAATAATTAATTAAAAGCAAAAGAATAATATTGTGAAACAAATATTTTTTAAATATTTTAATTGTTCAAAATAAATTATTTTTATATAACTCAGCAAAAGAATGTACTTCTTTTCGTGTGACCTCTTCGTTCCCAGTTTTATATCGACTAGTTTTAGAAACCGGCCATGTTGGATTAATGCCAGTATGTCGGCTAATTTACTAATCAAAAAAGTGTTTTCCCCTATTTCACACTTAATACTAAATTTATTTTAATGCCAATACGTTCAGCATGTCACAATCTTAAAAAATACAAGTTTTTAGCTACTTACATGTGTCTGCAAATGAAACGTTTACCAATAAGTGTAATGTCGGGACATACAGATACAATGTTTCTTTATCTGTATTTATAATAGATTGGCATGGCTACACGTCGTTGCTCGTGTGTTATATAAAAATAATATCCATAATTAATAAATAATTAATTCATTGTTAACAGTAGAAAGTAACATAAACAATTCTCATCCTTCTAGAAATGGGCGAATTTCGAATAGATTATTTGCAATTTATTTAATATATATATATATATATATATATATTATCTGAAGCATTAAGGGAAGACGAATTCTATCGTTTATGATTAAAAGTTAATCAAGAGAAAGAAAAAAAAACGGACGTTCAAAATAACACACACGAGTCTTCCATTACAGACCATTTATTTAAAAACCCGCCGTGCGCTAGGAATTTTAGCATGGACTCCTTCACCATTCTCAGTCATGCTCACTCATTATACCATCTAAAAATCTTGGAGACGATCCACGTTCGTCTTAAACGTCCCTCCCTTTGCAAGCAAAGGGAATGTCTATTGGGACTAGATGTGATCAGTCGGTAAGATTAATCCTCCATTGTACATATAACATAACGTTATTTTATTTTCTGTACTCTCTCTTTTCACCCCGTTTTTTTTTAATCCCTCGTTTTTTGTTTTTTTTAAATCCCTCGATACAGCCTTTGTTAACAGAGGGCGAAACCGGTCGGCTGGCATTTTTTTCTCTCTTGATTAACTTTTAATCATGAACGATAGAATTCGTCTTCCCTTCATGCTTGCGATAATAACATTTTGTACTCCCCAAAAAATCATGAAATATATATATATATATATATATATTTCACATTTATTTATTTGAAAAATATATATTTCACATTTATTATATTAAAAATAGTCTTTGCCATATACAAATTGACGAGCAAGACCTCTATAATTTTTTGAGTCTCCCTAAATTTTTGAAACACTGAAATGGTGTTCCCGGATTATTATTATGTTATCTCTATTTATATAAAGTTAAATATCTATATAGATTTACATATTTGTATGTACAGAATTCACTCCTAACTTAAACAACCAAACATTATGAATTTTGGAACACAGCTGCTAGGCGGAAGGGGTCGTATTGTAGGCAATATGTAGTTTAATTTAGTTTTATGCAAAGAAAGTCACTTTCCGCCCCAAGTTGTGGCTTGGACACGAGGCAAGTGTGATTTGAATCGATAAGATATTAAATTTTTCTTTAAATCAGTGACTACAAAATATTTGACATGATATTTACCATGTGAACTATGATGAAAATAACATGAGAAAGTTCTGGTACATAATTTTTTTTTTGTGCTAGGGGTTCCTTGAGACATGTAACTTATTTTAAGGGCTACACAAGATGGAGGAACATTGAGAAACGTTGATTACTATATGCAACACATGATTTCGATTTTCTAATGGTCCTTGATGTGCATCCAGTGGTGAAGCCCTAATTTGGGAGTTCTAGGGAATGTAGAGGTCGATGTTTAGTTTTTAATAAGGATGTATTACAAAGAGAAGAACAGTCATAGAAAACACCAGATTCAGGTTACTTTGGTATACGTGGGACAGAGAGATATATATATATATATATATATATATATAGAGAGAGAGAGAGAGAGCGAGAGAGAGATAGAGAGAGAGAGAGAAGAAAGAGAGAGAGAGAGAGAAGAAAGAGAGAGAGAGAAGAAAGAGAGAGAGAGATAGAGAGAGAGATAGATAGATAGAGAGAGAGAGAGAGAAAGAGAGAAGAGAGAGAGAGAGAAGAAAGAGAGAGAGAGGGACAGACAGACAGACAGACAGACAGACAGACAGACATAGATAGATAGATAGATAGATAGATAGATAGATAGATAGATAGTTCGTTCCACTAGACCTAGTAACATTGTGGACGCCCACACCTCCATCAGGGACAGCACCCGGACATGTCTTTCCTGCTTGAAGTTTCGCTAGCCCAGAGACAGAAAATCTCTGCTCAGAAGTCATGTAGATTCATCGACTTCCATTCTGGAGTCACCTCTGACCCTTCAGGTGCCATTCAAACTTTTCCATCAAACAACGGCTATTACTCCCAGGTCCACTCTGACTAGGAGTAGTGGTAGTACCTGTCAGGGTCCATATATAGGTTAAATAAATCCATCTATCATCTGTTTATAAAATATACGATGCCTACAAAGCAAATTAATCTACAAAGCAATTATGTATAAAAGCTTGTTGGCATCCGTTTGTCTCAGGAGACAATGGAGTTCTGCACCTCAGATTTATTCATTGTCGAATTGCAGCGTATGTTGTGACTGTGCAAGCCTATCCTGGATCGACAGGCTCTGTTGCAGTTGCTACAGATGTATGTGGTGTCTGGTTCTGAGAACTCTATTGCAGCCCTTTACCACCTGTGCTCTCTCTCTTCTCCCTCAACTGCTGATCCCCCCCCTCCTCACTGCTTTTGCAGCATTCCCTCACATCACTTCTACAGCGGCTGCGGTCTTCAGTCACGGACTCCCAGTCTGTTAAGTCGATGTCACCTGCTCTCATGTCTCGTGTGCAGATATCTTTGTAGCGTAGGATAGGCCTTCCAAAAGAAATTATATACAAAATATATGTTTATAGTATGAATAAATATTTGTAGATATTAAGAAGTTTGTGTATAAAACCTTTTATTAAAATGACCGGATTTGGCAGTAAATAATCCGAAAAGGATTGATGTGCCATAAACCATTTCTAATTATACATGTGCTTTTCTTACGTAAAATCTTTTGTGGATTTTGAACATTTAAATTTTCTTTATTAACATTCAATATATTACGCTCTGCTAAACACCAAATATTCAGATTAATGAAAAGATTTTTATAAAAAATAACTTATTTATCTTTTTTCTGTAGAGATCCCCCCCCCCTACACACATAATTTTCGTACGATTCGGTTGAACGTGTTTTACATGCTGGTATGTATTGGACAACTTTTAGAAATATACTTCCAAACTAACCAATCTCTAACCACGTCTTTATTCAACCCCCTTTTTCTTGAATCCATCCTTATTAGTTCCTCCCATGTTTTCCTTGGCCTTCCCCTGCCAACTGATGCTGTCACCTTCACTATTATATATTTGCTAACCCAAACATTCTCATTAATTCTTTCAATATGACTAAACCAACAAAGTCTCTCTATACTGTCCAGATTTAATCTTCCTCTGAGGTCATCAGATCTAAGCCTATCTTTAAGACTCACATTCCACATACATCTTATGATTCTTATATCATTTCTTTCCATCCAACACATATTCTCAACCTTTACTTTCTGTACATCATCATACTGCGCACGTATAGATAGACTCTTCCCTTGGTAGACAGTGGTAACGCTCTGCTGGTTAGTAATGGCAAAAGTTCCCTGTACTTACTCCATCTATCAGGCATGTGCATGCAGTGTGATGATGTATGGAAGTGAAACCTGGTGAGTGAGGGTTGAAGGCATGCGTTGCATGGAGAGAAATGATATGAGAATTATATGATTAATGTGTAATGTGAGTCTTAAAGACAAGCTTAGTTTTCTGATGACCTGAAAGGAAGATTAAATCTGGACAGTATAGGAAGATGTGTGCAGAACAGGGGGCTTCAATGGCATGATCACGTTGAAAGAATGGATGAAGGTTCTTGGGTTAGTAGATGTAGAACAGTTAAGATAAAATGTCTAGTTTACAAGGGGAAGGCCAAGGAAAACACAAGAGAGTGTAATAAAAAATGGGCCCAAGGGAAAGGATAAATAAAGACCTTGCGAGAGATAGGTTAGTTTGGAAGCCAATTTCTTAAAGCCGTCCAACGTATGCCAGCATGTAAAACAGACGTTAAACCGAATATGATGATATGATAATAATATATGATGATGAACTTCTAGCCAACAGAATTTATATGTCAAACTTAAGCATGACCATATTGTGTGAAACATACCAGTTTAACCTAGGATATGACTTGACAGGTTTTACACCAGATGTATCTCCCTTAATTCAAAATGGCGACCTTCGATGAAGATTGCCAGTGGTTGCAAAACAGCCGATTTAAAGTGTAAATAAAAACAAACATTTCAATAATCATATTTTGTTATCAGATTAGAATGTTAGAAGAAGAATGGGTTTAAAAGAAGACATTCATACTGCTCATTAGAGGCATCATTTTTTTTAAGAGTATGGTTTTCACATTTAATTGCAATGTTTTGCGCAAATCTTTCAATTGGCCTCAATCCCTACATATCCAAGGGAAATTATCTCTTGAAGATCTGTGCATTATTAGATTAAAATGAAACTTTAATTTGCTTTTACGTGTAATTCTTTATACTGTGGGAGTAATGTTATTTTCATCTATATTTTTTCTTTGAATCCTATAAAAAGTAATTGTTACACACACACACACATATATATATATATATATATATATATATATATATATATATATATATATATAGAGAGAGAGAGAGAGAGAGAGAGAGAGAGAGAGAAAGAGTTGTATACACAGGTTAAAATTCGGACAATCTTTACTGTGTTTATAGAATAGTGCTTAATAGTAATGAGCTGTGAAACAGCGAAACAGTCCGTATGTGGATGACTATATAAAGCTCCCTCCCGGGGTAGAGCTTAATTTGTAAGGATATCGCCAACTGCCATTAGCTTTAAGGCATAGCGCATTAGGTAAAACTAATTCGAGCCACGGCAATTGCAATGTTTACATTGAGATATATCTTACATTCAGTCAGTGTCGCATGATAGCGTAGGGGTTAGATGCGCCGACCGTCAGCTCGACGGTCGAGTTTCAATCTCGGCTTGAGGCACTAACTGGTCTAGCCGCACTGATGAGCTGTGAAACAGCGAAACAGTCTGTATGTGGCTGATTATATATATATACATATATGGAAATTCAAAAAGGAAAACCTAAATAAATTTATCTATCAGATTAATTGTTCGATATAGTGCTGGAAAAGATGATGCAATAATATTTTTATGGACTTAACGTGTTTTGTTTGCTTATTTTTGTTTATTGAATTGGTGTTTTCGTATTTTCTTGATCTTAATGGGAAGAAAGCCGTATATTAAAAAAAGCGGTGTTTCGTTGATATGTCCCGTTTATAACCAGTAGTGTTGAAAACAAAAATTTATAACCAATTTTTGTTTTCGAACAATTAATCCGATACATGAATTTATTCCCCAAAACGACAACAATAAAGCACCCTAATTTCACAAACCCAAACGCAAACTTCGTATTTTTTCAGACTAGGTAAAGCAATAAAATTACAAATCCAAAAAAGAGCAGATAAATAAATGAATAAAACTTGCTAACAGATAAATAAATAAATAAAACTTGCTAGGGAATAAAATGAAGGCCTTTCATACACGAACTAACATCGATCTCCCTTAAGTCTTAGTTAATCACTATCCCACACCGGTTTTTTTCGGGGACCCCCCTCAGAGATACACCGTTTTCTGTCATTTTTGACGCCATCCCCTACCGGGACATGACTACAATCATTTCAGCTTGCCGATGATTCCACTGAGCACAGAGATTTACTAAAGATGTCTAAATCTGCCCTTTTGGATGAAACCGCGGTACATTGCTGAAATATGTAATATACAGTATTTAAATAAATTATATATATATATATATATATATATATATATATATATATATATATATATATATATATATATATATATATAATGAAATGAGTGATGAGAATAATTTGTATTAACTTTTTTCTTTTCTTTTTTCTTTTTCTGTTGTTTTCTCTCTCTGATACCTTTTTCTTTCCTTTCTTTTTCTTCTTCTTCTTCTTTTTCTTCTTCTTTATTGTTTTATCACCTTATATTTTTGTAAATTTTCCCCATTTAGATTTTGGTCATAGAGACTTTTACAACACATTTTTCTGACTCGCCTTAAGAAGATATTTTTGGGCAGTGGAATTACTGATTTGATGAGTTGAATTCCTTCTGGTGAGTCACTCATTTTTTGGCTAATTAAACTTTAACATCGAATATGGATCCCTATATTTTCTGAAAGTAACTTTTTTCATTATTCGAATTTCTGGAAGATTTTCTAATATATTTTCTGAACATTACTGAACATTCATAATATTCGAATTTCTGGAAGATTTTCTCTATGTTTGCTAAACATTCATAATATCTGGATGTACCTTTTTGCACACGTTACATTTTCCATCGAGGTTGATTCCCTTTGCTAAAAAAGAATTTTGCTCAAGAATTTTGTATGTTATTGTTTTTGTATTTTTGTATATTTTCTTATATTTCCAAATCTGTGCTAACTAATAGTTTGCTGTGATTTCCTTTGAGAATGAAAGCTTGCATTTTGAAAATTCATAGGTTAAGGAAGGAAAAAAATATATATTTATATATTCCTTGTTCAAAGTACATAATGATTCAATAAATATTGTCCTTTTGTAATTTTTATTCTCATCACTCATTTCATTTCATTATTGCTCTATCTTGTATATTGAGCATTGACTTTCCAAGATAGGATTAAGTTAAAGATATAATTTTTACATTTATTATCTCTCCATTTATATATATATATATATATATATATATATATATATATATATATATATATATATATATATAAATATATAAATATTTGTTATTATTTATTATCTATGTACGTATACGTTTCGTCCTTTTTAATAATCGGGACTCATCAGCATAGAGATATGACTATTCACTACCGGTCATGCGATTCGAAACCCCGGATTACGAGTATTTTACAACTCAAATCCGACGCCTTAACCACACGGCCAATTTTAAATAGCGAATAAACTCTGATAATTTTAACACTTTATCGGCGGCTTAACATCAGAGAGCGTTCTACTTTTTTAATGGAAGGAACGATGCATTTAAAGCTAGTGACGTCATGCAGTGTTAATACTACACTTACAGTGCTCTACTTTTTCGAGGAGCGACAAATAATAATAATATTTGTTATTGTTTATTATCTATGTACGTATACGTTTCGTCCTTTTTAATAATCGGGACTCATCAGCATAGAGATACATTGCATTGCTTCTGTCTCGGAATTCTTACCTTCATATTTACTTGTTTACCAGCAATGCTTCAAGCAAACTACCATTTCCTTTTATATATATATATATATATATATATATATATATATATATATATATATATATATATATATATATATATATATATATATGTGATAATTTTATTTACACAGACATGTACAAAATCTGCGACACTGGCATGTCGATGTTATCGATCAACAGTTACTATAAACTGAGATCTCATCAGGCAGAGTTAGAATCCGATCTTAACCTCAGATCATATTTGATCTATCTATATATATATATATATATATATATATATATATATATATATATATATATATATATATATATATATACACACACTCTGGGATGCATTTAAAATAAGATGAGTCTATTCAATCTGCATGTTTAGTGATTAAAATACTGTTTCAAACTGACCTGTGACATTCCAACCGACAAATAATAACGCTTTTTCGACAGAGCCGATCAACTGTAATTGAGCCACAAGATTAATACAATATGATGTTTCAAACATCGACAGATTACACGTTTATGGCCCAAAGCCAAAGCAGAAACCGTACGTTTCATGCAAACAGCAAATAAAATCCATCAAAACTGCAAACGCTCAAGGATTAAACTGTCACCAAGAACTTTATAAATGTCTTCTTAATTACAGATCAACAACTCATTCTGCAACTAATGATGACTCCATCCTCTCTTCTCTTTGGACGAACCTAAACTTAATCGATTAGTCCATATAATTAATCCTTTGCCAAATGATTCTGTTGTATACTCTGCTGGACCCGTTTATCGTGGCCTTGAAAGGGGCGGAAATTAGTTATTAAGAGTTCAAGCTGTTCAAAATTTGCAGACATTGGAAAAGATGAGATTAAAAAAAAAACCAGAAATATCAGTTAACATGATAAGAGCAAGAGAATTAGTTTAGAACCGAAGCTTTAAAAAATATATAACCAGTAGTAGACTCTGTCGCTCTCTCTGCCCGAATAATGTACATGAGATACTAAAATAAACAACATTTATTTTTGTACAAGCGTCTTCGAATTAATTATTGATAGCTTGTATAGTCGTAATTTCCGTAAATTACATCGATTACAGAGAAAAAAATAAAAGTAAAATAAACAATCTGCTTAATATTGTAATTTGAAATGTTTAAGTTTATTTTGGGACAAAATCAGAATATAAATAATTATGCCCTAAGTAGGGTTTGAACTCACAACCTCTGTCTCTAAGTACAGCAAGCTAACCGATTGACCCATGGTGGCAGGTACAAAATTACCGAAAAAAATAAAAGTAAAACTAAACAATCTGCTTAATATTGTAATTTGAAATGTTTATTTTGGGACAAAATCAGAATAAAAATAATTATGCCCTAAGTAGGGTTTGAACTCACAACCTCTGTCTCTAAGGACAGCAAGCTAACCGATTGACCCATGGTGGTAGGTACAAAATTACAGAAAAAAATAAAAGTAAAAACAAAACAATCTGCTTAATATTGTAATTTGAAATGTTTATTTTGGGACAAAATCAGAATAAAAATAATTATGCCCTAAGTAGGGTTTGAACTCACAACCTCTGTCTCTAAGTATGACGTGCTAACCAAATGACCCACGGGGGCAAGTATGAAATGATGACGCTATTAAATACCAGAGTATCTTTTTCTTTTCTTCCCTCTCTCTCCCTCCTTCCTCACTTTCACTCTCACTATTTCTCTCTCTCTCTCTATCTTTAAAGTCGAATGTCGGTCAGTCAAAGGCGATGAATAAAAGGAGAGAAAAGGGCGTAAAGGATGAATTCATACTTCCTTTCTCTTTTTTTACAGGTGAAGATCGAAAAAAGTATCTGTTATTAAATTAGTACCCGGTGATTTGAGTAGCAGTGTTAGGACTTATGACCGTAAGGGTAAGAACTCATCCGCCTTCGTTTATTTATGACTAATAAAAAATAAAATATTGTGCAAATATTAAATATAAAAATCGATTTAAATAAAGATTTTTGTGTTTAACAACACGAACCAATATTTGCCTTAAATCACTAAGGAAACAGATTTTTTATGTAACTAGTCATAAAAAAAGCTATTAATCACAAAAGTACAAAGAAGAAAATTGACTTTACTATAGATATATGAAATAAGCTTTCTTTTTTCTCCATCAGCTTAAAAACAAAATTAGGTGGAATTAAAGAAACTCTGCCCATCGAAGTATGAATGAGAGTATATTAATCATGTTTTTTTATACATCATTTTCTGTTTATGTAAATAGACAAAGTTAAGCCCTAAGTAATTAGGCCATTGATCAATAGAATGGCTTGGCATATGAATACACCGATACAGATATTTCCCACTTTGAACTAGTTGGATTTTAAGAGTCGTACATAGCAGACGTTCTGTAGCTGGTTCTTCGAACTCACCAACCCACATGGAGCATGTCATATAGTTCTTTAATGTCTTAAATCTTTTTCCAGTTTGGCTAAAACAAAAAGGTATTTTTTATTACATAACAAAACCATTGTCTGCTCTTCTGCTTCCACGTGGAGTCACAAACGTCATCGATCTCTGCGGAAAATCTTTGGTATATTGGTTGTGGATATCCACTCGCCTTCACTTCATCCATTCTAACCGATCATCTATACTAAAAGAGGTTCGCGTCTCTGTAGACTGACAGGTGCTAATTTAGAATGGTACTCGGATGTTGGTTAGATAAAGAATGTTGGTTCTTTGAAAAGATCTAGAGCTTCTGTGTCCTGACTGAGTAATTGGCCATCGACCAATAGAATGGCGTGGTGTATTAATACACTTCTGCCAAGGTTAGCATAGGTCTTATTTGCCGGATTTCAGAACCTTTTAACTTAGGTAGTTTGCGTATGCTACCATCTGTCCTATTTTTTTGTTTTGTGTTATAACTCCTTTCCCCACCTTTGTTAGATGACAGAAGGTTTGATTTATCAGATGTGCAAGTCAAATTTTCTATTCGAGTGCATGAATGAAATCTGAATGTGTGTTTTAATTTATCAGGATCCACAGCATTTCTTCGTCTGGCAAAATTGTCTCCCGGACATAATTAGCTTGTGTGTGTGTTGAAGAGGGGGGTTCTTTTTCCATTCAAGTTTGATTTATTTATTCTCCCCCTCTCTCTCTCTCTCTCTCTCTCTCTCTCTCTCTCTCTCTATATATATATATATATATATATATATATATATATATATATATATATATATAAGTATTTCATGTATCCACATAAAATTTATTAGGAGATATAATTTTTTTATGTAGCAATTTTCAGTATTTACTTCAACAGTGCTCAATACGTGAGTAGAGCTAGGTAGTAAGCTATGAAAATATATTTATGGCAATTAATCTACGCAGAGGCTCCCGCGTTTAATCCCCGGGGGGAATCTTCAGGCTAAAATGCATGGAGTTATTTTTGCCGGGTGTTTTTTATATACACGGCTAGCTAGTTAACCAATCACACATTCTTTGTTGTTCTCTCAGCCAATCGTTGGGCTTCGCCTGAACAAAGGTGTGGTTAGGGTTACTTCCTTCCTATATCCTGTTCTATTGTTCTGTTTTATATAGATTGACCTATATCCTGTTTCCTTTGTTGTGTCAATATAATGGGTGAGTTTATATATATATATATATATATATATATATATATATATATATATATATATATATATATATATTAGTAGTAAGTTTTTGAAAGGCTGTGGGCAATGCAATTCCGGGTAAGATGCAAGTTGAAAGGAAAGGAACAAAAACAATAACAATAAATCGAATACGATATAAGACTTACTATTTATTTTTCCTTTTTTTTCCTTTTTTTTTTTTCTTACATAACAGCAAGAGTGTTTTAGCTGTTCGTGTGATATCCGGGTGATTAAAAATCACTATTTGATATTTCGGGAAAAGACATCCCTTTTTCAAAAATAATTAGACCAGAAGAAGAATAATATTTTATTCTTCTCCGACTGTGTAGAGAATAATACAAAACAAAATGGCTGCCAGATATAGACCGCAGCAAAACCCACCAGAACCTACAACTCCAACAACCACCTCACTAGCCCCCCCATGGTCACTGACCTCACCGGCTCCCTTACTACTGCCGAGACTGAGCTTCTCAGCCTTGGCCCCAAATTCATCACCACCCAAAAGCTAAACGACCACACAAAACTTAAGATCGAGACTCAATTCTGTAGAACAGCTTATCACCTCAAATGGCTCACAGCATTTAATCAACCTACTCTAGACATCCCTAATAATACAACCAACACTACTAATTCCTTCCCTGTCTACCAGCTTGACCACCCACTACACCCACCACCTAGTAACCACCTAATTGATCAAAAACTTTCTAGATTAAAACAGAGGATCCTTGATATACTCCAACAAGAACAACCCCACATCACCCCTAACATCACCAGATCCCAACGCCTTACCCTAGAAAACCTGAAAAATAAAAACCTAGTTTACTTACCCTCTGATAAAGGTAAGGAATTCTGTATCATCTCTCAAGACTCATACAACATACTCGCTCTCGAACATCTTAACAACAACAACCTATACACCCCCGCCCCCAACATTTCAGCCACATTAGTCCAAAACTCCATTAACAACACCTGGTCCCAAATCTGTCTCACACGTAACCTCCCCAAAAAATACAAAATCAACTTCACCACCAAAAATAGCAGACTTCCCACCTTCTACCACCTCATTAAAACACACAAGACCAACACACACACACAAATTAGACCTATAGTCTCTAGTATTGAAGGACCACTCTATAAAATCTCTTGGCTTCTCTCTCAACTACTCAAACCACTACTCTCCACCTTCCCCGCACATGTCAGCAGCTCCGACCAAGTAATTAGCAGACTACACTCACTCCAACACCAACAACTACAAACTAACAACTATATATTTAGCCTAGACGTAATCTCCCTCTACACCTCAATACCCGCACACCCAGCCATAGACCTCATCACCGACCACATATCTTCCTCTGACAACCTAGAGCTCTTCGGACTAACACCTACTGACATTCACAATCTCTTATACATCATCATCGACAACACATACTTTACCTTTCAGCAGCACACTTTCAAACAAATCTCCGGCCTCCCCATGGGTTCTAGCCTTTCCGGTCTCTTAGCCATCACCTACATGAACCGGTTAGAGCAACGAGCACTTAACTCCTGCCTCTCCTATATATTCTTCTCCAGATATATAGATGACATTCTAATCCTTACATCCTCTCAAGACGAAGCCACACAAATATTCAACACATTCAACAACACCGACCCCCACATACAATTCACCATAGAACACCCAAACGAGTCCGGCTCACTCTCTCTCCTTGATTTCAACCTTAACATCACCGAAGATGGCTCTATACACACTAACTTCTATAGGAAACCTGCCTGCAAAAACCTTTTCATACACTATAAGTCTGCCCTGCCCACAAAAGCCAAATTAAGTTATGCCCATAATGAAATCACCCGAATACAAAATAAATGCTCTTCTGCTGCTGACAAAATATCACACACTAAAAACTTCCACCAAACCCTCCAAAATAATGGCTACCCCGCCCCCACCATAGCCCACCTAAATAAGCCCAAAACACATAGACACCGCACCCTCGCTAACACATGCTTCTTAAAACTCCCTTTCTTCAGCGATAAGATCACCACCTCCATCCGCAAGGCAATACATAAGGAAAACCTTAACATACAACTAACACATACTGGCACCTTATTACGCCAACATCTATCTAATAAACACACTAACCACACACCCGAACCCTGCTCCCTGGCCAATTGCCCTATCTCCAACACAGGTCTGTGCCTTCGCACTAACTGTGTTTACAAACTACAGTGTAATAAATGCAAAAAATTTTACATCGGCAACACTACAAGACCGCTACACTTGCGCATAAAGGAGCACTTGAATACCCGTATACCCTCTTTCCACAAACACATAGAGATTTGCTCAAACACTCAGCGCGATATTCACGTCTCCATCTTAGCGTCTGTCAGAAACATTGGTGACCTTAGAATCACAGAATCAATCCTCATCTCCAGATTAAACCCCTCACTCAATCAACGTCACGAGCTCTACTCACCTTTCATTCTATAATATCTACCCCCCATCCACCAACCAACCCCCATATCTAACACTTAACAGAGTCCGTTTCCACCACTTCACTCATTACTCACCTCCTATAATAAACTCACCACACACCCAAACAATCAAACAGGCCCCTCCCCATATGAACTTCCATCCTTACACACTTTCAACCACAAACCAAAAACCATATTCAACATACTCTTCTAACCCACCAAAATAAGTCACCCCATAACCTAGCATTATTAATTAATAAATCCAAACACATATAGAATGTATACAAATAACATGCAAATATTAAATAAATAATTCATAAAATAAATTAAACAAGTAAATAATAATAATAAAAAATAAATAAATAAATAAATAAATAAAAAAACAAAACAAAAAAAACAAACAAAAAAAACAAATATGTAAAGAAATTGATGAATATATATAGATAAACAATTAAACAAACAATAATACATAGATATGTATATATATATGTATATATGCATTATGTGTATATATGTTGTATATATATACTAATATTGTTATACAGATCTCCACCAAAAAAAAATAAATAATAAAAAAAAAAAAAAATAAATAAATAAAAATTAATTATAAAAAAAATATTTTAAAAAATCCAGAGTTACTCCCCTTTATCTTATAGTAAATATATCAAGTTAATAAGTTAATTCGTTAATCTAATTTGACGAAACTCACAATTAGTAATTAATAACACTTCTTTAATAGATGATAATCGAAATCGATAAGTAGATAGATCTAGAATATTTAAAATATGAGACTAATTACTTTACTTTATATTAAAATTCTTAAATTACGATAGAAAGATAAACAAAATAAAAATACGAAGATAAAACAAAGTAAATATTCAAATATAAAAATAAAAAAATAAAAAATAAAAAATGATATATATATATTATCAAAACTAACAGTTTATCGAACACCATACACCTAACCAACATTACACAAATATTCTAAACACCAATCATATATTTAACATAATATTAAAATAAAACTTAACTTAATTTATATTCCCTGTGAAACTGCTTTTTTGCTGCGGTCTATATCTGGCAGCCATTTTGTTTTGTATTATTCTCTACACAGTCGGAGAAGAATAAAATATTATTCTTCTTCTGGTCTAATTATTTTTGAAAAAGGGATGTCTTTTCCCGAAATATCAAATAGTGATTTTTAATCACCCGGACATCACACGAACAGCTAAAACACTCTTGCTGTTATGTAAGAAAAAAAAAAAAGGAAAAAAAAGGAAAAATAAATAGTTGTTATTGTTTTTGTTCCTTTCCTTTCAACTTGCATCTTACCCGGAATTGCATTGCCCACAGCCTTTCAAAAACTTACTACTACTATACCCAGCAATGCTTCAAGCAAACTACCATTCTCTACTATATATATATATATATATATATATATATATATATATATATATATATATATAATAAAAGTGTTATTTATACAAACATAGTATTTCTACACACCCAGAACATGTTTCAATCGTAATCGAGCTTATCAAAGCTACAATTGAAACATATTCTAGATGTGTAGCCATGCCACGTTTGTATAAATAAAACTTTTATTATATATAAATAACTCTATTGAGATAAGCTTACCTTCCCAGAATTATCTCAATATAAGCTTATCTTAATATTGTTAGAAAGGGTTTATTAATAAATACTATATAAATTCCATATAAACACTTATGTAGAAGACACTTTTTTAATAGTTGATTGAATGAACGGTTTGACACAATGAGACTAGCTCTATAATGATCTGCTTAAATGAGTTTCGCACCCTAACGACTTAAATAAACATTCAGGTAACTTTGAAAAAAAAAAATTATCTTCAAATAAACTGGAACTTTATAAATAAATTATAGTACATATTAAATATTTTAGCAAATATTACCGAATTAAAGTTTTTTAAACTGTTCGCACTAATTCTTTTGGGAGATACTAGCTTTGAACGAAAAAAAAAATCAAAATCAAAATGGCGGATTAGTTTGATCGCACACGTGTGAGTGTTTGTTCTAAAAAAATTTGTTTGTTTTTTGTTTATTTTCACCCTAAAATGAAACTGATGTATGATGTGGGTGTTTTTCAAGACATTCTAATCTAAGAACTCTTTTATTATTTGTGAACTTTTTCTGATGATTTTGTAGTGTTGCAGAGACGATATTGACATACAAATGTTGTTTGGCACAAAACAAATGAAACGGACCGTTAAATATATCTCACAGAAATTTGGAATTTTGGGAAATGTGAAAAAAATAAAAATAAAAGTAATAAAACAAACCATAGTTATTGGAATATAATAAAAACTGTTCTATATTTTGCTCTGTTATCAATAATTGACAAACATTGAGCTGAATCTTCAAAGGAGACTACAAAGTAAAAGGATCTGATGATATATGATAGTACATATATTGTCTTTAATAATTAATATATATATATATATATATATACATACATATATATACATATATATCTATATATATATACATATATATACATATATATATATATATATATATATATATACATATATATATATACATATATATATATATATATACATATATATATATACATATATATATATATATATATATATACATATATATATATATATATATATATATATATATATATATATACATATATATATATATATATATACATATATATATATATATATATATATATATATATATATATATATATATATATACAAATTATTTATTTTTAAAAACTATATGTTGCATTTTTCAGAGGAGTATGTTGAATAAATAATTTGTATTTTTTATATAAATAACATATAGTTTTAAAAATAAATAATTTGTATTTAGCTCTCCCTTTTTTTGTGATCGATCACTTTGATTTCTTTTCAACATAACCTGATGAACTATATATATATATATATGTATATATATATATATAAAATATTAAATTATTTTTCCCTATACATTTTGGGGCACTTTTATCTTACAAGAAGTGTCAGAATTATTTTCACAATTTTTATATATATATATATATATATATATATATATATATATATATATATATATATATGTGTGTGTGATTTTATGAAGGCTTACCAAAGCATTCCCTTCAGGACACCAATGATCACCATTAAAGATATTTTTTCTTACAAATATTATTTATTCAAATTAAATGTTTTTTTCTTACACGTGCTTCACTACCAAGCAGTTACTTGCTTGGCAGATCATCAGGGAAATTAAATGTCTGGAATACGGGCTTCAACCGCCGACAATACACAATGTGGCGTTTCAATAGTTGAGGTCATTTAAGAAGAGAAGTCACCTCAACTATTGCAACTATTGCATATATATATATATATATATATATATATATATATATATATATATATATATATATATACTAGCTGACATTGCTCGCTGTCATTTAGCTTACCCATTGCTGACAGACTCATACTGGGGCACAGAATTTTAAGTGAGAGAGAGAGGGGGAACAGAGAGAGAGACAAAGAAAGAGAGGGAGAGAGACTGAAAGAGAGAGAGAGAGAAAGAATGAGAATATGCTCTTTGATCTTTACCCTATGTCTGCTGGGACGGCAAAATCTACAATTTGTCAGTTTCTTTCCTTCTTGTTAACTATTATCACGTTTGGTCTCCTTGCTTGGACGAATTTATCTGTTTGTCCCAGAGGATTTTGCGGTTTTCGTTTGTGTCTGTATCATTTGTCTGTATGTTCATAGTTTTTAGTGCACTGCTTTTCCCACACAATTATTATTATTATTATTATTATTATTATTATTATTATTATTATTATTATTATTATTATTATAAATTCATAAACTATGACGTATCTTTTAAAACATTCTCTTTGCTTAAATAAAATAAGACTCTTTACTTCTATATTATTATTATTATTATTATTATTATTATTATTATTATTATTATTATTATTATTATTATTATTATTATTATTATTTATTTATTTATTTACTTGCTAGGAGTTTTTACACAGGCCATCATCAGTGATTGGTCACTTATAATAACCGATGGTGTTCCCTGAAGTCTGAGTGACAACAAGTCTCCCCAGATTTCCAGTACTCTCCACCTCTTTCGATAACCATTGCAAATGACTTTGCGTTATCACAACAGCCGCTTACCATTGATTTCTTGTTGGCAACGTCCGTTGGTCGTCTCTAGATTTGGATGGCAATAAATCTCCCCAAGGTCTCAGTACTCTTTGCACCCTAACGTCTGGTTCGTTCACTCCCTCCTCAGCCTTTCCATTCTCCTTGACCCTTAACAGTCATTTGTGTGGTATCAGCCGAGGTTGGTGTCATCACATTGTCTGTGTTTATTATTTATCTTTCTTATATAGAAGTAAAGAGACCTATTATTTTGCTAACATCATTTTGACTCACTCCATATTCTAAACAGATCGATTACATGTGACGTTTTAATGACTGCGTTCAATAAAAAGAATGATTTATTCAATGCTTGCGTTAAGTTTGAATAAGACAAACCAGTCCTCCATTTTTTTATGTACCAACGAGTCACCGCTTATCAAGGCTCAAAGGCCACTTGAGGATAAGGGTTAATGGGTTTGTCAGGTGAGCGGTGAGAACACACCGTGAGGATTGGTAACGATAGTTGAAACTGGGAAGAATTTGATTTGAGGACAGCTTAACAAGAATTTGTTTATATTGGACTTGAAAACGACCATATTGTAGTCAGCTAGGAAGCAGCCCCATGGTATTGTGCTCAACAGACGGATAGTTTTTGGAAAGAAACTTTGTTCATGGAAGTTCTATTTAGTTTTAGGTACACTAATCATACCACAAATTGTGCCAAATTGTGTACATTTTCTGCAAATAAATATTAACATGATGTGTTTGTGTCGGGTTTGTGTGATGAACACAAGTTTATTTTCTTCTATACATGGAAAGAAATCTTTTTTAACTATTGTGAGTCCACAAAAAGTGTAGTGACTTGAAACATAAGTTAGCTCCGAAGTCCTATTTCAGGTGTAAGAGATGTTCATACAAAAATTACTAAACTGAATGTAATGGCAGAAGTTCCCTGAACTTACTCCTTCCACTCCTAACTCTTGCAATTACACGAGCATCTGGTCCACCCTGTGCACCAAATATACTTTCGCCATCCGAATATACTTTCTCCACATTGGATTTCTCATCCATCTCGATTGTCTTACAGTTCTTGCACACAAATTCTATAATAACAACAACAACACATTATCTCTTTTAGGTTTTAATATATTTCAGCTGTATTTTTCTTTAATTTCCTCTGCAAAGAATCATGCATTATGGTCTAACCCAACATATGCCTCCATTAAGGGGAGGGAAGAAGTTCTCCGAAAACATGTCATGATCGTTCTCACAAATAGATAATACTAGATGAAAACACCATGGCTCTTTCTTCTGTCTAGAATATATGCTGAGCGCAGGTGGTGGATGTGAACTCAGTACAACCACAAGGATGAAGACAGTGTGGGCGACATTTTGTGAGCTGTTGCCTCTGATAGCATCGCAGTTCTTTCTCGTCCGACTACAGAGTATTGATTTACTCCTCTCCAGGAGTCAGGCACAAGGCCAGTTTTTATCTTACTCCCACAAGTAAGATGTGACACAAGGTCGGGTCGGGAAAGTGGGGTTTGAAAAGCCAGCGCCCGAGAAGGTGAGCACTCTGGCCATTAAAAATTGCCTGAGCAGCCCCGTCGGAATTCCCCGATAGGGGCGCCTCAGGCAGTAAGCAATAAACTTACTCCTCCCCAAAGAGAGGAGGTGAAGCCTGGGAGGGTGGACCTCCTAGAACTGCACGACAGACCCATAGACTGGCATAAATCAAGCCCCGAAGGCCAAGACAATACCAGTCTATGGAGTGCAGTATCCATCGACACAGATACTACACTTTGATCTTAGCCAAAAGGCCAAGTTGAGTAACGTTCGACTACAGAGTAACGACAGATCCATGATTAGATAGAATCTGCAATGTGAAATCTGACCAAACGCAACACATTAGCTCAGTGAATTTACTGAAAGCACTATATTTACCCGGCATAGCTGTTTTCCTCAGGATGCATCGGTTGCACTGGTACAGTCATGTGGAACGTTCAACCTCTTAGATAAACCATTGTAGAAACATGGAGGTTTTAAATAGCAAGGTTGGCCGGCCAAGGAAGATTTGGGAGCAAGTGATTGGACAGGAATGGAGTTTGGAGACAGATTGATCCTTTGAATCGTAAGAACTGGAGAGTGAGTATTATTTTAAGGTAGAATCGGTTACGCTGTTATGGCTATGTGGAGTGGTCGTTCTTCTGGATAAATCATTGCAGGAGAATGGGTGTCTTTAAAAGGTTGGCCGGCAAAGCAAGATTTGGAAGGAAGTGATTAGACAAAACCGTACAGAGTTGAGTTTGGAGACAGTTGACCTGATGAACACTGGAGAATGAGCTTGCGATATATCAAAAAACGTCGGACCTCTGGACAAGGAAAAAGTGACGGTAAATTAATTGAAAGAGGGAGAAAGAGAGAAAGATATAGAAAGAGAGAGTTGTAATTCACTTTAACCTAACTTATTTTTAAGTGATGTAAAATTATTATGTGAAAATTAACTTTTTTACCAGTATTTTAAACATACAGTGTCACCGTTTTTCTTGTAGTTTATAGCAGAACTGACTGAACAGCCTTAGTTGCATTGGCTGAAGAGTAGATTTAATTTTGAAAAAAACCTCCAAATGTAATATAGCACCTTAAATTTCTTAAGGGGGGTTACATTTCCAAGAATTCGTCTACAACACTGCGGACGAATTCTCGACTCATAAACAAAGATGGCCGGCGCATGTCGACCAGTGTCATAAAGTAACAGTGGTAGAAATACATGTCTCCATTTTATGACGTTGGGTGTTGATCATAATAGGAATTGTAGCATAGCCCCTTTCTGCAGTACTCAGCAATGTCTAATAACAACAACACATGTGGTGCTTAGTATGTAAGTAATATTTTTATCATTGCACCCAGTGGGACAGAAGTGAGTACAGCATTTCACAGGTTGAAATATGCGCTTTAAAGGGATGGCTTCAGGGTTAATATGACAAAGACAAAGCATATGATATCGAACGCTAAAAATATGATATATGTTCCACAAGGCAAATAACCATGCAGCATCTGTAAGCTTGGAACTGGCTCAAACTTCATCAAATTCAGAACATGCAATAAGTGGTGTCACAAAAGGTGCACCAACCTGCCGGTGCTACGTGTAGTAGATGCGGCTAATTTAATTTGCAGCACTTGTCGAAACCCGACTCCCGTGGAAAGAGAAGTTACTGCAGAAGTCGAAAGAGTCAATAAATTCATCTACCTAGGTAACACAATTGATTCCAGTGGGCGAAGTGACACAACTGGAGAGTCTTCAGGCAGCTGTCAACAATTTTACAAAAATGCAGGAATCCCATTGCATACGAGAGTAGAAGCATACAACACAAATGTCTGTGAAACATGGTCAACGACGAAACGTCAGAATGACACGATCCTGGCTGTATCGATAGTGAAATTGTTGCAGAAGTCGAAAGAGGCAATAAATTCACCTACCTAGGTAACAATTGATTTCAGTGGGCAAAGTGACACAAGTATAAGAAGACGTATATCTGCCAGTTTGAGAGTCTTCAGGCAGCTGTCAAAATTTGACAGAACGCAGAGACCCCCATCGTCTGCGAGAATGGTAGTATGCAACACACATGTCCAGGCTGTACTCTTGTATGACTACGAAACATGGTCCACGACGAAACTTCAAAACAACACAATCTTGGCTGCAGCGCATCAGATGGAGAAAATTGCCAGTCTCACTGTACAGGCCTCCATGAGAAAGTACATTGTACAATGACGTCTCAACTGGTATGGTCACGGTGCCCACTATCAGTCATCTGAAACACTCCAAAGTGTGTCCCACATTAATGTCAAGGCAGCTTAAGACATGGAGTGGATCAGTTGATGATGACCTGATCCTGGCGGGTAACACAATCAAAATGGTGACATACACAAAAAGTTGGAAGTCATTCACGAAACGTCTAATCTCAGCAGAAGACGAAAAAAGAAATGAATGGAAAGAATTATCTTTTTTAGGTTTTAATATTATTTTACCTGTACTTTTTTTTAATTTCCTCTGCAGAGCATAACACATTATGACTCTTTCCCCACCACGTGCCTCTGTAGGGGGAGGGAAGGAATTCTCTGAAAACATGTCTGTCTCGTTTCATGAACAGAACCAAAGAGAGATTCACTAGCCTTTACTTGTTTTTTTTTGCCACGTCTCACTATTCTACATCACTTCCAGAAAGCGACTTCCTGTTCATGATCGAAATATTGATCTTTTGTTTGCTGTTTGGATGAATGTCCATGAGTACAGATGTACTTTTCTGTGTATCGAATTTTGTTCCAAACTATTCTTATAAAAGAAAATGAAAATCAATAAAAAAAAAAGATATACGCACATTGGTCAAGGTGGTATTGTTTTTTTTTATTGATAAACATGGATATGCTGTCCTTTTGTTTTCGTAGTTATTATTTGAAATAACTAATAATTATAGTTACTAGCTGATGTACACGTCTACGCTGTGGTCTATCCGTGAAAGGAAAGTTTCTTGAAAAGATAAAAATCTGGTAATTCTCCAAACTGCGAACTGCCAACTTCCTTCTGCCCCTCTTTCGCTCTCCACTTCACTCAGCTTACTGAGCATTCCCGTTCTTCACAAAAGAGTACAGTTTTTATGCTGCTTTTTGCCCCACCTATGCAAATTGACTGTCAACCAGAGCCATCTAGCTTTCAAATTCTCCAAACAGCCAATTTGCAAAGGGGGACAACTCTGCTAACCACAGAGAGTTAATGAATTAACATTGTTGTTTTCATTTTCCACTACATACGCCAAGGGAGACATTAATCTTAAAATATGAGAACCCTTATTTCAATCCCTTTACATTTTTTTTAGCTTTACTAAACATGCAATTAACCATAGCAACAGTATCTACTACAGTAGAACTGCTTATACAGTAGTCCGGATATGAGGAGTTGGTAGAAAAAGGTCGAATAGGAGAAGTTGGTAGAAATAAAAAGTCCGGATATGAGGAGTTGGTAGAAAAAGGTCGAATAGGAGAAGTTGGTAGAAATAAAAAGTCCGGATATGAGGAGTTGGTAGAAAAAGGTCGAATAGGAGAAGTTGGTAGAAATAAAAAGTCCGGATATGAGGAGTTGGTAGAAAAAGGTCGAATAGGAGAAGTTGGTAGAAATAAAAAGTCCGGATATGAGGAGTTGGTAGAAAAAGGTCGAATAGGAGAAGTTGGTAGAAATAAAAAGTCCGGATATGAGGAGTTGGTAGAAAAAGGTCGAATAGGAGAAGTTGGTAGAAATAAAAAGTCCGGATATGAGGAGTTGGTAGAAAAAGGTCGAATAGGAGAAGTTGGTAGAAATAAAAAGTCCGGATATGAGGAGTTGGTAGAAAAAGGTCGAATAGGAGAAGTTGGTAGAAATAAAAAGTCCGGATATGAGGAGTTGGTAGAAAAAGGTCGAATAGGAGAAGTTGGTAGAAATAAAAAGTCCGGATATGAGGAGTTGGTAGAAAAAGGTCGAATAGGAGAAGTTGGTAGAAATAAAAAGTCCGGATATGAGGAGTTGGTAGAAAAAGGTCGAATAGGAGAAGTTGGTAGAAATAAAAAGTCCGGATATGAGGAGTTGGTAGAAAAAGGTCGAATAGGAGAAGTTGGTAGAAATAAAAAGTCCGGATATGAGGAGTTGGTAGAAAAAGGTCGAATAGGAGAAGTTGGTAGAAATAAAAAGTCCGGATATGAGGAGTTGGTAGAAAAAGGTCGAATAGGAGAAGTTGGTAGAAATAAAAAGTCCGGATATGAGGAGTTGGTAGAAAAAGGTCGAATAGGAGAAGTTGGTAGAAATAAAAAGTCCGGATATGAGGAGTTGGTAGAAAAAGGTCGAATAGGAGAAGTTGGTAGAAATAAAAAGTCCGGATATGAGGAGTTGGTAGAAAAAGGTCGAATAGGAGAAGTTGGTAGAAATAAAAAGTCCGGATATGAGGAGTTGGTAGAAAAAGGTCGAATAGGAGAAGTTGGTAGAAATAAAAAGTCCGGATATGAGGAGTTGGTAGAAAAAGGTCGAATAGGAGAAGTTGGTAGAAATAAAAAGTCCGGATATGAGGAGTTGGTAGAAAAAGGTCGAATAGGAGAAGTTGGTAGAAATAAAAAGTCCGGATATGAGGAGTTGGTAGAAAAAGGTCGAATAGGAGAAGTTGGTAGAAATAAAAAGTCCGGATATGAGGAGTTGGTAGAAAAAGGTCGAATAGGAGAAGTTGGTAGAAATAAAAAGTCCGGATATGAGGAGTTGGTAGAAAAAGGTCGAATAGGAGAAGTTGGTAGAAATAAAAAGTCCGGATATGAGGAGTTGGTAGAAAAAGGTCGAATAGGAGAAGTTGGTAGAAATAAAAAGTCCGGATATGAGGAGTTGGTAGAAAAAGGTCGAATAGGAGAAGTTGGTAGAAATAAAAAGTCCGGATATGAGGAGTTGGTAGAAAAAGGTCGAATAGGAGAAGTTGGTAGAAATAAAAAGTCCGGATATGAGGAGTTGGTAGAAAAAGGTCGAATAGGAGAAGTTGGTAGAAATAAAAAGTCCGGATATGAGGAGTTGGTAGAAAAAGGTCGAATAGGAGAAGTTGGTAGAAATAAAAAGTCCGGATATGAGGAGTTGGTAGAAAAAGGTCGAATAGGAGAAGTTGGTAGAAATAAAAAGTCCGGATATGAGGAGTTGGTAGAAAAAGGTCGAATAGGAGAAGTTGGTAGAAATAAAAAGTCCGGATATGAGGAGTTGGTAGAAAAAGGTCGAATAGGAGAAGTTGGTAGAAATAAAAAGTCCGGATATGAGGAGTTGGTAGAAAAAGGTCGAATAGGAGAAGTTGGTAGAAATAAAAAGTCCGGATATGAGGAGTTGGTAGAAAAAGGTCGAATAAGAGAAGTTGGTAGAAATAAAAAGTCCGGATATGAGGAGTTGGTAGAAAAAGGTCGAATAGGAGAAGTTGGTAGAAATAAAAAGTCCGGATATGAGTGTTATGGTACTGAATAATGACTGAAGCAAAGCACATGTTTTAGGTTTCGGCATCTCGTTCAGGTTATAGAGCGAACGTTAGTCTCGCGGTAAGGAGGATAACTCTGTTTGGTTAAACCTTACTATAACAATAAGATAGCAAAAAAGGTCCGGATATGAGGAGTTGGTAAAAAAAAGTCTGAATATGAAAAAATGACAAAAAGTGCGGATATGAGAAGTTGATAGAAAAAAGTCCGGATCTGAGGAGATGACAAAAAAGTTCGGATATGAGGAGTTGGTTAAAAAACAGGATATGAGAAGTTGGTAAAAAGAAAGTCCGAATATGAGGAGATGGTTAAAAAGTTTGGATATGAGGAGTTGGTCAAAAAGTCCAGATATGAGGAGTTAGACCAAAAGTCGGGATATGCGGGGTTTGTAAAAAAGAAACTTGGGATATGTGGAGTTGGTCACAGAGTTAAGATATGAGGAGTTGGTAACAAAAATCAGAATATGAGCAGTTTGTAAAAAAGAAAGTCCGGATATGAGGAGTTGGTCAAAAAGTCGAGGTATGAGGAGTTATGTCAAAAATTAAGATATATAACATCAAAATGAAATTTAACATTAATTTTTTAATGTTTTTGCAGTAAACAAATCCAATTCAGAATGTTAAACACAACAACACAGAATTGAACAAAAGAAGATAATTTTAATTGCAATTAGATATTGTTAATCAAGAATTTATTTTAAAATGCTGCGATACATTAAATATTTCAATTTATCTATGTATGCAATTGAAATAAAGTCAATGTTTTTAATCATTGTTGTAAGATGATTCCTCTTCTTTTAATGTGATTCTCAATTTCTTTCTCATTTCATTTTGAATTGGTTTCTCGAATATTTTACACTGAGAGACAATTTTTAACTATACGCTTATTATTGCATCCGTCATAGCTAAATGTTAGTCTCTGGCGTTTTCTTTTCAACAGCTCCTTAACTGTCAGTCAACATTTCCTTGCTATATTCTATTTTTCAATGTCACTGAATTTTAAATGGCGGCTTCAGGGTTAATATGACAAAATCAGAGAATATGATATCTGACGCTAAAAAGATATGTGTCCTACAGCATATATGCAGCATCTGTAAGCTTGAAACTGGCTCAAATTCCATCAAATTCCGAACATGCAATAAGTGGTGTCACAAAAGGTGCACCAACCTGCCGGTGCTACGTGTAGCAAATGCAGCTAGTTTCATTTGCAGCACCTGTCAAAATCCGACTCCCATGGAAAGAGAAGTTGTTGCAGATGTAGAACTGACACAAGTATAAGACGACGTATATCTGCCACATGGAGAGTCTTCAGCGTTGGGATTAAATATCCCTGGAAGAAAGTTCAATTCTCGCACGTGAGAATGCAATAACAATTATGTAGATAAGTGCAAAATAGAAACAGGGCAACAGCTTTTGTGAGAAGGAACACAACAACAATCGTATATAAGTTTAAAACAGTTTTACTTGTGAGAAAACATGAGGGCAAATATATACAACAAATGGTGAGTTCAAAGTTCAGAAAGGAGGAAGTTAATTTAGGTTTGCGAAAACGTGCTTCGCGAACTTATCTTGTGAGAGTTCTGGTAACAGGTTGCACGTGCGCCCGCCTCCAATTCTGGCTCCTGTCGAGATGTAGTCACTTCAGTCCAAGATGGTTGGTAACAGGAAGGAGTGTGGGATCTCTGCGACTGTCGTCATGGGCTTGTCTCAAAAGCATCCAGCCGCGGTCCTACCAGGTTCAAAAGGTGGGTCGAAAAGAGGTTGGGACACAGCGTGAAAGCGTTTTTATGGGCTGACTTACGTGACTCCTAAGGGAGTAGGGGTTGGGATGCCTGACAGCAAATCCGTGAGACCCTTAAGGGACAAGACTGCAGCCAGTCAGTGAGGGGGACGTTAATAAATTCCAATATCAGGCAGCCGTCAAAAATTTAACAGAACACAGAAACCCCATCGTATGTAAGAATGGTAGTATGCAACACACATGCCCAACCTGTACTCTTGTATGACTACGAAACATGGTCAACGACGAAACTTCAAAACAACACAATCTTGGCTGCAGCGCATCAGATGGAGAAAATTGCCAGTCTCACTCTCCAGACCTCCATGGGAAAATATGTCGCACAATGTTACAACCACATAGTCAGTCATCCGAAACACTTCAAGGTGTGTCCCACATTGACATCGATGGCATAAAGCCACGTGGTAGCCCACTTATGACATGCGAAATGGCAACAAACAGGAAATGTTGGAAGTCATTCATGAAACGTCTAACCTCATACATGAGACAAGAAGACGTAAAATGAAAATAATAATAATAAATTAATAGAGACGTTTTTCATATCACAAAAAATATAGATACAAGGTTCGGATATGCGATACCCAGGATATGCGATACCAGGATATGCGGCACTTTGGATATGAGGAATTTTGTTGCATAGCCACTACTCCTGCTTGGACCGCGGCAGTACGCGTTTCGTATACTCGTCGTGTAGAGAGTTGGTCGTGTCGTCCAGTGGATGAATTCTTTCTTCTAGAACCACGCCGTCTGTTGTCTGCAATAAAAGCCATGTGGTGCACTCCGAAGACAAACTCTTCTTTTGAATTTAATTCATTTATTACAAGCGTTGTTATTTCAACTGGGGCTACGTCGAGAGAGAGAGAGAGCAATCACTACTTTATCGTAGTTATTTATTAATGTTTTGTTAACTATTCATAGAGAGAGGGGAGAGGATTTCTCGCGCCTGCATTCCCCTAGGGGAAATATCCCTTATCTTTACATTGTGAATCGCACGTCCTCTCGGTTCGCTTTTCGAATCAGACTCTAAAACTCGCTTCACACGAGAACGAGTGACGTCACAGAGCCTCTGTTTCCCACACAGGGGCCTGTGACGTCACAGCCTCTCCAGGTGCAGACTGACCCTTGATCTGAGGTCTCGTCACACGGTAACCTTGTCACGTCTGCCAGCTCTGACTGTGAGAACAATCCCTGTTCTGCACTCGACTGCCCCGCGTTAATTCGCGCAAGTCAAATCAACAATTCCCAACAGATACGTCCATTCCCATAGGGCCATTATCCAACAATTTTACTGTATTATCTATTATTAATAGATTTGGTATCTGCCTGTCTGAAGACGAAACTATACTATTACTTCTATTAATTGTATTATTTTTTTACTATCTTTTAATGCTCAATAGGTGTGTGTGTGTGGGGAGGGGGGTAGTTTGTATGTTCGTTCGCCATGATACTATTCTCCCAGGCTAGCAAAAATATGCGAGCAGAAGGAGGATATATTTTCTAGTTATTAATCATAAAATTGCGTTTTAGGGGTTAGTGTTAGGGTTAGGGTTAGTTAGCATGAGCAATGGATAAGTAAATGTCATTTAGTTTGTGTTGGGTTGGTTTCTGAGAATCTATGCTACTGGTACCAGAAAAAAGTGGCTGACGGATGCAGTATGAGGGTTTGTGAAGGCCATGTGAAGATGGCCAATCAGTCAGACCACGACCGAGGCTTTGAAAGACTAGCCAGAAAAGAAGATAAGATCTAGTTTAAACGTCAGCACGTGCATCGAACTAGTTTTCTTAACTTTCGGATAGACATTCCCTAAAATTAAAAAAACTCAGATAAATCAGCAGAAAAAATGTTGATAGTCTAATATAAATGATGGGATGTATAAGTCTAGATCTGTTCTACACTGTTACCAATTTATTATGACACACGTTAAACCTTACTAATGCACATCTAAATATGACTAAATAGACATTAATGTCCATCGTGAATATATTTTATTGTTTTCACCTTGGGCGTGTGAACATGATGATTATTAGAAATCATATGGCTAAATAGACATAAATGCCCATCTAAATATGGATATGTATATGTATTAATACCCATCTAAATACGACTAAATATACATTAATTCTCAACTAAATATGGCTAAATATACATTGATATATCTCAAATGGATAATGAATAATATTTTAAAATTTCAAAAAATAATTCTCCATTAAATTTTTTGATTTTGTGATGCTGATTGAAAATCTTTAAAATATAAAAACACCCATTTAAATGTTGCTAAATATACATTAATATCCATCTACATTTTATTAAATATACATTTATGCCCATATAAATTTGGCTAAATATACATTAATATCCATCTACATTTTATTAAATATACATTTATGCCCGTATAAATTTGGCTAAATATACATTAATGCTTCTCTAAACATGGCTAAATATACATATATGCCCATCTAAATTTTGCTAAATATACATTAATATCCATCTGAATATTGCTAAATATGCATTAAGATATCACAATTTGACAATAAAAAATATTTTAAGATTACAAAAATCTAATTGTCTATTAAGCTTTTGGGATTCTGTGATGCTGATTGAGAATCATTAAAATACAGGAAACCTGGGTACAGCATTAAATTTTTGCAGAATGAAGCAAACTTCATTTGCAGCACCTGCCAAAATCCGAAATTGTTGCAGGTGTCGAAAGATTCAATAAATTCATCTACCTTGGCAACACAATTGATTCCAGTGTGTGAACTGGCACAACTATAAGACAACGTCTATCAGTCGCATGAAGAGTCTTCAGACGGCTGTCAACAAATTTAAGGATCCCATTGTATCCGAGAGTGGCATCCTATAACACACATGTCCGACCTGTATTCGTGAATGACTGAGAGGCGTGGTCGATGATGAAACGTTAAAATGACACAATCCTGGCTGCAGCGCATCGGATGGAGAAAATTGCCGGTCTCACTGCCTAAGGCTTCCATGAGAACTGTCTGAACTGGTACGTCCACCTCGTCCCTCGTCAGTCATCCAAAATACTCCAAAGTGTGTCCCACATCAATGTCGATAATCTAAAGCTACACGGTAGGTTGTTTAAGAGATGGAAGGTATTAGTTGATGACGACCTGATCCTAGCAGGCGGCAGAAGCGAAATGGCAACAGACAGGAGAAGTTGGAAGTCATTCATGAAACGTCCAACCTCGGCATGAGACACGAAGACGAAAATCATCATCATCATCATCATCATCATCATCATCATCATCATCAGCAGCAGCAGCAGCAGCAGCAGCAGCAGCAGCAGCATCATCAGCATCATCAGCAGCAGCAGCATTGTCGTCGTCATCATCATCATAATCATATTCGATTTAATGTCCGTTTTAGATGCTGGTATGTGCTGAACGGCTTTAAGAAACCTATCTCTGCAGGTCTTTATTTATCCCTCTTGCTCTCAAGTTCATTTTTTATCATTTTTTATCAGATCCTCCCATGTTTTCTTTTGCCTTCCTATGTGAACTCGACCTGCTACCATAATTGTTCTACATCTACTGACCGAAGAACTCTCATCCATTATTTCAACATGGCCATACCATCAAAGTCTCCTGTTCTGCACACATCTCCCTATACTGTCCAGATTTAATCTTCCTCTGAGGCCATCAGGACTAATTCTGTCTTACTAAAATAATAATAATAGAAATATAGAATCATCTATTTATCAGATCCTTTCTCAACCATAACGACACACACTTACCGTCCCTTATACATAACTTTGGTACGGCCCATTCTTGAGTATGCGATACAAGTAACAAATCCTGATCTACAAAAAGATATTGTACACCTGGAGCATATTTAATAGTTGGTAAACAGAATGATGATGGAATTCTCCACGCTTACCTACAAAGAGCGTCTTCACAGACTAAATCTTTTCTCACTTGAGCAGCGAAAGATGTGGGGAGACTTGATTCTGGCATACAACATTATCAACAGGAATTTAAATCTACCTTTCCAGAAGTTTTTCACCTCAGCACCAACTTATAGTCTATACGGTCACCCGCAAGTGATATACCACTGTCGCTTCCAGCTCAATAGAAGAAAGACAGAAGTCTCTGTTCATGTTCTTTCTCTATAGAACAACCCATCAGAGGAAGTCGTGACGATGCCTACCATAGCCATGTTAAAAGCAACCTTGGACAAACATTCAGACTTCCTGTGGATGTAAATATTTTCTACCTGTCTATACATGGCTTGTTGCACTTTGCTATATTTTGCCAAATAAATTTGGATTCATGGGATGCGGAGAAAGTATGTCTGGATGACGAAGCTATTGAGGTTGTTGAGAAGATTTGATATTTTGGTGATACTTTTGGAGCACAAGATGGAGCAGGTGTTAGTGTGATTGCAAGAGTTAGGAGTGGATGGAGTAAGTTCAGAGAACTTCTGCCATTACTAAGCAGCAGAGCGTTACCACTGTCAACCAAGGGAAGAGTCTATCAGGCATGTGTATGCAAGGTGATGATTTATGGAAGTGAAACCTAGCCAGTGAGGGTTGAGGACGCACGTTGCATGGAGAGAAATGATATAAGGATGATACAAAGGATGTGTAATGTTAGTCTTAAAGACGGGATTAGATCTGATGATCTCAGAGGAAGATTAAATCTGCACAGTATAGGAAGATGTGTGAGGAGGATATGTTGCATACCTCCCGGAATGGGCCGTGGTAGTTCTCGCTAAAACAACTGGTCATTTTTAACACCAAAAAGGAATATGTTACATACCTTTAATTTCTCGTACTTTCTTCTCTTTCCTTGTCGTGTGGAGGGGTGTGTCGTCTAGTGGTTAAATTCTTTCTTCTTTCTTTCTGCCATGAATATCGCCATCCGCTGTGTCTGCAACAAATCCTTCATGACCGACTCACGAGACAAACGATCTTTTAAGCTTTTAATTCTGTTTTATTTCAGGCGTTAGTTATCGTCGCCACCGGAGATATTCACTAACGTCGAGGGAGAGTCAATTTACTGCTTTATCATAGTTATTTTCTAGATTAAGTCCTTAGCCATTCGAGGAGGGGGAAGAAGGAATCCCATGCCTGTACTCTCTTAGGGAAATAAATTCCCATTTTTCATTTGAAGACTACATAGTGAAACACGTCTGTTCGGCCCACTTCCAAAACCCAGACTGGCAAAACTCTGCTTCCCACACAAAAGTCTGTGACGTCACAGAGCCCCCATGCACAGGTGCACATTGACCCTTGATCTGAGGTCTCGTCAACGTGGTGGCCCTGTCAACGTCTGTGAGCTCCGACTGTGAGAACAGCCCTATTCTGCACTCGACTGTACGAGTCCACCCGCACTAAATCGCGCAAGCCAAACCAAACGATCTCGAACAGATACGCCCACCTCAAGATGCGTCCGTCCTCACAGGGCCATTATCCAACAGATAGACTTCGATGGTATGGGCATGTTGAAATGATGGATGAGAGTTGTTGGGTTAGTAGATGTAGAACAGTTGAAGTAGCAGGTAGCAGGTTCAGTTCACAGGGGAAGGTCAAGCAAAACATGGGATAAAAATGGACCCTAGGAAATGTAGATACTGTTGCTAAGGTTAATTGCATGTTTAGTAAAGCTAAAAGAAATGTAAAGGGATTGAAATAAGGGTTCTCATATTTTAAGATTAATGTCTCTCTTGGCATAGACGTGTACATCAGCTAGTAGCTATAATTATTAGTTATTTCAAATAATAAAGATCTGGCCAGAGATAGGTGACTTTGGAAGTCAACTTCTTAAAGCCGTCCAGCATGTAAAATGGACGTTAAACCGATGATGATGATGATGATGATGATGATGATGATGATGATGATGATGATGATGATGATGATGATGATGAAATTTTAATTAGAATTTGAATTTCATGGGAAAGTAAAAAGCAATAAACTGTAGCCATTTATGACATACAAGGCCGAATATCTGGCAGCAATGCAAGAAGTACAATTCCTGTGTTACTATGTGATATGAAAGATCGTAATATATCCGATCATGAACATGTTGTAACTGTATACGCGGATAACCGAAGATCTGTAGCTATGGCTAAAAAATCCAGTCTGGTACCAAAGGTCAAAGTATATGAACATAAAAATCATTTTATCAGATCAGAAATACAAAAAAGCGTCATCAGATTACTGTAAATTCCTTCACAAGAAAACGCAACAGACATATTAATCAAACTAGTTTCTAAAAGTAAATCGAGTAGGATTCTCAACTAGAATAAAAATACAATTTGAATTTAGAGGGGGGGGATAAGCTCAAATTCGAACATAGTATATCACGCGGTATTGTTGTATTTGTTAGTTTTAAGGGACGAATATAAAGAATGAATTGAATAAAAACTCTTCCGTATAGATCAAGAAATAATATTTATTTATTATATATTTACAACCGAAGAAGCATTACTTTATAATGAGGACGTAATTATTTGTATTCGTTGTGTGATACACCTGTGAATGTTTGTCCCAAAATGTCGGCTGTTTGAAATCCAAGGGACATAACTCTGCTTTCTGAAATAGGTTTATCTCAAGCAAGATAACAAAAGGCAAAATGTTATTTCCCTTTTAAATATAAATTGTTATTTTTAGGTGGTATGTAGCCATTTATTTGTGAGATATGGGACGAATATAAAGAATGAATTGAATAAAAACTCTTCCGTATAGATCAAGAAATAATATTTATTATATATTTACAACTGAAGAAGAATTACTTTATAATAAAGACGTATTAATTGAAGTCGCTGTGCGACACACGTCTATAAAAATATTGGCAGTGTAGAATGGACTAGATATAACTTTGTTTTCAAAAATGCACAGTATCTTCATGGAGATAACAAAGAGCAAAGAGTTACTTTCCTTTTTAATTATAAAATGTTTAATTATTATTTTTAGGTAGTATGTAGCCAGCTAACAGTGAACTTGGTACCTGGTACGGCATTCACCCTGATCGGGTTGAGCCGATTTCCTTTGAAGAAGGCAGTTTCTAGAGAATTCAATTCACATTAAGTCCCTAGTCGCATGTATATCCTGGTCAGTGGAAATAACAACGTTGGTTTTTTGCAGGGGTTTTTTGCAGGGATGTGTTGCCGTCTTCTCACATACAGCGCCTGGTATTCCAAAATGATCTGGTATTGAGCAGATATATTCACCAAACGAGTTTCTAAAAAGGGACGGTGTAGGTTTCCAAAGGAGGACATTTCTAGAGAATTAAATCCACAAGTCGCATGTATATCCTGATCAGGAGAGATGACAATGTTGTTTTTGTATTCAGTCTTTTTATTACAGAGAAGTGTTGTCATCCTCCCACATACAGTGCCTGGTATTTCCAAATGGTCACCCATCTAGCACTGACCACACTCAACGTAGCTTAACTTCGATGAAGAAAGTCTCTGGGGAATTAGATTCACATGCTGTGCCCAGTTGCATATATATCCCAGTCAGGGAAGATAACAACGTTAGTTTTTTTAATTTTTTTGTTGTTTTTTTTTTTTTGCAGGGAAGTGTCACTGTCTTCCCACATACAGTATTCCCAAATGGTCATCCATCTGATATTGACCAGGCCCAACGTCGCTTAACCTAAGAGGAAAAAGTTTCTTGGGAATTAAATTTGAATGGGGTCAAAAATGGATGGTAACTTTTAATGCCGCAAAAACAAAGTTACTTTCCTTCAATAACTACAAGAAACCTCTTCAACCACCGATCGTCATGGCAAATAGCACCCTGCCTGAGAGTTCATCATTCAAACTCCTCGGCCTAACTTTCACAGATAACATGAATTGAAAACATTGCCAGGGCTGCTGCAAAGAAGGTGGGCTCCCTCTACCGTGCCAGTAAACTTCTCACACCTGACATTATCCTATATCTCTACAAAGCCACCATCCGCCCATGCATGGAGTATTGTTGCCACATATGGGCTGGGGCATCATCTGCTAGTCTCTCCCTCTTAGACAAGGTCCAAAAAAGAGTCGCCAATTTGATAGGTCCTTCACTATCCACCAAGCACCAGCCTCTGTCCCATCGCTGCAATGTTGCATCCTTGTGCCTGTTTTACAAGTACTTCAATGGATTGTGCTCTGATGAGCTTGCTGCTCTGGTGCCCCCACGACGTAGATTCCCTAGACCAACCCGACAATCTGCCAAATCCCATCCATACACTGTGGAGGTCCCCAGATGCCGAAGAGCTTTCTACTCCAAAATCTTCTTTCCTCGCTCTGCTGGACTCTGGAACTCCCTCCCTGCTCCCTGCTTTCCTGACGTCACTGACATGCAGAAATTTAAAACTAATGTAAACAGATATCTCGCTGTGCAGCTCCCAAATTAGGTTCTCCCCCCCCCCCAACCTTCATCCTTTTTTTTCTCAGTAGCCCCTTATGTCTACAGTGGCGGCCTGTCTTGTTTGGGGTGAACAATGTTAAAAATAAAAAAAATAAAAAATTTACAAGCTGTCCTCAGTCGCATGTATATCCCGGTCAGGTGGCTTTTTTGTGTTTTTTTTCATTTTGTTGTTGTTTTATTTCTGTAGGTAGATGTCGCCGTTCTCCTCTGGTTACCCATCTGATACTGACCGGGCTCAACGTCGCTTAACTTTAGTGATCTAACAAAAAACAGTGTATCAACATGATTATGCCATATAACATTGTGTCAGGTGTTCTCCGATCCTAGACTGTAACAAAACATCTCTGGCCATGTCTGAAATCCTGTTCTGCCGACACGTTGCAAAGTACTCTGTAGATATTTACACCCACCTATGTAGCTAAATAAAGAGGAATATGCGGAATGGAAACAAGATACAGATTTATCTAACGAAAAACAGGGCTCGGCTGTATTTTTGTCACTACCACAAAATATAAGTGAATGTGTTCGACATTTGGCAATAACGGATATCGGTGTAGCAAGTTATAGACTACGTGGACGAAATTTACTTACAGGATGAAAATACGATGCAATATATGGCATTTAAGGAGTTTTATTCGTGCAAAAGAGTGTCCGGCGTTAATATAAATGAATTTTTGGTACAATATGAATTTCTGTATCAAAGATTATGGAAATTTGCAATTACTCTGTCAGAAGGAGTCCAGGCCTTTTTTGTTCTGAATGCAGCAAATGTATCAGAGGAAAATGAAAAAATTTTTGTTCTGAATGCAGCAAATGTATCAGAGGAAAATAAAAAAATTTTGTTCTGAATGCAGCAAATGTATCAGAGGAAAATAAAAAATTTTTTGTTCTGAATGCAGCAAATGTATCGAAGGAAAATAAAAAAAATTTGTTTTGAATGCAGCAAATGTATCGAAGGAAAATAAAAAATTTTTGTTCTGAATGCAGCAAATGTATCGAAGGAAAATAAAAAATTTTTGTTCTGAATGCAGCAAATGTATCGAAGGAAAATAAAAAAATTTTGTTCCGAATGCAGCAAATGTATCGAAGGAATAGAAAAAATTTTTGTTCTGAATGCAGCAAATGTATCGAAGGAAAATAAAAAAATTTTGTTCTGAATGCAGCAAATGTATCGAAGGAAAATAAAAAATTTTTGTTCTGAATGCAGCAAATGTATCGAAGGAAAATAAAAAAATTTTGTTCTGAATGCAGCAAATGTATCGAAGGAAAATAAAAAATTTTTGTTCTGAATGCAGCAAATGTATCGAAGGAAAATAAAAAAATTTTGTTCTGAATGCAGCAAATGTATCAGAGGAAAATAAAAAATTTTTGTTCTGAATGCAGCAAATGTATCAGAGGAAAATAAAAAAATTTTGTTCTGAATGCAGCAAATGTATCGAAGGAAAATAAAAAATTTTTGTTCTGAATGCAGCAAATGTATCAGAGGAAAATAAAAAAATTTTGTTCTGAATGCAGCAAATGTATCGAAGGAAAATAAAAAATTTTTGTTCTGAATGCAGCAAATGTATCGAAGGAAAATAAAAAATTTTTGTTCTGAATGCAGCAAATGTATCGAAGGAAAATAAAAAATTTTTGTTCTGAATGCAGCAAATGTATCGAAGGAAAATAAAAAATTTTTGTTCTGAATGCAGCAAATGTATCGAAGGAAAATAAAAAATTTTTGTTCTGAATGCAGCAAATGTATCGAAGGAAAATAAAAAAAATTTTGTTTTGAATGCAGCAAATGTATCGAAGGAAAATAAAAAAATTTTGTTCTGAATGCAGCAAATGTATCGAAGGAAAATAAAAAATTTTTGTTCTGAATGCAGCAAATGTATCGAAGGAAAATAAAAAATTTTTGTTCTGAATGCAGCAAATGTATCGAAGGAAAATAAAAAATTTTTGTTCTGAATGCAGCAAATGTATCGAAGGAAAATAAAAAATTTTTGTTCTGAATGCAGCAAATGTATCGAAGGAAAATAAAAAAATTTTGTTCTGAATGCAGCAAATGTATCGAAGGAAAATAAATAATTTTTGTTCTGAATGCAGCAAATGTATCGAAGGAAAATAAAAAATTTTTGTTCTGAATGCAGCAAATGTATCGAAGGAAAATAAAAAATTTTTGTTCTGAATGCAGCAAATGTATCGAAGGAAAATGAAAGATCAGCAGGAACTACATGTTCAAGCTTGACATATGCAATAATGAAAGTTATATTGAAGAAAGTGTTTTCTGATATTTCATCAAAGGAATGTAAAACCGTTCCTGCTATCAAAGAAAAAGTTGAAACAGTAAATTACAATAGATACAGGAGTATCAAGGGAAAACGACATTACAGGGGATATAAAATAAATTTCATGGACAGACAAGGTAAAATAATGCGTGGTTTTAAATGTAATTCGACTAAGCATTTTACCCGAGATTGTACGAGTTTCGATTCTAGAAACAATGTAAACGCTGTTATGGATTCAGAAGAACTTTACTTTGTTTAATGTTGATTCATGTTATTGAACATTGATAAATGATTCTTATTCTAATGTGAAAATGTCCAATCTTGTGAAAGAGACATTGGGTATGGCAGTATTGGACTCTGCTTGTTCACGAACTGTTGTTGGAGAACTTTGGTTTAACGTATTCTTTGATACATTAAATGACCGAGATAAGCAGTTAGTGGAAGCTGTTAGGTCGAACAGAATATTTTATTTTGGAGATGGAGTGGAGATAAAAGCTATTAAAACAGTTAAATTTCCTGTAACAATAAGGGGTATAACAGGTGTCAGAGGTTATATTGAGGCTGACATCGTTGAAAATGCAGGAATACTACTAAATTTTAAAAACGACAGCTGTCGTATTTTTGGCAGATATATTAAATTGCAAATCACGATTTCTGGGGATAATACCACTAACTAATTTCGGAGGTTAAAAATGCACCAAGCATAGTATTACTTTCTGAGACTTTAAAAAGATGTTCTCGGTGGTGAAAAAAGAGGAAGGCTGAGAAATTGCATCTAAAGAGAAATTAATAACTTTTGTTAGAGGCAATAAGGCATTTCATAATAAAGAACTTTTGAATCAAATCAGAGATGTTTGTGATTCTTGTTCAGTTTGCCAGAGGTTTATAAGACCCCATCCTCGACCAATTGTGGGATTTGCTCTTGGTAACAATTTTAATGGCACTGTAGTTTTGGATTTAAAGGAACATCGATATAACTAATGCTGGATTCTGCACCTAATTGATACATCCATTAGATACTCTACTGCAAGATTTATTAAGACAAAGAAGAGCGAAGAAATTATTTGCAACATATTTTTAATGTTAGATAATGGCCCTATGGGAGTGGACGTGTCTGTGGGCGATCGGGTTTGACTTGCGCGATTTGTAGCAGAGTCACCTCGTGCAACTTTGGTACGATGTTTCTCATGGACGCGGTGGTGGGTGACGAGACCTTGAGTTCAAAGGTTAGGTCACACCTGTGCGTCGATCACGAGATTTCGTGACGTCACAGTTTTCCCGCTGGGAAAACTCGAGTAAGATTATCAGTTCTTGACTGGAAGCCAACCAGAGAACACGCTTTAGCCATGTAGCGATTACAAGCTAGGGGATTTCGAAGTCCCCATCTTCCTTCCTTTACAAGTAGCTAAGTAGTTAGAAAAATAACTAGCGTAAGCCTCTCTCTCTGCTACAACGAACTTGCCCAGTATTGACAAGCAGTATAGTAATAAATGGCTCTAAATTAAAACAAAAGGAGAAGCCTTGTTATATTTTATTGTGTACGGGGAGATTTGATTTCAGCCCACAAAGAAAACGTCGGTATGATGGAGAAACGAGCGAAGTTGACGGTCGACGAAACGCAGATGATAGCAGTCGCGACACAACGCAGGCGATAACGAAGCATGCAAGGTTAGTACAAATAGTTCCATACAACGGCGAGGCAATGGAGAAAGAGAGAGACAAGGTTAGTAAGAATAGTTCCTGCAGCAGGGAAACTCGAATAGAAACGACCCATCAATCCGTTTCGGGATCAACAGACGAGAGTTCTAACACGACCAGAGATTCCGACATTACGAACATATGTTATAAACCTGTCAATGTAACATTATTTTGGAGCTTCCAAACAGCTTTTGAGTGACAATGGAGGAGAGTTTGATAATGAAGGCTACCGACAGATGAACGAAATGCAAAATATTGAAACATGTATGTCAGCTGCAGAAAGTCCATTCAGCAATTGCACTGTCAAACATCACAATCTAATAATTGTTGAAGCAATGGAAAAAACATTAGATGATGAAAAACGTGAGCAAGGGCCGTTAGTGCCAAAAATGCACTTCATAATCATTCTGGATATAATCCAAATGAGCTTGCATTTGGGTCAAATATTAACACCCCCTCAGTTTTGAATGAGCAGTTACCTGCATTGGAAACTGCTATAACCAGTGATATTGTTGGAATAAATTTAAATGCCTTACATGCAGGGAGGAAAAACTTCATGGAAGCCGAATCAAGCGAAAGAATTCGAAGAGCCTTGAGATCTAATGTAAGGACTTATGCAGATGAAGGATTTCTGACAGGTGACCGTGTATACTATAGAAGACAAAACTACAAAGGATGGCATGGTCCTGCTAAAGTTTTGCAGAAAGAAGGTCAATGTGCATTGATCAAACATAGAGAAGCATTTTTCAAGATGCATCCATATCACTTGATGAAGGTAGACCATGAATTGCGAAGTTCAAGGAATGAGGAAAATACAAATTCTTCAAATGAGATGAATGAAGATTTTGAGGTGGAAGATGAAGGACAATATCATAACAATTCAAATAGTGATAGAAGGAAAGTGAAAGATAACAGTATAAAACCAAGTAGAAACGAAGTTGTAGAGTATAAATTGAAAGGGAGTGATGAATGGGAAAAGGAATGGTTATGAAGACACAACCAAAGTTAACGGGAAAATATAGCCATTGGCTAAATATAAAACCTGAAGCAAAAAATGAAAATCATCTTTGTATCAATTGGACTCATTTTGATCAATGGAAAGAACTTCCTCAAATAACAGAGGGAGTAAGTTATCAGGGACATGCAGCTTTGCTTACTTCTGAACAAGTTCATGAAGTATATGAATTTGTGCCTGACATGGGGCAAACATGTATTTCAACAAGATGGGTGATAACAGAAAAAATTGTGAATGACAAAATGACAATGTTTCACGTGGTTATGAAAAAGATTACCATAACTTAAAAACAGATTTCCAACGTACAGCCGTGAGGCTATGCGTCTCGTATTGTTAACGGCCTCGGTTATGATGTGGCAGGTGGAGACTCTTGATTTTACCTCAGCATTTCTGCACGGTAATATG
The DNA here is from genome assembly GCA_963556195.1 of Sepiola atlantica. Lineage (NCBI taxonomy): Eukaryota > Metazoa > Mollusca > Cephalopoda > Sepiida > Sepiolidae > Sepiola > Sepiola atlantica. The sequence continues at coordinate 11,792,055 of OY744529.1, forward strand.
CTGGAGAGATAGGTATTTCTTAGACCACAATCTGATGTGTGTCCAGAATCACATGTGTGGAAGCTGAAAAGATGTATTTATGGATTAAACGATGCACCTCGTTCATGGTACAAGCGAGTTAATCATGAGTTAACACACTTAAAAGGAATGGTGAGTGCATATGACAATGCACTTTTCTTTGGCATGATGCCACTGGTAACTTGATAGGCATTCTGGCAATACATGTTGATGATTTCATATTCTGTGGAAATGATCTATTTCAGAAAAATGTGATCACAGAATTGAAAAAGATATTCAAAATTGGAAAGCATGAAAGTGGAAAATTTAAATTTTGGGGATTGAACGTTAAGCAAACAAAAAATGGAATCATTATAGATCAAAATCTATATGTTTCAGCTATATCCCCAATAGACATAAAAAAGGATCACTTAGGAAAAATAATGAATTGAGTCAAGAGACTTATGAGAAGAAGAAGCTAAAGAGATTGACAGGTCAAATTATGTGGGTATTCACCCAGACTCGACCAGATGCATCGTTTGATGTGTGCAGAATAAGTAATGTTGGAAAATCTCCAAAAGTGAAGTTACTTTTCGACGCAAACAAGTCACTAATAAAGTTCAAATCAACGACAGGTTCCATATCTTTTTCTCAGCTTGGGAAACCTTAAGATCTGAATACTGTTTGTTATTCAGATGCCACCTATGCAAGTATGGAGGATGGATCTTCATAAGGTGGTTTTATCATCTTTGTTTGTGGTAAGATGAACAGAATGGCTCCTACATGATGGTCATCAAAAAAACTTGACCGTGTAACAAAACGTCCATTAGACTCAGAGACTCTTGCGCTTAATGAAGCAGCTGATGCTGGTATATTGATAGCCGCCAGGGTCCAAGAGATATTCAGACTATCTAGATTGCCTGAAGTTCGTTGTAAAACAGACACTACGTCTCTGGTAGAGAATTTATAGTCACCAAGTTTTGTGAGTGACGAGCGTCTGAGAGTTGATGTGGCTAGAGTTAAGGAAATTATGGTGAAGAAGGAAATTCAAACTGAATGAGTCAGAGGCTGAGAACAGGTCGCAGATTGTCTGACGAAGATACAAGCCTCTTCTGAAATTCTGAGAGACTTGTTGCAATGAGGAATTGTTTTACTTTTGTTGTTTTATTTATTTATTTTTTTATGTCACAAGAATACACCGGAAATATTAAGTTAATTCCCTTTGTATTAATATAAAAAGAGTTCTATTCCTTTGGGACAAGTTTTTAGAGTGATCTCACTTGCTTGTTATTGTTGATTATTGACGAGAAAACCAAGATGGCGGTTGGAACGAACGGATGTGTATCTATCATTCGATTTATGTGGTAAGTAAACTAACAATTATATCTTGCAATGTAGTCATAACTCTAGTCTATTAACTTCTAATGGAATCTTCCACAATGCTTTCTTTTTATAGAAATCACTTCGGATAAGGCATGAAGCCACTTAATGTAAGGAGCTAAAGAGAATGAAATATGATTCTAGCAAAGACAAGAGCTGCCTATTGACTTTAGTCTTGAAAAGACCAAGGCTATAGGTAGGAGGAAAACAGTCAGCAGGAAGAGAGTTCCACAAACCTACAGTTTTTGAAGAGAAGCTACTGGAATAAGAAGCTGTATTATAACGAGGTATCAAAACAGAAAATTGGTGAAGACCACTTGATCAGCGAATCAAATGAGCTGGAACAAAAGAAGCAGAGAGTAGATCAGACAATTCTGAAGAACACATACCATAATAGTATTTATAGAAAAGACTGATTAAAGATTAACGAAAATACAGTTCATAAACTGAAAATTCGTGCTTAATCGATATTAATATTCGCAGGATGAACGCATAAGCAAAAAATAAACATTTTTCAAAATAAGTAAATAACACATATCTTTGAGGGGATTAACATATTTGATTTGTTTCTATTAATAAACACTTGTGTATTTCTTCACACCGCAGTCATAAGTATTTATAGAAAAGACTGAGACTAGCAACATCACATCTGTGAGAGAGAGGGTACAGAGAAGAAGAAAAGATGGGACCAATCAAATTACAGATACGCTTCTGAACCTTATTAAGCTTACTCTAGTCTTATGTGAAAAATTCAACATTACCCTATACAACCGCCTTTAATCTGGCTATGCACTCAAATGAGAAAATCTTAGTAAAGAAAAGATAACTCTTATGAGAAGGAATTGATTAATTTCCTTTACTCTTTAGGCTAAGATCAAAGTGTAGTATCTGTTCTGATGGATACTGCATCCCATAGACTGGTATTGTCTTGGCCTTCGGGGCTTGATTTACGCCGGTCTATGGGTCTGTCCTGTGCAGTTCTAGGAGGTCAACCCTCCCAGGCTTCGCCTCCCCTCTTTGGGGAGGAGTAAGTTTATTGCTTATTGCCTGAAGCGCCCCTACCGGGGAATACCGACGGGGCTGCCCAGGCAATTTTTAAACCCCACTTTCCCGACCCGACCTTGGGTCACATCTTACTTGTGGGAGTAAGATAAAAACTGGCCTTGTGCCTAACCCTGGAGAGGAGTAAATCAATACTCAAACTCTTTTGTTTATGAAAACAAAAACTTCAAGCTTTCTTCTTTTTTTCTTCTTTTATTTTCTTCTTCTTCTTCTTCTCAACATAGAGCTACTAGTCGACGATACGCCCTCGACAATCAGTCCGACGGAAAGTGGGCCATTGTGATTTCTTCTTGCCCTGCTCTGTCGGGCTGAGGTATTGTCCTGGGTAGTCCTAGGAGGTCCACCCTCCCAGACTTTACCTTCTCTCTTTGAGAAGGCGTTCGTTTATTGCGAATCACCTGAGGTGCTCCTACCGGGGAATTCCAATGGGGCTGCTCCGGCATTTTGTGTGCTGACCTTGTACCACATCTTCCTACAGTATGAGGAAGGTAAATACCTTCTTCTTCTTCTTCTTCTTCTTCTTCTTCTTCTTCTTGTCAGCCATTGTGAAATAAAGTATCCATGTTGATTTCAATTATCTAAAATTATGTTCTGTTTCCCTCCTAACGCTTTTATTCAAAGATGTCAAAAAATATTTTTTCAGGTGTTTTAATGTTTAACGTTTATCTCTATAGACAGTTGGCTCGGAACAAAGTGTCGTATCTGTTCTGATACTACACTTCATCTTTTCTGTCATCTGTCAGTAAAGGAGAAATCCTTCTAGACTGAGGTAATTTTAATTTTGTCCCAGTCCAGAATGCCTCATTTTGGAGAGCTGGATTTTCCCCTACGTTAAAAACCGACCTTGTGTCTAACTCTGCCCTCGTGGGAAGGTAAGTAAATAGGAACAGAGAAGATACAGTCGTTTGGGCTGTTTTTTCCTAATATGTGGAGTTTCGGATCATGTGAGGATTGGGCAGTCAATCATTGGTCACAAATATCAAAGGAGTGACTCAGAAATTCACTTCCTCTTTTCCTCTTTTTCGGTCTGACTGCTCCTTCTTTCCTATCTTCAAAGGATGTGATCATATGACAGTTTGCCATTTCTTTACAGAGTCCCTTGCATTATTATTGCACTGGTTGGGTAGTACAGAGTAGTCAAGACAGTGCGGCATTGTATGGTCCTCCTCTCCACATTCGCAAATGTTTGGGATGTTTTTAACCCCATCTGGCCATAGCAGCTGTTGCTCGCCTCATTCTTGTTCTCGGGCGACTGAGTGTCTTCCACTGCATCCACAGTGCTTTTGAGCCAGGAAAAAGGGCTTCAGAATAGGAGATTTCCATATAAATAGAAGAGGGGGATGTTCTTAAGCTTTCTGGTCCATAGCTGTAGTCTATTTTTTTTTCCTTTCTGCCCTGTCCTGGTGCAATATGCACCCTGAGCAGGTTCAGCAGGCTTCTTCTGAATGAGGAAGTTTCTAGGGAATATCAAATTCTCAAACGGTCCCCAATCGCATGTGTATCCCGCTTAGGAAAGATAATTTTAGTTAGTTTTTGCATTTCTTTTTAGGGATATGTCGCCGTCCTCTCACATACAGAACTTAGTATTCCCAAATGGTCACCCATTTAGTACTGACCAGGCTCAACGTCACTTAACTTCAGTGATCTAATGAGAACCGGTGTCAATGTGATTATGCTGTATAAGGGTTTTGTTCCATAGATGTTTTTAGGGACTGAACAATGGCTGAGGAAGCATTTCCTTGACTTCAGTCGTTTATCCATATCTCCTCACCACCCTACCAGTTCTATCAACATCATTTGGAAACAACATGTTGTCAGTCTCCTCTCTATCCAGACGTGTTCTGTTGACATGTTTTTGAAGACCATATCTCTTCAAATGTTTGGTAAGTCCGCTTTTCATGATATCCATAGGAAGCTTTGACATTTGTGCACATTTTGGTGTATTACTTTTAAACATAAATAAATCCTGTTATATTTTTTTAAAGTAAGATTGTTTTAATTATCTTTTGTTTATTTCTTTTTTTGTGTGTGTGTTAGAGTTGAATATTCGAGTGGATAGCTTGACTAGTAATATATTAGCTAGTGCATATTATCGATTAGGTAAGAAGTTCTGTAGACAGAGGCCGAAAATGATCAAGGAATTGAGCCAAAATGTAGAAGCCATACTGTGAGAATAACTTCTTCTTAAGATCTCTCAAGCATAAGCCTTAAATTTTTAACATTTTCTAGAATCAAAATCATGTAATAGATTTTGATCAAAATTTGAATTAGGATTCTAGACATAAGAGGAAGTATCGTTATATATTGATTTTAATTTTCTTAAATGGGAACATAAAAGTGGTACAAAACTGTTATGTTTGGAGAAAAAATTTATATATACACAGCGGCATATCAACATTAATCGTCGATAACATCAAGACGAATTTCAACTTGACTGCGATAAATATGTCTCAGTCATGGATGATTATACGAAAAAAGAAGAGAAAAAAAATATGCTTATACTTCTGCCAAGGGTGTATATCACCGAAAGTAAATAAATAATTTATTTTAAAAAACATAAATAATTTGCGTTGTCCGGGTTTTCAAAATATTTTTAAAAAATATTCTCCTTATTATTGCCATTTCAGCAACGTTTTCAATGTGTTACTTTTCAAACTACCTTATATATATATATATATATATATATATATATATATATATATATATATATATATATATATATATATATATATATAAAGGGAGAGAGCCGGGATTTGCAATTAACTCACCACACGATTCATTTCTTACTAAGTTTCTATCTATCACTCTCTCTTTCTCTCTGTATGTTGTTTAACTTCTTCATGCTTATTTTTACACCCTCCTCTCTCTCTCTATTTATTAACAATCGAAGGTAATAAAGAAAGGAAATAATTAAAAGATTGCAGTAGACAATTATAAACAAAAGGGAATATCACTACAAATGGTAATACTATTTAACCCATAGCTGTAGAAAGAAAAAGATAAAGAGTGAACGAGAGAGGGGGAGATACAGAGTACAGAAAGAAACTAATTTGAGCTTCTACCTTTTTATTTATTTTTTAATATTCAACTGGCTTTGACAACTCACTTTTTCCAGATTCAAACAATCTAACCCGGGCTCAACGGGCGCCCTCAACGGGTCACATTTTCTTCTGGTATATATTCACTTCAGACTTAGAAATAAGTTAATTTTATGATTTTAACTTTAAAGAGAGGTTTTATGTTCTAAGCTTCCATTAAAATTAAGTGATGTAAAGAATAATGTTGTTTCTTTCGGCACGCCAAGGAAATTGAATACAAACGGACACATACTTAAAAACAACTAAAACCTGGCAGTTAAACATTCATTGAAATCCACAATGGCAATAGGTGTGAAGAAGCACCTGTCCGTTTCATGTTTCGTTCTCATAAATACCCGGGACGAAATTTTCAAAAATGATATCGACCTTCGCCTCACGATTTTGATGCAAAGCAAATAATAACAGATTTTAATATTTCTGTATTTTTCTCTTGACATTTATGAACTGTTTTTTCTCTTTCTTTTTCAAAATCAGGGACACCTTTTTCAAAATCAAGGAACATCTTTTTCAATATCAAGGACACCTTTTTTCAAAATCAGGGACACCTTTTTCAAAATCAGGGACACCTTTTTCAAAATCAGGGACACCTTTTTTCAAAATCAGGGACACCTTTTTTCAAAATCAGGGACACCTTTTTTAAAATCAGGGACACCTTTTTCAAAATCAAGGACACCTTTTTTTCAAAATCAAGGACACCTTTTTCAAAATCAGGGACACCTTTTTCAAAATCAAGGACACCTTTTTCAAAATCAGGGACACCTTTTTTAAAATCAGGGACACCTTTTTCAAAATCAAGGACACCTTTTTCAAAATCAGAGACACCTTTTTCAAAATCAGGGACACCTTTTTCAAAATCAAGGACACCTTTTTCAAAATCAGGGACACTTTTTTCAAAATCAAGGACACCTTTTTCAAAATCAGGGACACCTTTTTTCAAAATCAGGGACACCTTTTTCAAAATCAGGGACACCTTTTTTCAAAATCAGGGACACCTTTTTCAAAATCAGGGACACCTTTTTCAAAATCAGGGACACCTTTTTCAAAATCAGGAACACCTTTCTCAAAACCAGGGGCACCTTTTTCAAAATCAAGGACACCTTTTTCAAAATCAGGGACACCTTTTTTCAAAATCAAGGACACCTTTTTCAAAATCAGGGATACCTTTTTCAAAATCAGGGACAACTTTTTCAAAATCAGGGACACCTTTCTCAAAATCAGGGACACCTTTTTCAAAATCAGGGACACCTTTCTCAAAATCAGGGACACTTTTTTCAAAATCAAGGACACCTTTTTCAAAATCAGGGACACCTTTTTTCAAAATCAGGGACACCTTTTTCAAAATCAGGGACACCTTTTTGCAAAATCAGGGACACCTTTTTCAAAATCAGGGACACCTTTCTCAAAATCAAGGACACCTTTTTCAAAATCAGGGACACCTTTCTGAAAATCAGGGGCACCTTTTTCAAAATCAGGGACACCTTTTTCAAAATCAGGGGCACCTTTTTCAAAATCAGGGACACCTTTCTCAAAATCAGGGGCACCTTTTTCAAAATCAGGGACACCTTTTTCAAAATCAGGGGCACCTTTTTCAAAATCAGGGACACCTTTCTCAAAATCAGGGGCACCTTTTTCAAAATCAAGGACACCTTTTTCAAAATCAGGGACACCTTTTTTCAAAATCAGGGACACCTTTTTCAAAATCAGGGACACCTTTTTCAAAATCAGGGACACCTTTCTCAAAATCAAGGACACCTTTTTCAAAATCAGGGACACCTTTCTCAAAATCAGGGGCACCTTTTTCAAAATCAGGGACACCTTTCTCAAAATCAGGGGCACCTTTTTCAAAATCAGGGACACCTTTTTTAAAATCAGAGACACCTTTTTCAAAATCAGGGACACCTTTTTCAAAATCAGGGACACCTTGTGACGTTTCAGTGTAAACCGAATTAACCTGAAGAGACATAGGGACAGACAACTTTAACTAGGACTATTCCAACTAAACCAAGACGTCTATTTTTAACATTTTCGGTCGTCTGTGGCATGTATAAACCATTATACACCCGTCATTGCCGTCGTCGTCGTTTTGAACCCAGGTTCTTGATCGTCTGTAGATAAAATCACCCGGACGCCGATGTTGGTTTATAAGAAGGTTTATTAATGCAGACAACGTGGACCATTCATAAACTCAGAGTGAGGGAGATATAACGCCTTTAACATGTGGACTGCAGCGTACAAGACAGATATATATATATATATATATTTATATATATATATATATATATATATATATATAAGTATGCATTTTTATTTATACAAACATTATTGGTTACATATGTGCATACATGTTTCAGTTGCACTCTTCGCAGAAAGTCAACCTCATCAGACCAAGGATTCAGAGAAATGGGATGGATTTGTAGACCTTTCTCTTCAGAATAAACCTTTGTTTGGGATTGGTTATTTTCTATTTCTTATGAATTAGTATCGGATTACTTATTTTACTTGTTGACTCTTTTTCTGACCTTCCTTCATGTTTTTCTCACCTGGGTAAACTAATACAAAAGCAGACAAAGCAGAACCCCCAAATATGTTAAGGCCATCTGATGAATCTCTCATAGTTCCCTGGAGTCTGAGTGACAACAAGTCTCCTCAGATTTCCAGTGCTCTCCACCTCTTTTGATAACTGCTGCAAATTTACGTTATCACAACAGACGCTTACCATCGATTTCTGGTTGGTACCGACCATTGGCTGTCTCTGGGATTTGGATGGCAATAAGCCTCTCCAATGTCCCGGTGCTCTCCACACTCTTCCAGCAGAGGTCTGGTTAGTACTATCCCATCTCTATCTTTCCATCCTCCTTGACCATTCACGACTGTTTTGTGTGGTATCAGCCGAGACTGACGCCATCACTTTTTTTGGGGGGGGGGGGGGGGGGGGTATTAGTCTATGAAATTTTTTGCGGTTTCTGTTCTTTGAGTTCTTGTGGTGCTTCCTATTGCACCTTGCATGTGATTGGTTAGTCTTCGTAGCTTATGTGGAAAGGTTTCTGCATTCAAGGATTTTCCTTAAGATGTTAGCTGTTTTTATCATTGCCGTCCGTTGTATGGTTTCAGTCTTCCCTTTGATTCCAATTTCTCCCATTCTTTTTTCCAGGTTCTTCGGAACTGTTCCTAGTGCTCCTACGATTATTGTTATTATATTCACTTTCTTCATACTCCATATCCCTTTCAATTCTCTGGCAAGTTCCGTATATTTGCTTCGTTTTTCTGTATCCTTGGTCTTCACTCTGTGGTCGGCTGAGACGGCAAAATCTACGATTTGGCAGGATTTTTCTTTCTTGTTAACTATTATGACATCCGGTCTCCTTGCTTGTATAAGTTTATGTTTGTACCTCCATATCCCAGAGGATTTTGTGTTTTTCGTTTTCGACTACTATCTCTGGTTTATGTTTGTACCATTTGTCCGAGTGTTCAAAATGCATTTGTTTGCATAACTCCCAGTGTACTGCTTTCTCCATGCAATCATGCCTATTTTTTTTGGGGGGGGGGCAGTTTTCGGAATTCACTTATTATGTGCATTTACTGTTTTTCTGGGTTTTATCTATTTTAGCTTTAATGTAGTTGGACCTAATCGTATTGTTTTGTGCAGCTGTCAGTATGGATTCCATTTCTCTGTTCAGGTGTCCTTTTCTCAGCCATGACTAATTATTTTCGTGCGTCTCTTCTCTTGTCATTCTTATGATACGCCCATGTAGTTGTTTTTCTTCCCACTTTTCTTTTCCTGTCTGTTTGTGTCCAGTTTCGGTGCTTCCTAAGTTGTTCGTAGGGACGATGTTTCTTGCTGCGGTGATCAGCCTTTCTATGTTCTGGTTTATGTATTTCTCCAGCTCTTTTTTAGTGTCGTCCACACAGTCTTCTATACTTACCAGTCCTCTTTCCCCTTCGTTTCTCTTCACATAGAGTTTGTTTGTATCGTCTTTTGGATGTAGTGCATTGTGCATGGACATTAATTTTCTAGTCCTCTGGTCAAGGTGCCTGAATTCTTTTGTCCAGCTTATAAATGGTCCAGAATAACTTATTAGTGATACTGCCCAGGTATTTATTCCTTTTATTAGGTTTCTGCTATATAATTTTGTTTCTATATAATTTTGTTTCTAAGAGCTTTCTGGTTCTCAGATATTCTTTTCCAATCTTCTCTTTCATTTCTGTTGATTTGATTGTGTAAGCGTCCAAAACTCCCGAATATTTATAGCTGTCTTGTTCGACTAGTGCCCTCATCTGCTTTTGGTTGGGTAGTTCCACGCCCTCAGTCGTCTCCAGCTTTCCTTTTTTAATCTTTAGCAATGCACACGTTTCTATTCCGAATTCCATTTGAATGTTTTGGCTGAAGATTCTGGTCGTATTTATCAGCTTTTCCGGTTCCTTTTTGCTTTTTGCAAATAGCTTCAGGTTGTCCATGTACATGAGATGGTTTATTCTTTGTTCTCTGCCTGTGAACTTGTATCCGGCATTACATTTCCTGAGTATGTAGTTGAGTGGCATCATGAATAATAGTGGTGATTGGGAGTTTCCTTGGAAAATGCCTCTCTGCATTTTGATCTCCGTCAAATGTTGTCCTCCAGCTGTCAGTTCTAATCTCCATGTTCCCATGGCTTTCTTGATGAGATTAATAATCCTGTCGGGTATCTTGTACATTTTTAAGCATTCAATTATCCATGCTTGATGGATTCTGTCGTAGGCTTTCTTGTAATCAATCCATGCCATAGATATGTTCTTTTTCTTGCTTTTGACTTCTTTCAGGATCTTTTGATTTATGTATAACAGATCATGCATCCTTCTTTTCCCTTTCCGGCATCCTTTTTGTTCCTCGGGGAGTAGTCCACGGCTGTTCAATGGATGGTAAATTTGTTCTCTCAGTTTAGGATTTTCCACATTGTTGGTAAGCATGTTATTGGTCTGTCATTGCTTACGGTCGTTCCCTTTTTGGCATCTTTTTGTATGAGAGTTGTCCTTCCTTTGGTCATCCACTCTGGTACGTCTGTTTTGATGGATACATCCTCTCAGTTTCTGTGCTAGCCTTTCATGTAGGGTAGTGCATTTTTTGAACCAGTACACATGTATTCCATCGTGGCCTGGTGCTTTCCAGTTTGACATTTTCTTTAGGGTGTTTTTTATAGTTTCTTAATTAATTTCTGTTTCTGTTCCTTCTTCAATTTTTTATTGAATTATTATTATTATTATTATAATTATTATTATTATTATTATTATTATTATTATTATTATTATTATTATTATTATTACTATTATTATTATTATTATTACTATTATTATTATTATTATTATTATTATTACTATTATCATTATTATTATTATTATTATTATTATTATTACTATTATTATTATTATTATTATTATTATTATTATTATTATTATTATATAATGCACAGCCTTAACACTTTACTATAGTTTCACAGTATCACCGATCATCATAAGCGTGTTTGTAGACGAAATCAGAAGGAAGGGGGTACACACACAAACACACACATATATATATATATATATATATATATATATATATATATATATATATATATATATAGGGGCATTTTAGCCTGAAGATTTACCCCAGGGATGAAACGCGGGAGCCTCTGTGTAGCTTAATTGGCATAAATATATTTTCATAGCTTACTACCTAGCTCTACTTACGTATCGAGCACTGTTGAAGTAAATACTGAAAATTGATACCTCCTTATAAAATTTTATGTGGATACATGAAATAGTAATATATATATATATATATATATATATATATATATATATATATATATATATACACACTATTTCTGTCACAGCTTGAGTAGGTTTTGTTCATACTCGTCGGACATACGTCATTGACAATCAGTCCGACAGTGGCTTTGTAGCTGTTGGACTGAGGCATGGTTCTGTTCAATCCTAATATGTCCACCCTCCCTGGATTTATCTTCTCTTAGAAGGAGTAGTTTATAGCTAATCGCCCGAGGCGCCCCTACCGGGGAATGCCGACAGGGCTGCTCAGGCATTTTTTGTAAGCCAGAGTGCACTTCACTTAGTGCGCTGACTTTTCAAAACTCAGCTGACCTTGTGTCTAACCTCCTGTAGAGGAGGTAAATAAACATACTACCACATGGTCGTCTCCAAGACCAATGTCAACAAAACTTGTCGAGCCATCCTATTTAGTCGTCAAATTTTGTCCATTCCGTCCATTTATTTTTATCGTCTGATGGTATTTGTTTTCATCGTCCACTTGACAATCTTATTGACCTTTAATTAGTAGTAGACCTTGGTGACTCATTAGTAATATATATATATATATATATATGAGAAAAAAGAAACAATGTTTCAGACAATATGTAAAAATAAAAATGGATAAGCAATTCAACAACTAACAAAAATAAACTCAACCAAATGAAAATTGCCGTATCTTAACGACCGAAATATCTCGGCAGAACTTTACAACATGAGTTTTTGAGTTTATTTTTGTTAGTTGTTGAATTGCTTACTGACTTGTCATTTTATATATATATATATATATATATATATATATATATATATATATATATATATATATATATATATATATATATATAAAATGACAAGTCAGAGTTATATCATACTATGATTTAATGTCAATTTTGGAGCAAAAAATCTTAAACATGTTTCTAGGGAAATACTTGATTAAACAAAATCTAAGTTATATGAATATCCCATCTTCAGAGATAGTTGCCTGCTGAAACCTTCACAACATCTAGGTAAAAATCCATGTTAAAAAGCCTTCAGATAAGTATCAGAATCGTCAATGACGATATGGAGGTGATACAAGCCTAAACTCAAAAGTCAAATATCCAGAAAAAAAACTCGGATGCACATAAAAAGACTCCATGAAAAAAAAAACTTCAGAAATCAAGGCAAACTCAGTCAAAACAATTAAGAAATTAGAAAAAAAACTTTAAATGGAGACCTGGCAGATTTTTCAAATTAAGAAATTAATCTATTGTAATTTTTAAAATAACTCTTACAACGTTTGAATATTTAATATTAACATTCATTTTGCCATGGAAATTTATTCTCATAAGAATCGATCTGAACTACATAAAAGAATCGTTTTTAATATAGTCATACACACATGCATATATATATATATATTTTTTATTTTTATTTTTGTTTTTCTTATCTTTCTGTTCTTGCTGGAGATGGGGCATCTTACCGGATGCCAGACATTCACCGGCTATTTCAGACACTCCAGCCTAGAGATCGTTTTAAGATTCTAACCGTCCCCTTAAGTGCAGTTGTTTGTATTTCTCTTGCACTCGGTTCACCGGGTATACTCGCCAGATAGCTCTTGAAATTCTTCTTCATTAGTCCTGTTGCTCCTATAATTACTGGTATGATGGAGATTTTCCTAAGATTCCAGTTTCTTTTCATGTCGTACACATATATATATATATATATATATATATATATATATATAAAGTGTTTTAATGTTCATATTTTTTTTTAAGAAGCATCTATTGTTAAATTTAAGAAGGAATAGGTAAAATAAATACCTTTTGAAGCATTAAAGATGCGATATCAATTTTTTTTTTTTTAAAGAAAAATAATAAATCGAAACCGATTTTTTTTTTTTTTTTATTATAAACTAGCATTTTTCTTTTGTTAGTTTAAAGTGATACAGATATTTCGCCAAAATCTTGGCATCATCGGTGTGTAATATATCATGATGTCATCGGATTTGTATTTTTTTTTCCTACCGGCTTGTGTTGTTCTAGCCGGGCCAAAGGGGTTAGCTGTTGTTTTGAAAATGATTCGCATAAAACTCTCTCGAGCTCTTTCGACTATCATCTCGTCAAGAGAAACCAATAGTATAATGAATCAATAATATTAGCGAAAATGAAGAGACAGCAAATACTAAACCGTGATTAAAATGAATTTCATTTAATAGTCGTTTAAAACGGCACAGCGTGGGATAAAAAATTTTTTTTATAAAAATGAAAAAAAAACCCTAACTTTCTTCGAGGGGGGGGGGGGGACTTTGACCCCCACCAAACCGTATTTTTTTTTTTTATCCCACGCTGTGTCGTTTTAAAACGACTATTAAATTAAAGTCATTTTAATCGCGGTTTAGTATTCGCTGACACTTCAATTCCCTCCCTCCCTCCCTTAGCTCTTCATTTTCGTTAATATATTTGATTGATTTATACTATCGGTTTCTTCTGATGATATATACAAAAATACATAAAAATATATAACATGATGTTATATATTTTTATGTATTTTTGTATATATTTTTTATATATTTTCAAAGTGTAATTTTATTACCTGTAGTGATGTCACTATGGTAATGGTCCTCTGAGGAACAGATTTATCTTTGAAAACTCATGAGCTGAGGACGTTAAGATACTTTGCTTGAACTTTGAATTTTAATAAGATTTGATTGACACCTTATTTTATTATTTCATTTTATATTATAATTATATATATATATATATATATATATATATATATATATATATATATATATATCGCTAGATTGAGCACTTTAAGTAAGGTAACAACAAGCCATTATTTATAGCGTAATGCGATACTCTGGGCCACGCCTATTGAGTTCTGTTGACAGCTTGCTAGATGGTCGCCAAATTAGCCATTTAGACGTTAATTCACTCTCCCATTTCCAGACAATGCGTGATGGGCACATCGGTACGCGTTATTACTACTAAGTTGGGTTTCGAACCGTATGATCGGCAGAGATTGTCTCCTCCCATACTGATGATTGCAGGTTTGGCATGAAACACATGTGTATATGGGTTAATTTGAAAATATTATTTGAGCCTGGTCAGTACTAAATGGGTGACCATTTGGGAATACCAGGTGCTGTATGTGCTCTCTGCTTATCTCAGCATTGTTTCCAGTCGTCTTGTATTACTACTTGCCATTGGAATCAAGCAATGCCGACTCAGGAGAGCGGTTGCTGGAGATTGCGCAACCCTTGCAATTACAAATTCACGCGCGGGCAGCCCCTGGCGGGGCACTCATACGTCGAAATCGACGGGAGAGTCCATCATATGTATATATATATACTAAAGGCTATACAAATAGTCAAGGAACGCTGATAGAGACCGTGTAGGCTTATCATCGATTTCTGGGATTACGTAATATTCACTCTTATGTGTATATGATTTCATATTTTACCTAGGTATTTAACATTGGATTTACAATTGAAGTTTTTGTTTTGATTTTGTTTGAAAATACTGTTTTCTCTGAATTTCTTTTTTCCTGGGTACAAATAAAACTGTTCCTGAATTCCGTCCTGAAAGGAGACGCCGTTGCAAAACAAAATTGTGCTATTTTGTATAACTGAAAATAAACACCATCTGGAAACAGCTGTAAACGACTTGGATACAGCTATTGTTTATACTCTTTATTTAGAATATGATTTGAAAATTGTTTAAATCTTTAATATATATGTATATATATATAAATATATATTTTATAAACATTTAATTTGGCTTACACAACTGAGCTCTCCGATGAAGCATAACCACTGCAACGCGATTTCATTCCCGCAAATTAAATGCTTATATAATAAATATTTATAAAACTCTACCTAGTATTGAGCACTTTTGAAAAAATGTTGTTTTTAATTTATTTTATACATATCTTTGAACTTGGTTATTATTACACACATACACACATATATATATATATATATATATATATATATATATATATATATATATATATATATATATATGATTATTTTTATTTACACAGACATGTACAAAATCTGCGACACTGACATGTCGATGTTATCGATCAACAGTTATTATAAACTGAGATCTCATCAGGCAGAGTTAGAATCCGATCTTAACCTTCGATCATATTCTTTCCAAATATGATCTAATGTTAAGATCGGATTCTCACTCTGTCTGATGAGATCTCAGTTTATAATAACTGTTGATCGATAACATCGACATGCCAGTGTCGCAGATTTTGTACATGTCTGTGTAAATAAAAATAATCATATATAAAAGCTGTATTTGATATTGAGCACTTTTTATAAACCCGGTTAAAATTCTTTGGATTACTACCCTGTGGATGTTTTACCTGGATTATTATATATATATATATATATATATATATATATATATATATATATGTATATATATTTTAAATTTTGTATAGTTAGGCAACATTCCTTCTTTTATACATATCTGGTTGAACAGGAGTGCCAACTTCTGTTTGTTCCTTTTTTGATCCAATCTTTCTATTCGTCGGACGATAGATCTTGTGCTTTTAATAATGGAGTGTAAGAAATCTCCATATTTAACGCGAACGTTTTCGACCATCATTGGTCGTCTTCAGGCGGATGATTAATAAATGCAAAATAAAATTGGTGAATTTATTTAAGAGGACGTTTCCATGTGATTAAAAACATAAAATCATTCAACAGCATTTCAACCAGATATATATATATATATATATATATATATATATATATATATATATATATATATATATATATATATACCTGTAATAAGGAGAAGATGTTTCCTTTCTTTTAGCCGGAGTAGAAGCAACTCCATTTGCGACAAAAGAGCATGATTCTAACTCTCTGCACGTCTCACTAAAACGTATTTGATATATTTATTTTTTAAATGCGATACTTTTATTAAAAAAAAATAATAAAATAAAATAAAAGTTTGAATCTGCAGCAGAGGATTGGAAGAATAGAAGAAATGGTTATTTCTACGATTGACGTACTATCGTGTCTTTTGAAGTTTGCTGACATTCTATTTCTTTATAGTCCTACACATAACACGAATTTAGGTAAAAATGGCACCGGAAAATGGCACGGTAAATATGACACCGGCAAAAATGACACCGGTAAAAATGGCACAAGTAGATAAACAGGAGAAAATGGAATAAGAAAAAAATATAGATGAAAATCTCACAATGAGTTTATTAAAATCTTGGATATAATGCATAAAGGGAAAACATAAGATGTTTGTCAAATTAAAAAGAAAATTATATCTACATTTAAAAGTAGATATGACCCCCTCCCTCTAAAAAATGAGATTTTACTTTTTTTTTTTAGGCGATTTCATGTGGACACGCCCGTAAAAAGCTTGGGGAAAAAAACGGCCAGCACTTTTATGCCCGCCACTGCCCGCTACCAATCACAATCACGGATCTGTGTAACGTGACTCAAATTAACCAATCAATCGAAACCATTTGAAATAAAACAAAAATCGTCTGCTTTGAATATAAAAGAAATAAAACCCGATGCTTATTTTACGTTTACTCTGAATATTGCCGACTTTACAATAAATTTTTTTTTGGTTTATTTTATTATTATTTTTTTACTTTTCAAAATAGAATTAACATTAAAGTGTAGTATCTGTTGGTGTTCTGATACTATACTTATTTTTTCTCACTTCGATCGGTGAAGGAGAAATTTTTATAGACTGAGGCAATTTTATTTTTGTCCTAATCCAGGAGTGCCCCTTTTTGCGGAAATAGATTTCCCCACATTAAAAAACGACCTTATGTCTAACTTTGCCCTCGTGGGGAGGCAAGTAAATAGGAACATGAATGTTGAATAAAAGAGATTAAAACACGTTTAACTAACATAATGTATTTATATATATATTGGAATTGTTTAAAAACTCAAAATGTAAATGAAAAGTTAGCTTGTATATAAAATGAAAAATAAAAATAAACCGAAAAGAATATTGTAAAATCGGCAAATATTAAAATCGAGGGCAGAGTTTGATTGATTGGATCAGGCATCTCCGACCTCCCATCAAGCCGAAGTAAGGGCCAAAGTGGATTGTTGCAAGTCACTGTTCAGCCACCAGAATCCTGTCCTAAGACATCACGAGTTGCCACCCACAGCTTACAGGTGGCTTCTTTTTTGTGGGGTTGGGTGGGTATTACCCCTCTGTATGGGGTTGCAGTCGGCCTCACCGACAGGTAGACTAAATTTTGGTAAAACGAGTAAGGGTCCAAGTGAAGACAATTTAGTCACCTTTGTATAAAATTTCTGATAATGCTTCTTAAAGCGTCAAAGTCACTTTAGCTCTATTACTGCACCCTTAAACCCACTCTTTTCCTCCTCCTCCCTTTCTATATTGACGAGAGAGACATGAGAGCAGAAAGAGACTAATTTGGGATTTAAAAAAATGTTGTATCCGAATTAAATTGCACAAAATATGTATCTCTGATTTTTTTCTTCAAAGAAACCTTATCTGAATTTTTTGTCAATTGTGTGTTCGGAATACTGTCCTTTCAAATGAATATAAATTGTTGCTTTTTATTTGTAGAATACCAAATTACTTACAAATAATAGTTAATCAATAAAATGTCCTTTTCAAAACCAATATGCAAATATCAGGAAGTTTCATCGTCCAAACCGGAATATTAACCGACCCAAAACAGGAAGTAAATTGCTACAGACAGATAACTTATCTAACAAAATGAATTGTATAGATCTCTGTGTGCATTTGTGTGCCTGTGTATATATGCATATATTTATGTGCATATATGTGTATATAATGCACACACACACACACACACACACACACACATATATATATATATATATATAATTATTAATGACAATATATGTATTAGCATATACAGTGCCCTTTTACTTTGCAGTCTCCTTAAAAGATTCAGCTCGATGATTGTCAATTATTGATAACAGAGCAAATATAAGTCAGTTCATATTATATTCCAATAACCATGTTTTTATTTTGTTATTTTTATTTTTTCAGATTTCCAAAAAACATAACATTTCTGTGAAATATATTTTTTACGGTCCGTTTCATTTGTCTTGTGCCAAACAACATTTTTATGTTAATATCGTCTCTGCCACATTATAAAATCATCAGAAAAAATTCACAAAGAGTAAAAAGTTCTTGGATTAAAGTGTCTTGAAAAAACCTACACTATACAGTGGTTCCTTTTTGGGTGAAACCAAACAAAAAACAAAGAAAAGAGCAAACTCACACGTGGGGGAATCCACTAATACGCCATTTTGAATTTTTCGTTCAGAGCTAGTACATCCTAAAAGTTGTGTGGACATTTATAAATTTTAATTCAGTAATATTTCTTAAAATAGTTAATAAGTTCTATAATTTATTTATAAAA
>OY744529.1:11815776-11845776 GCA_963556195.1 Sepiola atlantica
CAGGCACATGTTTTGATGTACTATTTTCAATCAAAAGTGCAGTGTGTATCTATTTGTAGTTGTAGCTATAAGCCTAAGTAGGGGGTAATGTAGCAGTCACATGTTTTGATGTACTATTTTCAATCAAAAGTGCAGTGTGTATCTATTTGTAGTTTTAGCTATAAGCCTAAGCAGGGGGTAATGTAGCAGGCACATGTTTTGATGTACTATTTTCAATCAAAAGTGCAGTGTGTATCTATTTGTAGTTGTAGCTATAAGCCTAAGCAGGGGGTAATGTAGCAGGCACATGTTTTGATGTACTATTTTCAATCAAAAGTGCAGTGTGTATCTATTTGTAGTTTTAGCTATAAGCCTAAGTAGGGGGTAATGTAGCAGTCACATGTTTTGATGTATTATTTTCAATCAAAAGTGCAATGTGTATCTATTTGTAGTTTTAGCTATAAGCCTAAGCAGGGGGTAATGTAGCAGTCACATGTTTTGATGCACTATTTTCAATCAAAAGTTCAATGTGTATATATTTGTAGTTTTAGCTATAAGCCTAGGCAGGGGGTAATGTAGCAGTCACATGTTTTGATGTACTATTTTCAATCAAAAGTGCAATGTGTATCTATTTGTTGTTGTAGCTATAAGCCTAAGCAGGGGGTAATGTAGCAGGCACATGTTTTGATGTACTATTTTCAATCAAAAGTGCAATGTGTATCTATTTGTTGTTGTAGCTATAAGCCTAAGCAGGGGGTAATGTAGCAGGCACATGTTTTGATGTATTATTTTCAATCAAAAGTGCAATGTGTATCTATTTGTAGTTTTAGCTATAAGCCTAAGCAGGGTGATGTAGCAGTGACACGTTCTGATGTACAATTTTCAATCAAAAGTTCAATGTGTATCTATTTGTAGTTGTAGCTGTAAGCCTAAGCAGGGGGTAATGTAGCAGTCACATGTTTTGATGTACTATTTTCAATCAAAAGTGCAATGTGTATCTATTTGTTGTTGTAGCTATAAGCCTAAGCAGGGAGTAATGTAGCAGTCACATGTTTTGATGTACTATTTTCAATCAAAAGTGCAGTGTGTATCTATTTGTTGTTGTAGCTATAAGCCTAAGCAGGGGGTAATGTAGCAGTCAAATGTTTTGATTTACTGTTTTCAATCAAAAATTCAATGTGTATCTATTTGTTGTTTTAGCTATAAGCCTAAGCAGCAGGTAATGTAGCAGTCACATGTTTTGATGTACAATTTTTAATCAAAAGTGCAATGTGTATCTATTAGTTGTTGTAGCTATAAGCCTAAGCAGGGGGTAATGTAGCAGTCACATGTTTTGATGCACAATTTTCAATTAAAAGTGCAATGTGTATCTATTTGTTGTAGCTATAAGCCTAAGCAGGGGGTAATGTAGCAGTCACATGTTTTGATGTACTATTTTCAATCAAAAGTGCAATGTGTATCTATTTGTTGTTGTAGCTATAAGCCTAAGCAGGGGGTAATGTAGCAGTCACATGTTTTGATGTATTATTTTCAATCAAAAGTGCAATGTGTATTTATTTGTAGTTTTAGCTATAAGCCTAAGCAGGGGGTAATGTAGCAGTCACATGTTTTGATATACTATTTTCAATCAAAAGTGCAGTGTGTATCTATTTGTAGTTGTAGCTATAAGCCTAAGCAGGGGGTAATGTAGCAGTCACAAGTTTTGATGTACTATTTTTAATCAAAAGTGCAGTGTGTATCTATTTGTAGTTGTAGCTATAAGCCTAAGTAGGGGGTAATGTAGCAGGCACATGTTTTGATGTATTATTTTCAATCAAAAGTGCAATGTGTATCTATTTGTAGTTTTAGCTATAAGCCTAAGCAGGGGTAATGTAGCAGTCACATGTTCTGATGTACAATTTTTAATCAAAAGTTCAATGTGTATCTATTTGTAGTTGTAGCTATAAGCCTAAGCAGGGGTTAATGTAGCAGTCACATGTTTTGATGTACTATTTTCTCTTGATGTAAATAGACAAAGTTTATTACTGAGTAATTGGCCCATCGACCAATAGAATGGTTTTGCATATGAATACAGTTTGTTGGACTAGTTCTTTGAAACGCCCATGCAATTTTTAGTTTGCTCACCTGTTTCCGGTTGGAAATAAATCACACAAGGAATCGGATGTGCTAAGGCTGCTCTCATCTAATTCACCAGCCTAAAATTGAATCTGTCAGGATGCACGGCACCCTCCTCTACTTTTTGTAAAGATTACTATTGGATGATTTGAATTCTTTTTCAGGTCTGCCAAAATAAAAGGTATTTTCTGTTAAACAACAATGCCATCGTCTACTCTTTTCTGTGAACCAGAGAGACTTACTATCTAACTGTTTCAAACATGGAGTCAGCAGGACACAATCGAGGTCTTTTATTACGGATAAAATTCTTCCTTCAAGTTGGAATGATCTATCCTAGGTGTGAAGCATATAAGTGCTTACTCGATGAACTGCACGCTTCCACGTTTGATAATTAACACATCACTTAATAAAGTGCGCGTCTGACATATAGATGGCGCTACTAATAGAAAAATTCATCGGATTTTTATAAAGTACTAACCTTCAAATGGCACGTGTCAAAATTTGAGCCCAACCAAATTATTAGTTTACAAATGCTACTGGCTGTTTGCAGACCTCAAAAGAATGCTCCAGGGAAAGAGATTTGGCTCCAATGAGGAAGTGATATCAGAAACTGAGACATATTTTGAGGCTAAAGGCAAATCGTTCTACAATAAAGGCATCGAATTATTAGAGAAGCATTGCAATTAGTGTACACCCTAAGAAGGAGACTATCTTAGCGAATAAAGTCGAATATTGTCAAAAAGTTATTTTATTAGTTAGGCGTTAGGCCCAGGACTTATTGAGTGATGTGTTAAGATGTTGTTTAGCGACTTGAGCGCTTCAAGACTGAACAGCAAGTTCATTGGCTTTTTTCAAACCACCAGTATATCGACTTTAGATAAATCCCTGCTTCCACATGGGTATTCACAAATTCAATGCCACAACACACTCGTTTTTCACTGTTGATGGTGTTCACCCACATTATGTTGTTCTAATGCACTGTACTACCTTACGCTGACTATCATATGATTGGTATTGGTAGTTTTGTTTTACGGCATATCAACCCTTTTTGGGTTATTTAATGCCGAATCTGGTCATTATAGTAAAAGTTTTTATGCTTCAAGTTCTTTATATCTTCAAATGTTTAATCATCGTTTTTGGTTTGGTAGTTTTGTTTTACGGCATATCAACCCTTTTTGGGTTATTCAATGTCGAATCTGGTCATTATAGTAAAAGATTTTATGCTTCAAGTTCTAAAAATAAAATAAAAAAAGGGGAGGGAGAAAGGGAGAGGGGCTGTTGTTTTTGTTTTGGGTTTTGTAGAACATAATTAAGTTTTACAAAAAAACAAAAAAAAAAACAAAAAAAAAACGTCAATGTAGGTGAATTTCGTCTCAGGGAGCCACAGGGCAGCCTGATCTGGTATCACCAGACTATCATATGAGAATAACCCGAATCGAGAAGTGTAAAACATGAATTATGACTTGCATCACTGAAAACACTTTAGTTTGGGATGAGATCGACACTGATGAGATCGACACTAATATCATGTCTCCTAGCTCAGGTGTGGCAGACATGCGGGCCAGGGACTGCATGCGGCGCTTTACAAAAACACCTGCGGCATGCATAAAATATACTGTAAATTGCAGTTTTCTCATTTAAACCTTTCTTTATTCAGATCGTTTCTTTACACTTCAAAACGATATAACACATGTTAACGATTTCGAAATGTTGAAGTTGCATACAAATCTTTTCTGTTTAAAATTTCGATATTTATTCTTCTGTTAAACTACTTTGTTACGTTGAATTCGTGAATATAGTTAAATCATTCGACATTGATTTTTATTAAATAACTTCAATCGTTTGCATGTGGCCCTCATAACAAGATAAATGGATCCATATGGCTCACATGAACCCCTTAGTTTAGCATGTCTGCCCAAGTTCATTTCCCAGACAATATGAAATTTCATTACAACGGAAGCATTGTATCCTTTGTCATGTTGACCTGGCAATTGCCCCTGTAGCAGGTTATTGTTGTACAAAGACTTGTCATAAGAGGAACTCTGATGTTACTTGATGTTGGGTGCATAGCTGCAACTAAATCTTGGATGGTGTGAGCTTTCAGCATCTTTTCTTTCATGAGGAACACTCCCCAAAACACAACTATAAACACACATTGAAAATAGCACAAATACACAAACATGCTCACATACACAAAGGGTAATAAATAAACATGCACAGAATAGACACACATACTGCATACAGAAAAAATATCACCACTCAGAGATGAAGAAAGTCATAAATCTAATGAATTTACATCTATTCTACAGAAAATGACTTCTAATCCGTTTTTTTATTAGAAGAAGGAGAGCCACAGCCTGGCGAGAGTGAAGAAGACCTGAAACGCGTGTAGCATCTAATATGTAAAATAAAAATTAAAATGCTAAAATGTTCATAGCCTTCCATTTAAATATATATATATATATATATATATATATATATATATATATATATATATATATATATATGAAGAAGAATGGAAAGGAATTAGAGAAGCAAAAGCCAAATCAAAATTCAATTCAATTGCTCAGAGCAAGGTATATTCCGCAAAAAGGCAATTTATTCATTTATAAATTGCCTTTTTGCGGAATATACCTTGCTCTGAGCAATTGAATTGAATTTTGATTTGGCTTTTGCTTCTCTAATTCCTTTCCATTCTTCTTCATATCTACCTGCTCTATCCTGGATATTGAGCTGTATACTCTTCACAATAGGTTTTACCTTTCCTAAAAGTTCGCTTTTAGTACACCTCTTTATATATATATATATATATATATATATATATATATATATATATATATATATATATATATATATATATATATATATATATATGAGTGAATTTAATAACAAGCAATACTACTAGCTTCATTGCGAGATCCAACACGATTTGTTGTTGTTAGATCACTCTTGGCCGCTTGCTGTGAATACTCGCTGACTTGGTATTTACAAAGTTAAATTCCTCCTAAATTCTGAGTCGATTTCTGGTGGCCAACCGGTAACACTCCTGACTTGCGAATCAGTGGCGATTTGTAGTCGGAGTTCGCACCTGTCGACTGTTGGGAATTAGCTTCCTGCACTGAAGATTGCATAAGCATGAAACATCGATGTCTGTAGGTAATAAATAATTGATATTTATTTATAAATATTATATATATGTGTGTGTATGTGTATGTGTGTGTGTGTGTGTGTGTGTGTGTGTGTCATTTTGTTTATTTATATTTTTATTTTGTATTTGCAATGCTGATAATTCAACAATTTATACGAAAAAGCATTTACCTTTAATGCTAGGTGGGAATACTTGTTCCCTTCACCAACATGACGCCCCCATATGTTAGCGTATATATTTATAAAAAAATAATTATCCACGGACACGTGTTTCGCCATCAGTGTAGCTAGCCCTAGCAAGATGCGAGACTGGGACGCCAGAGACTGACGTCCAACACTCTACCGTTGAGCAAAGAACCCTGTTAGTACCGGTTGAAGAAATGTATCGCATCTATAGATGTTATTTTATTTATTTATATTTTTATTTTATTAGCAATATACATATATATATATATATATATATATATATATATATATATATATATATATATATATATATATATATATATATACATACATATATATATATATTTTTGACACCGGATTTTTTTGCAATTGGACATTTGCTTGCATTTTGGCAGCGTTTGTTTTACTTTTTCAAATTTTAAATCTTGGCCTTTGCCAACTTATCTATCCCAGCAATTTCCTCTGATGATAAGATTTTGATATTTGAAAAGCCTGGCTTAAGGAAAAAAATAACTGAATAAATTGTCCTTTTGCGGAATATACCTTGCATTGAGCAACTGAATTGAAAAAAAATCTGCCTTTTGCATTTCTAATTCCTTTTCATCCTTATATATATATATATATATATATATATATATATATATATATATATATATATATATATATATATATATATATTAGCTGGTTTGTCCAGTTCGCTATCACTTCGCAAAGTTAGCTACTTTAAATACTTGAAACATTAATTTAAAATAATAAATAAACATTTCATCCATCATTTTTTGTAAACACGAAACAAAATCTTTATCAATTATTCATATAGATAGATAAACATTAACGTTTTGGTAATTTCGATACAAATTTATTTATCTTATAAATGTGACCGTAAAGAAACGAAAAGAAACAAGAAATGAATCTGGTTTTTCGATGGAAATTTTAAAATAGATCGCAACTTCCTGAAAATCAAGTTTGTTCCTAAAGGAGCATTTGAACACAAATGTTAAATATCTGTCCACTAAATAAAACAATATTGCAAAACAAAACTATTTGTTACTTTAAAACCAAAACAATCATTAAATTAAAAACAATAATATACAATAGTTAATTAATAAAATGTCCTTTTTCAAAACCAATATGCAAATTAGTAAACCTTGCGTCTGATATCGTATCAATATAAGCAGTACATATAAAAGATGGGGTGTCTCTTGTATAAAGTTTTACTAACTTAGAAATACGGAATTTTGTCTTTACTGTGAGTGCGAGATATGAGCCCAACTTTTGCATTTATATATATCTATTAATAATGGAGTTTATGTATCTGTCTGTCTGTCTGTTTGTCTGAAGCCCAAACTATA
Source organism: Sepiola atlantica (assembly GCA_963556195.1). Lineage (NCBI taxonomy): Eukaryota > Metazoa > Mollusca > Cephalopoda > Sepiida > Sepiolidae > Sepiola > Sepiola atlantica. The sequence continues at coordinate 11,822,556 of OY744529.1, forward strand.
CTATTTAAGACTATTGTACATATTATGAAATAGTATAGTATATATTATTTCAGACTAATGTACTATCTTTAAATGCTCAATTCAGAGGCATGGTGTAGTGTAGTATCTCCTCTGTTGTCATGATACCATCCTCCCAGGCATTACCTCTCCCATTTTTGAGAGGTGTAGTATCTGTTCTGTTTTCATATCATCCTCCCAGGCATTAGCTCCTCCTTTTTTGAGAGATGTGGCGGTAGTGTAGTATCTATTCTGTTGTCATGATACCATCTTCCCAGGCATTACCGCCTCCTTTTTTGATGGTGTTGAGGTAGTGTAGTATCTATTCTGGTGTCATGATACCATCTTCCCAGGCATTACCTCCTCCTTTTTTGAGAGGTGTGGAGGTAGTGTAGTATCTGTTCTGTTATCATGATACCATCTTCCCAGGCATTACCTCCTCCTTTTTTGAGAGGTGTGGAGATAGTGTAGTATCTGTTCTGCTTCCAACTAGCAAAAATATGCGACCGGAGGGAGCATATATTTGCTAGTATATATATATATATATATATATATTGTCGGCTTGTTTACAAGTAATACTAATACTTCAAGTTAGCTGCTGATACTTGGTATGACGTATTTTGGCAAACAGTAGAAACTTAAACAAAGCTATTTTGCAACTACAAATTGCACAAACATATTTACTCTATTTACCCAAAAACATATCTTTTGTAAACATTGGCAAATTTTATTTCCCAACTTACCATCAAATCTTATAACTAAATTCACTTGAAAAAAACGTGTTCGTCTTGTTTACATCACAGACAATACTAATACTTCAGTCACCTGCTGCTGATAGGTGCATTCGCTTTAACATATACTGAATTACTTCCCTTCAGTTACACATTTATTTATACATACATTGACGTTTACGAAAAGCTGATGAACTCCACATGGTTAATTTAAACAGGAATTTTTATAAAATTCCGGTTGATACTGTGGGTAAAACCTAGATACTTTTAATGGACGCCTACATTTATATTAAATACATATTTTTCTCTTGTTATTTTATGATCCACCACTTTCGTTGATTTTCTCTGCTGACACGAGATACATAGGGATAAAAAATGTATTTATACAAACATTATTTGGCTATACATTTGCAGGCATGTTTCAGTCAGAGTCATAAATAGACAGACTTCTTCAAGCCTGGCTATTATTAACCAAATAATGTTTGTATAAAGAAAAACATGTATACCTAATAAACAACCTTATTTATATTAACACAGTAAGAATTCGCTGGATTTTTACCCTGTGGATGTAAATTTACTTGGATTGCCCACTCCACTAACTTGAGAGCGTCCCCCTGCTCCTAAAATAAAGAGCCGCTCTTTTCCTCGCTCCATCTGCACCTTAAAATAACCTGTTGAAAAATTCAAAAAGATTTCCAATATTATTTTCAAATACGTCCTAATTTACTGCTTGAAAAAAAAACGACCCCTTCGCTCACGTTCCAGGAGCGCTCTCCTTTCTGTAATGCCACATATATATATATATATATATATACTATTGTGTCCACGTGTGCTTCATGTATAGGTGTATATTTATATAAAATGATAAGAACACAAGTGGGTTGAAAAATAAATAAAAAATAATGATGAATACCCACAGGTATTTGGATTTCAATAGCAATCATCCTAACAAACTTAAGGAATCAATCATATACATTTCCTGCCTACACATTGAACGCATCTGCTCCAGCACAACAGAAAACCAATAAACCTACTCATCTCACATTTTTTAAACAGTAAATATCCCCTCATATTTATCAAAATAGCAGTACAGCAGGCATCCAAACATCAACAGGCAAAAACGATCGACTTACAATAAAACACAACCTAACCAGAATCCCAATGGCCTTCGACTTCAATCACAACACACACAAAGTCTCACAATTATTAACCAAAGATTTCCTACATTTCAAAGCAGACCCAGACATTGCCTCTCTGTTTAACAAACCGCCAATCAATGCCGGAAGACAAACAGCTAATCTATCGATGCTCCTCACATCACCATAGGTAATGTACAATCCAATAAAATCTACTTAACTCTCATGCAGGACTCAAACCCCCAGGTATCATATGCTACAGTGTCAACGCCATCTACTACATTTACTGCAAATATTGCAGTGAGAGCGGTTACGTCGGTGAGACAGGCACTCCATTTCGTGTGAGGTTCAAAAAACACAAAAAGTGATCAGTGACAATAACATCTACTCACACGTGGCACGACATTACAATTTATCAAACTACACAATACATACCATAAAATGCATATTATTACACGCAGGCTCCTATTCCACACAGCATCGTAGAAAGAACGAAATTAAATGGATCTACAAATGAAATACCCACACCAGAGACCTACACTCAAATATCAGAGTTTTGGATCACCTACAAATTCTTTTCACTCCGCCCACCACTAAACACCCTTTTAAAATATGAAAGTATACACAACACCAATACAAATCAAATTAAATATTACAAAATTAATCCACTTCTCCAACACACACACACACACACATCCAAAACTAAACAAAATATAGACAATTGTACACCACAAAAAAAAATTGATTACTAGACACATAGGCAAAACACAGAAATTTCAATTTTAGATATAAATCCTCCAAAAATATTGCTGATCGCATAATAAGCACCCCCCCCCCCCGATCCATACTAGATAATCAAATTTAATATTCGTTTTCCCTCTCTTCTCCTTTCTTTTCCTTCGTTGCTCATCTATCCCGGGGAAAAATAGACAGCAAACGCGCACACATCAAAAACTTTGTCGATCACAGACAACAACCGTCACTCACACCAGACAATCAGATTTAACTAGAAAACATTCGTTTTCCCTATTTTCTCATTCGTTTTTCCTTCCTTATTTATTCATACCGAAGAGAAACAGACAACAAACGCCCACACATCGGACCACGATAAGTGGCCCTTGGTAACCAGATTCGAAAACATTAATTTTAGTTCACAGTTTTCAATAACTCTGTTTACACTTCATTGAAGGCTTGAAGAGGGGAATGGTTCACTAAAATTTCCCAACAAAACTGAAAAAACAAAAAAAAATACAATACACTCAGTACAAAATAGTGAGTTACACGCTTATTCATCATTATTGTTTTTATTCATCTTTCACCCACGTATGCTTATAATTTTCACGAGTGATTACACCCATATATATATATATATGAGTTTAATAACAAGCAGTACAAATAGCTTCATGCAAGATTCAAACACAGTTTGTTGATCACTTTCACTGCTCGTGTAAATTAGCCGCCGACTCGCTATTTACAAAGTTAAATTCCTCCTTAATTATCAGCTAATTCCCTATGGCCGAGGGGTTAATGCTCTTGATTGCGAATCAGTGGCGATTTGTGATCGGGGTTCGCGCCCGCCGACCATTGAGAATTAACTTCCTGCACTGAAGATTGCGTTAGCATGAAACATCGATGTCTGTAGGTAATAAATAGTTAATATTTATTTATAAATATTATATATATATATATATATATATATATAAGTATAAATTTTTATTTATACAAACATTATTGGTTACATATGTGCATACATGTTTCGGTTGCACTTTCTCAGAAAGTCAACCTCATCAGACCAAGAATTTCAGAGAACTGGATGGATTTGAAGTTCTCTGAAATTCTTGGTCTGATGAGGTTGACTTTCTGGGAAAGTGCAACCGAAACATGTATGTAACATATGTAACCAATAATGTTTGTATAAATAAAAATTTATACTTATAAACAGCTCTACTTGTTATTGAGCACTTTTTATAAACACTTGAGTTTCTACGGATTTACATTTACAGAAACTAATACAATACATGTACTATATATATATATATATATATATATATATATAGCAATATTTATAAATAAATATTAAATTATTATTACCTACATACATCGGCGTTTCAAGCTTTTGCTCTCATCAGTGAAGGAAGTGATAATTTCAGACAGTCGCATGGTGCAAACCCGGTTTACAGAGTCAACCTAGACTCCGCACGCTTTTGCTCTACCCCCAAGGCCACCGGGAATTATCACGTGATACAAGAGAAATTAAGTTCTATTTGTGCCTTAATACAGCGGGCAGTAAACAGCAGACAATCAACGAACGTTATCAGAACCTTCATTTATAGCTAAGTGGCAGTTTGTTTTTAATATCTACGAACAGTGCTCAATTTTAATTTCTTAAAGGGGCTTCATAACAATATATTTATAAATAATATTAAATTATTATTACTAACATATGCCGGCGTTTCAAGCTTTTGCTTTCAACAGTGTAGGAAGTGATAATTTCAGAGAGAGAGAGAGAAAGTGAGAGAGAGACGCACACACATAATGTGTATTATTATAATAGAAACAATACTAAATTCGAACACTTATTTTCTGTTTACAGAGACAAGGTCACCTTGACTTAATAAAAATTGTTTTAAAACTTCAAATATGTAATTTGTGTTTGCCAAAAAACATACTTGATTATTATTTAAGTGTTCAACAAATCGAATGACCCGGATGTACAAACTTAATTTGTTTCTTAATTTGCCAGCTTGTCCCATACAATATTTTTCTATTTTCTAGTTTTTGATGAGTTCTATTTCTGTAGCCATTACCACACTTATATATGGTTTTAGAATTAGTTCGTTTTACTTTAACTTCTTTTTGGGAAAATGTTGTTATTATTGCTGGAATGGGTTCACTAGTTGTTTCGTAATTAGCCTGTGTTGCGTTTTAACCTTGTGTCATGCGTGCAGAAAACCGCATTACCTTCATTATTATGAAATCACATGAAAGCTCATACGACATAAAAAGAAACTGGAATCTTAGGAAAATCTCCATCATACCAGTAATTATAGGAGCAACAGGACTAATGAAAAAGAATTTCAAAAGCTATCTGGCGAGTATACCCGGTGAACCGGATGCAAGAGAAATACAAACAACTGCACTTAAAGGAACGGTTAGAATCTTAAAACGATCTCTAGGCTGGAGTGTCTGAAATAGCCGGTGAATGTCTGGCATCCGGTAGGATGACCCATCTCCAGCAAAAACAGAAAGATAAGAAAAATTATCGACATAGTTCGCTGCTTGTTCTTATACGTGTTCTTTTCATGATCCTTATCAACCGAGGGAACACCGCCTCAAAAAGGACTAAGTCAAGACAAAATTGTGTGAAGACAGAGGAAGTTTATTCTGTTTAATTTTCGTTCCAAGGTATTTAATAAGGCTGTATGCAATGCAGGATAAGCCGGAACAGTGAAAGAGATGAACAAAAACAAATAATTAAAGACAATATATGCAATATTTTTCTTCAAGAAATTTAAATATTTATTTTCAGTAAATCTTCCACAAATTATTTTTTTTACTGTTAATAGAATCCGGAATGGCGGCAAATAATTTTGCAATTTCGGGAGTAACTGTCCTTCTAAACAAAAAAGAATTTTATTTGCTTAACAGGGGAGAAACGACCAAGCTGGCTGTTAAATAAAGGATGCCACTTTTTTTTAATGGAATTAGCTCCAGACAAGGCAAGAAACCACTTGATGTAAGGAGCTAACAAGAATGAAAAATGATTAGCACAAAGACAGGGGATGCCTATTGGCCTTAGTCTTGAAAAGACCAAGGCTATAGGTAGGAGGAAAACAGTCTTCAGGGAGAGAGTTCTACAAGCCTGCAGTTCTTAGAAAGAAGCTACTGGAATAGGAAGCTGTCCTACAATGAGGTATCAAAGCAGCGAACTGATGAAGACCACTAGACCAACGAGTCAAACAAGCTGATACAAAAGAAGCAGGGAATAGACTACACAGTTCTGAAGAACACATGCAATAATAGTATTTATAGAAAAGGTTGAGACTAGCCACATCACGTCTGTGAGAGAGAGGATGTAAAGAAGAAGAAAGGGTGTGGCCAATCAAATTACAGATATGTCTCTGCACCTTATCAAAAACCCTATGACAACAGTACTTCATACATGGTCTGATAGTAGATTTGTAAAGACAGAGAATAGCCTCAAGTGTGAGAAAGTGTTTGGTGCGATAGAGAGAACCGACTTTACGAGAAACAGAAAGAGCAATGGATCTTATATATATGAACTCCAAAAAAGATTTGATGAGAGAGAAAGACCAAGAAGTTTCAGAGTCGATTTCTCCTCAAGAGCAGAGCCATCCATGAGAATCTCTGGAAGAAAAGGGACACGCCTACGATTGAAAGACACGAGCTGAGTCTTAACAGGATTAAACGAAACAAACCATTTTGTACCCAATCCGCAACTGAACCCAGGTCACCTTCTAGATCAAGTGCATATTTTGACTGATCCGAAGGGGGTGGGCGAGAAGCAACACCAGAATAGAGAGTGGTATCATCAGCATGGATGTTAATTTTCTGAATAATATTCACTGTAAGATCATTTATATAGAGAAGAAACAGTGTTGGGACTAGAATAGAGCCCTGAGGAACACCAGCATTGATAGGTAAAGAGAATAAAAATTGCAGAAAATATAAGTTCAACAGAATATTGATCATAAAATATTTCATTTGTTTATTAATTATATTTTCTCTTATTATTTATTTATGCTTTTTATTATACCTTGTATATTATACCTTTTTAATTAATATATTTATTTTATATTAATTAAGTATTATTTTTATTCAATTCATAATTTCTTATATAAATTCAAAACGAGTGAAATATTTTTGTTCATTTTTTTTTAAATTAGTTTATAAAGGCTCGGTATGTTTCTTATAATAATTTTAATATATTTATTGAAAATTGATATATATTTATATATATTTTAGAGGTGAAAGATGAGAATAAAGAATTGTAAAGATACAATATTTATTAAAACATCAAAAAGTTCAGAGCGAGGAGCCTCATATCCTTAATCCATGGATTTTCAAAGATTAAAATCTTCTCATCAGAGAGAGAGAGAGAGAGAGAGAGAGAGAGAATTAAATAAACATTGGTGACAATCTACACTAATCAATTCGTGTTTCAATGCCTCAGCGTCTTTTCAAGCCGTGTCAGAAAGTATAAATCAGTTTTTAAATCTGTCCAGAAAACCCAAGGTGAAAAGAAGGGAAAATAAAGGAAAGGAATTTTTTTTAAAAAGAGGAAAAAAGTTAAAAGGTCCTGTGACCAGTTAATTCGGTCAATCAGTCTCGTCTACATCCTGATGTCATCTCCTCCTCGCTATAATGTCATGGGTTTTCACCTCAGCTAATTTAATTATGAAATAAAACCTTATTTTGAGTTAAAACACTAAGATATATTTTCTATGTATAAAAAAACAGTTTAACCGTTCTCCCTACACAATTATGTTAAATCTGAAAAAGATATTCATATTAGAAAATTATAAATCATATCGCTACCAATTGAAGAGCGGTACTTCCACTAAACCCTATCATCATTATACGGGTGTTTACAATATAGTAGGTAATTTGAATATCTAAGTTTTCTTCATGTATTATTTTTGTTTTGTTTTTGTTTTTGAAAAGGAGAGAGTTTCTCCCGAAATATTAAAATTATTTTCCATCACGGATTTTATTAATAGTAAATGAAAACATTTTTTTACTGTAAAATAAATAGATAAATGTTTTGAAAGAAAAATATTGCATATATTGTCTTCAATTATTTGTTTTTGTTCATCTTTTCTTTAATCGCTCTTAAATACCTATTTACCTGCAATGCTTCAAGCAAACTACTATGCCCTCATATATATATATATATATATATATATATATATAAATAATGCACAAGCTACTTTTCTAAGACTTTTCTAGGACTTTCTTTTTTTATCGTTGTTCTTCCTTGCTTTTTAAGTTTGACTTTTATTTTTATTTTTATTTTTTATTTTTTCCTCTTCTCTTCTTAAGTGACCTCAACTATTACAACGCCACATTGTGTTTTGTCGGCAGTTGAAACCAGTATTCCAGACATTTAATTTCCCTGATGATCTGCCAAGCAAGTAACTGCTTGGTAGTGAAACACGTGTAGGAAAAAACATTTAATTTGAATAAATAGTATTTGTAAGAAAAAATATCTTTAATGGTGATCATTGGTGTCTTGAAAGGAATGCTTTGGTAAGCCTTCATAAAATCACATATAAATGCTCTGTACTCTGTAATCGAGTATCATCGAGCTTGTTTTTTATTGGAACAACCCCGGTCTTCACTGAATGATCCATTTTATAAGTGAAAAATCTAAATCTATATATATATATATATATATATATATAAATAAATTATGCATTTTTCTTTCTTATGGTGGTATGGTAATAGTAAACGAAAACATTTTTTTACTGAAAAATAAATAGATAAATGTTTTTAAAGAAAAATATTGCATATATTGTCTTCAATTATTTGTTTTTGTTCATCTTTTCTTTAATCGCTCTTAAATACTTATTTACCAGCAATGCTTCAAGCAAACTACTATGCCCTCATATATATATATATATATATATATATATATATATCTATATATATATATATATATATATATATATATATATATATATATATATATATATATATTAAATAATACTAAAATTTGATGTTTAATATATATATATATATATATATATATATATATATATATATATCTATATATATATATATATATATATATATATATATATATATATATATATATATATATATATATATACACACCTCCTTTTTTTCACCTATTATAAAGAATCTCAGGCGAACACCACTAACAGGGGTGATCTATTATATAAAGTAATGCGGCAATTCTTTTGCATGTGTCAGAAACTACACAACATACACTTACAAACCTTACATCATTGGATTCAGTGTCACCCCGATCTGGTTATGGTAAAACAAATACTGTAATATTCATTCTTTTGGGGTCACCAGGGACCAAATTACTGCAGAGGAATGGGGGCCTAAAATCCTTTCTTCATTCTTACTGGCAGTTGTTTAAGAAACAACACTGAAAGTAAGTAAAATAGTCAGTAAACTTTATTTTTATTTTTTTTTTCATTCTTTAAATTATATTGAACCAGTTGAGAGAGAGAGAGAGAGAGAGAGAGAGAGAGAGAGAGAGAGAGGGAGAGAGAGAGAAAGAGAGAGAGAGAGAGGGGGAGACTTAGAGAGTACTCGGCGGAAGAGGCAGAGCGAGAGATATGTTTTATAAGATGTTACACACCTATCTTATTATTGTCTATGGGGAAGGGTTAAACTACCATTCTTACTAATATTTGTTTCAAAAACAACACTGAAACTAGGTTTAACAGTCATTCAACTTTCTTTTCCTTTTTTTCTTTATTATTTATTTCTATTACATCGAACCAATTGACAGAGAGGGAGTAGTCGGTGGGAAATGCAGAGAAAGAGAGAGAAAGAGAAGTTTTAAAATATGTTACACATTCTTTTTTACTATTGCCTGAGGGGAATAATTTTTCTAATTCTGACTGGGAGTTGTTTCAAAACCAAACCTGAAACTATGTCAAACAGTCAAACAACATTCTTTTTTTTCTTTTCTTTCTTTCTTTTTACTTATTTTCTATTATGAGAAAGAGGGGGAGATGGAGATAGAAAGAAAGAGGGACTGGATAGTGGGTGTGACAGACAAACAGACAGACAGACAGAGAAGTTTGAAAAGTTGTTACAAACCTTTTTTATTATTGCATGGGAGCTGCAAAATACATTTTTCATTCTTATAGATATTTGTTTTAAAAACAACACTGAAACTAGGTAAAAAGTAATTCGACTTTTTCCTTTCTCTCTTTCTTTCTTTCTTTCTTTCTTTTATTATACTTTCTTTCTATCATATTGACAAGTTTAGAGAGCGAAAGAGAGAGCGAAAGAAAGAGAGAGGGGGAGAAAAAGAAAGATATAGCTAAAGAGAGAGCGGGATTAGTTGGTGGGAAAGGTAGAGAGAGTGAGAGAAAAGTTTTAAAGGAAACATGTTGCACACACACTTTTTTGTTTTTGTAATCCATGCTCCTGGACAACGCCGGAGAGCCCTGCTGATAAATAATAAATCACTTAAGTTTCTTCCATTCCTGGCAGTTACTCTTATCTTTTAAGTCCAAAACGGAGACGGTTTTCTTTGTTTTAAAACTCACAGTTGTCAGAAAACTTCTGTGTCCCTCTTACCTGTTTCACGTGGGCAACCGACAACCGCCATATTGTTAGTTGCCATGCCAACCAACTATACGCAGACAATAATAGAAATTTAAAAAAAATCCCTTTCCGAGTAGAGAAGTACTCTGCATTAGCTAAGTAGATTATAATAATCTGACTTTCAAATTCGTATAACCCACATTGAATTGATATATATATATATATATATATATATATATATATATATATATATATATATATATATATATATATATATATATATATATATATATATATATATATATATATATATATATATATATATATAGTTTTTCATGGTAAACAACTGATGATCCCTTAAATAATGTTACAAGAAAACTAATATAATAACTGTAAAAACTAAATTGACTTACATGAGTGATTTTCCACTGAACGACTTGGGACAAAATTACTGTCTCTATGTCTGTCTGTCTGTCTGTCTATCCAATGTGTGCATTTTCCTAATCCAACACAAACCTAGAACTCATGCCAATTATAAATGAATGTAACCGGAGGTTTGTTATTAGCAAAAGTAAATCAGGATGACCATGTTCCCCTCTGTAGCATTGATAGAATTTAAATCTAAACATTGGATTCTGACTTTAGGACCAATCAAGAGTAGGTGAGATAATTTCGTACACAAGAAGCACAAATTCTTTTCTCTTTTTTTCTGCAATTTAACAAATACTTGATAGTAAAAAAAAAAGTATAAATTGAAAAAGTAAACATACTAAATAATATGTAGCCGATACGAAAACATTTTTCATCTTGAGGATTTTTAAACCCTACCCACCCCCCTAATGATTTGCGGATTTTCATAACATAGCATTTAAAATCCAGAAAAAGTTTAGAAACTCCACAGAGATGAGTACTTCAGTCTAAGAAAATTGTCATTTAAGCCAGAATAAAAATGCTAACAATTTGTATTATTCGAACTACTATTCTCATCATTCTTGGTGGTCATTTTGAAAATGTATGAAGGCGGTATAATATGGAAAATATGTCTGTTAGAAAATGAGTCCCCGGTGTAATGGGTGACAGGCATAGTAGATGTGACTGTGATGGTGTGTTCTCTTCCTTTATTCATGACTAATAAAAAATGAAATATTGATCAGGATTAAATGAAATTGAGTGAAAATAAAAATTTTCTTTTTTAAAGTGTAGATTAATGATTAGCTTAAATAACTGACGAAAAAGATTTTTTTTATCTATCTTCTGTTATTAAAGCTATTCCTGTCAAAGAAATAGGGGAAACACTGACTTTACTTTATCTATTGATATATTTGATTTATATAGATATGAATACCTTCATAGGAGTCTAAATGCTCCATTATTTAACATGGCTACATTGCAATTTGTCTGCTATAAGGTAACGCATCTGGATATCTCAGATGCTAGGGAGTGTGGTAGACCAAGGAAGACCTGGCGCGATATGGCTGCATTTAACCTGAATGATGCCGACCCTTTTGGATCCGACTGCACGGAGAGCAGGCATGAGACGATGTAGACTGGCATTGCCCACTCCAGAGTTTGGAACACTCGCAACACCAACGAAGAAGAAGAAGAAGAAGAAGAAGAAGAAGAAGAAGAAGAAGAAGAAGAAGAAGAAGAAGAAGAAGAAGAAAAAGAAGAAGAAGAAGAAGAAGAAGAAGAAGAAGAAGATGAAAGAAGAAGAAGAAGATGAAAGAGAAGAAGAAGAAGAAGAAGAAGAAGAAAAAGAAGAAGAAGAAGAAGAAGAAGAAGAAGAAGAAGAAGAAGAAGAAGAAAAAGAAAAAGAAAAAGAAGAAGAAGAAGATGAAAGAAGAAGAAGAAGATGAAAGAGAAGAAGAAGAAGAAGAAGAAGAAGAAGAAGAAGAAGAAGAAAAAGAAGAAGAAGAAGAAGAGAAGGAGGAAGAAGAAGAAGAAGAAGAAGAAGAAGAAGAAGAAGAAGAAGAAGAAGAAAAAAAAGAAGAAGAAGAAGAAGAAGAAGAAGAAGAAAAATAGAAAGAAGAAGAAGAAGAAGAAGAAGAAGAAGAAGAAAAAGAAGAAGAAGAAGAAGAAGATGAAAGAAGAAGAAGAAGATGAAAGAGAAGAAGAAGAAGAAGAAGAAGAAGAAGAAGAAGAAAAAGAAGAAGAAGAAAAAGAAAAAGAAGAAGAAGAAGAAGAAGATGAAAGAAGAAGAAGAAGATGAAAGAGAAGAAGAAGAAGAAGAAGAAAAAGAAGAAGAAGAAGAAGAAGAAGAAGAGAAGGAGAAGAAGAAGAAGAAGAAGAAGAAGAAGAAGAAGAAGAAGAAGAAGAAGAAGAAGAAGAAGAAGAAGAAGAAGAAGAAGAAGAAGAAGAAGAAGAAGAAGAAGAGGAAGAAATGTTTAAGGCTGCAACTGACTATATTTCTATATCTAATATCTGTCTAGTTCTCTGACTGGATCAACTAATCTACTATATGCACAGAGGGAAACCTGACCTTGGGGTCAAGCCCTGTCTATCAAACTAAATAATTGTTATGGTGCCGTACCTACCTACGGAGAACTAATGGACTCGTCCACCTTATAAATACGGGAAGCACGTGACACTTGTTCTCTTCTTCCCCGGCAAACCGGCAATGGCGGTTGAGAGCACCATCTCCTTGTATCTCTTTCTTTCTATTATATAATATATACCTTTGTTCATTTAAACCATGTGTTCCTGTGTCATTCATCAAGCCTTACCTAGGTCCACAACAATAATATTGGCAACATATGTCAAGTGATCTAATACTAACAACAGCAAAATATATATATATATATAAGTTTTCATTGGTTTGGACACATAGGTAAAACAAGAAATCAGTTGGGATTTACTTGCTTCAGCAATATGTGGCAGAAGGCTGGAAGGTGGGGAAAACCAGCTCCTCTGAGGAGGCACTCTGTTCGAGTGCAAAAATAGTTGCACAAGGACCCATCAGTATTCCCCTGTAGAGACAGCTCAGGCGATCGGCAATAAACTCGAAGGAAGGTGTAATGCCTGGGAGAGGGCACCTCCTAGGACAGAGCCGAACCATACCTCATTTCCATAAAGTAGCGTCTGATGATTCGAGTCAACTCCTAGGTTGCCAAAATGATGCCCCAATGCGAACCAAGGCTGGTAGGACAACTGACGAATACCCAATTATCCTATGTGTACAAACTAATAAATAAGCATGTGTAACAACAATACCTAAGCCAAAGATTGCTGCTAATAAGTAAAGAATAGTGAGAAATGGTAGTTTGGTAGTTTGGTAGTTTTGTTTTACAGCATATCAACCCTTTTTGGGTTATTTAATGTCGAATCTGGTCATTATAGTGAAAGTTTTTATGCTTCAAGTTCTTTATATCTTCAAATGTTTAATCAGGGTTTTTGGTTTGGTAGTTTTGTTTTACGGCATATCAACCCTTTTTGGGTTATTTAATGCCGAATCTGGTCTTGTTTTCTTCTCTTTTTTGTTTCTTTCCCCTTTTAATATCTGTTTCTATTTAACCCATAGTTGGGACCCTAACAGGTACTACCACTCCGGGTCAGGGTGGACCTGGGAGCAATGGTAATTAAGAGGAGGCTCCACATTCCCCAAAGTCCGTAAGCCGGATCTCACCATCGGATGTAGTTTATGGTCATATCCAGGACCGGGAGTAGGGTAGGAAAAATAAAAATAAAAAAGGGGAGGGAGAAAGGGAGAGGGGCTGTTGTTTTTGTTTTTGGTTTTGTAGAACATAATTAAGTTTTACAAACAAAAAAAAAAACAAAAAAAAAAAAACGTCAATGTAGGTGAATTTCGTCTCAGGGAGCCACAGGGCAGCCTGATCTGGTATCACCAGAATAGTGAGAAATAAATTCGTGATATATATTTGACGAAAATTAGTGAACAGTGATACTTATTTAATTGTGTTTAAGTGTATGAGTCCAGTGACTTACATCCATCTGGTCTTGACTGAATACATTATCGAATTTGGATTAGTGTTACTGTTTATCTATTTATTTTTGCTTTCTTTCGTTCTATCGAATCAATATCAAATGAATATTAAAGGCTTTTGTCAGCTCTCTCCTCATTTATCTTCTATATAATATAGTAAAGTCTATTTTTCCCCTATTGCTTTGGCTATTATAGATTTTGAATACAAAAACTTCATATGCTAATCTGTTCCACTAACCACTTAGAGCACATCCTAATGCATGTTTCCAGAAAATATGCCTATACTTTTCTTCTTTCAAAATATCTTACATTTATTCCAGATTAGCTGCTTCTCCCAACTACGTATCCCACAAAGAAGATGGCAGATATTTTCACTCTCCTACGTCCCTCACATTCATCGAGGAATTTCCTTAATCGAGATACTTTAATTATTTCATTTTTTAATTCTTACTATTACCCTAGATATAAATAAATATAAATAACGAACGCTCTATCAATTTCAATTTCATTCATCAAGACGTTATGATTGTATTCGAGGAATAAAGAAATATCAGATTGGATGTCAAATACACAGACCCTTATTCGTAGTTAGCACAACCTTTCTTCGACTATTCATGTCTTATTTTATTTCTCTATAACTCTTTTCTTCTCATATTCTTCATGTGAAACAAAGAACATTCACTATTTATTCAGATTTAAACATTAAATTCTGTCTATTCCATATACATTTTTTACATTCACGAATAGAGCGGAATATACCGATTAACAGAACAGCTTGCGGCATGCTTTTCGAGAATTTTCAACATGGCGGTTTTGCTGGTGGCATTCACGTGCGTAAATTATTACTAATTTATACTTTTTCGACAATCTGTTATATCGTAAGAAAAAATCTCCAACCAAGCGCCGGAAAGAGGACACATTCTTTTCGCTAGAATTCATCTATTAAATATGTTTTTATTAACGCAAATAGGTCACACGTTACTACGTAAACGTTAACGACAAAGCGAAAGAAAATTGGTTGCCTTTTGGAGAATTCTATGGCTTGCAACTAATATAATACTTTCTTTCTAACTTTTGTTTTTTTTTTTAATCTTTTTTTTACGAATTGAAATAGTCTCCAGTGTTTTTTTATTGATTTTTATAAACAACAAGACATCTGTTTACGGTATGTTAAGCTTCGCGAATATTTGTTTGTCACCTTTACTTTTTCTGTGTGCTGTGGTTATTATCTACCCTGAACTATACTGGCCAACTAAAGAATGCACTCTTCTATTTAAAAGTATAAAACGAAGACTCACTCCACACATGTGCAAGATTGAAAGTGAAGCTTTTTCTCTTTCTGGCCTTGGGCTTGAAGTTAGTCGGACGCGCCCGGCCTAGCTCTACATTATTCTACATGTTTTTCACACCTCTGATGCCGTTTCGTCAGATCTCACTCTGGTAGTAGTTTAGACGAGACTCTCAAGCAGCTATTCATCTAACCATGCCCCTTTTCTACTAATCGCAGATTATTCTTAGGATAGTTGTCAGATAATATCAAAGTGTCGCATTTACTTTGCAATGTCCCTGCATATCTCTATAACTTGTTTGCCCTGGCAATTCGTGTTTATTTCGATTGGTGTTTAGGGACTTTTTAATGTTAGAAATTATGTCTGCAATTCCCACCCCTTTGTATCTCTTATGTTTTATTATCTCCCTCTTCTTACATTAGTCTTTGATAAACCTTCTCTGTGAGAAATAAATTTAGGCGATTGTCAGGAATAGTTAACAGAAAAAAGAGAAAAAAAAAACAAATGGTCAACAAATGTTACCAAAGGCAATAAAATTTACTTTTCTACCTATCTGTCTAATTTTGTTGTGTGTTTTAAAGTATTTTAAAGCGCTTTTATATATTTTTATCGTTGCATTCCGAGTCTTGTAAAACCAACGAATTCAACATTGCACCGGATTTTACTCGATGTGAAGCCTCGATAATCGCCCAAAAATCGAAAATTACACAAAAATATAGCTAATAAAAATATACAGATCGATTGAAAATTAATTTTTCGACCGATTAGTGACAATTATTAGCTGTATTTTTTAAATTAATTTTCTGATTTTTTGAGTTGTTAAACATACAACATCGAGGCTTCACATTGAGTAAAATGCGGTGCCAAGTTGAATTCGTCAGGTTTACAAGACTCGGAAGGCAACAATAGAAAATTAAAATAAAAGCATTTTAAAATACTTTAAAACAAAAAAAGAGGCAGGTAAATAGAAAAGTAACTTTTATTGCCTTTGGTAACAGTTATTTGTTGACTATTTTCTTCTTTCACCTTTTTTTCTGTTAACTATTCTTGAAAATCGCCTAAATGTATATACGTATGTGTGATTACAAACGTGTCTTCAGTTCTATAACATTAGCTGGAACTGGAACTTGTTTTGACACTTTAATCTTCTCTCGCACAGATTTCATTCCTTTAGCGGACATCTTATGTCCAAGATAGGTTATCTCTAACTACATATATTTAGTTATTTTTAAAATTTCTTTCTTTTTCTTTTTTACTAAGAGTAACCACTTATCAAGACCAAAAGCCAGTCGAGGATAAGGGTTAATGAGATGGATAGATTGACAGTTGGATGATGAAGAATATTACGAGACGATTGAAAACGATGAACGGAATGAACTAAATTTGGTTATTTATGAGGCCGGTTTATGAAAAGTATTTGTTGGCATTAGAATTTAAAGACGACCATGTTGCAGTCTGCAGGAAAGCAATCCCATGGTAATGTGTTGTACAAATAAGAAGTTTATGGAAAGAAACTCTGTTCATGGAAATTCTGTTCTATGTTAAACACATGGAGGAAGAAAGGAAAGTTTTTTCAATTGTGGTAGGGAGACGAGTACTTGTTATGAATGTCTTACAAGGATGAACCAGTGATTGGGCTCAGTCACCAATAGCATTCTAATTGAATAACGGAGAATATTGTCCACTGTATTTTATATCTTTTTTATATGGATGATATAATTTTTACTACAGAACTAATATTTTAATTGAATAACAGAGAATATTGTCCACTGTATTTTATATCTTTTTTATATGGATGATATAATTTTTACTACAGAACTAATATTTTAATTGAATAACGGAGAATATTGTCCACTGTATTTTATATCTTTTTTATATGGATGATATAATTTTTACTACAGAACTAATATTTTAATTGAATAACGGAGAATATTGTCCACTGTAGTTTATATCTTTTTTATATGGATGATATAATTTTTACTACAGAACTAATATTTTAATTGAATAACGGAGAATATTGTCCACTGTATTTTATATCTTTTTTATATGGATGATATCATTTTTACTACAGAACTAATATTTTAATTGAATAACGGAGAATATTGTCCATGGTATTTTATATCTTTTTTATATGGATGATATAATTTTTACTACAGAACTAATATTTTAATTGAATAACGGAGAATATTGTCCACTGTATTATATATCTTTTTTATATGGATGATATAATTTTTACTACAGAACTAATATTTTAATTGAATAACAGAGAATATTGTCCACTGTATTTTATATCTTTTTTATATGGATGATATAATTTTTACTACAGAACTAATATTTTAATTGAATAACGGAGAATATTGTCCACTGTATTTTATATCTTTTTTATATGGATGATATAATTTTTACTACAGAACTAATATTTTAATTGAATAACGGAGAATATTGTCCACTGTATTTTATATCTTTTTTATATGGATGATATCATTTTTGCTACAGTTGTTATTCGGCTCTTTGTATTTAGTCTAAAACCATACTGAGGATCTTTGTGTTTTCCACATTATTTCTATAGTTACAATTATATCATCATAGTATACAACAATATATGAAATACCTTGGACAATATCCTCTGTGATTCATCGGAACATCACTGGTATGCTTGAGATTTCAACATAAAGCTCATTGTGTCGTTGATGTGTGTGCATATAGATTTGCCTCATCGTCCAGCGATACTTTCAGATATGCATGGCTTAAATCTAATTTACCGCACTTTTGTTCACCTGCCAAAGATCTAAATAATTCATTAATCAATGAGGTATTGTTCGATTTTACTCGCTTGATTATTAATTTCTAATCAGCATACAGGTGGACCGAACCATCTGGTTTCACTTGCAAGAGCACAGCTACAGCCGAGTCGGAAAAGTTATATCTTCCACTTTCAGTGTTCTGAATTCTTTATCTTTTTTTGTGTCCTTCTTTGCAAACGGTAAGGAATGAATCTTCAGAAATTTTGGAGCATCGCCTTTGTTATTTTAATTTTTGCTTTGGTGCCCTGCAATTGACCAAGTTTATTTTGGAAAACCTTGGGAAATTTTTCCAATACCTTGGCTACATGGTGTATTTGTAAATTCACCGCTGAGACAATAGCTACCAAACAATTGTCGTCCATTTTTCTGGAATCAGGAGTAAATCTGCTGATATCATGTTTTGTTCTACCTGAACTTTTAGCTCTCTTACTGTTGGCAGCAATTTTCCCCGTATAAGTAATTAGTTATTTTAAACTTCCCCTGAGTTTCCTATGGGATAAAAAAAGCGAACTAATAAATTAATATATCTATTAATAATAGAGTTTATGTATTTGTCAGCCATAACTATACTATTTAAGACTATTGTACTTATAAAAAAATATTTTGGGGGTGGGGGAGGGTAAAAATGTTGTTTATTTGGGGGGGGGGGTCTAAATTTTTTTATTATTTTAACTAAAAATATTTCTTTGGGTGGGGGAGAGTAAAAAGTTTTGTTTTTTTTGGAGTCTGAAATTTTTGGGGGGCCCATCCCCTCAAAAATTTCAGACTCGAAATTTTTTTTTATTCTAAAAATATTTCTTTGGGTGGGGGAAGGTAAAACAAATTTTTTTTTGGAGGGGGTGGGAGTCGGAAATTTTTTAGGGGGTCGAAATTTTTTTTTTTATTCTAAAAATATTTCTTTGGGTGGGGGAGGGTAAAAAAATTTGGGGGGGGGGGGTCGAAGTCCAACATTTTTTGTTTTTAACTAAAAATATTTCTTTGGGTGGGGAATGGTAAAAAAAAAATTAGGCGGGGGTGGGGTGGGGTGGGGGTAAAAAAATTTTTTGCTCCGAATCAAAGAAAATCGATGTCTCACCACTCAAGAAATATGACTGGGGCGCCATTGGTTTACGGGTGAGCATTCATTTCTGACACGGCAGCCTAGCAAAAATGGACGACCGTAGGGAGGCTATTTTGCTAATAATAATAATAATAATAATAATAATAATAAACTGTGCCCCCCTCCCCCCAAAAAGGCATCAGCCTTGGCTGATACCACACAAAATAGGCGTGAAGGATCAAGGATGATGAAAAGATCGAGGAGGGAGAGCACTAATCAGACCTCCACTGGATGAGTGCGAAGAGTACTGGGACCTTGAGGAGGTTTATTACCACTTAAATCCCAGTGGTTGTTGCCAGTGAGAAATCAATGGTAAACGGCTGTTGCGATAATGCAAAGTCATTTGCAAACGTTATCTAAAGAGGTGGAGAGTACTGGAAATTTGGTGAGACTTGTTGTCACCCAGACTCCAGGGAACACCATTAATTATTATCAGTGAGTAATCTCTAATGATGACTTGTGCGAGAACTCCTAGTGAGTAAAAATAACAATAATAATAATAATAATAATAATAACAATAATAATAATAATAATAATAATAGCTGAAATATTAAGGAAAATCCTCGAGTGTGGAAACTAAACCACATAACTAGATGACACCGACCAACCACAGGTAAGTTTAAACAGTAATAGAACAAAAAATATAGAAAGAACTTTATACAAATCCAAGGGAATTGAAACTATCAGAAATCCATTAATCTAACATCCGCCTTCCAAAATAAAATGGTGACACCAACCTCGGTTGGTCATGAAGGGTCTGAGAGGATGGAAAGACCAAAGAGGGAGAGCACCAACCAGATACCTGCTGGAAGAGTGCAGGGAGTACAAGAACTTTGAGAAGACTAATTGCCACTCAAATTACAGAGAATGTCAATGGTACATTGCCAGCGAGAAATCAATGGTAAACGGTCGTTGCGATAACACAAAATGATTTTCAGTGGTTACCGAAAGAGGTGTAGAGCACTGGAAATCTGGGAGAGACTTGTTGTCACTCAGACATTAGAGAACGTGACTTCTTATTACAAGTGAGTAAGTAATAATAATGTCTTGTATGAGAACTCCAAGTGAGTAAGTAATAATAATGTCTTGTATGAGAACTCCAAGTGAGTAAGTAATTATAATAGTCTGAAACTCCTAACATAGATATATGAGAAAAAATTCCATAATCTGACACCCCCTACTCTGCTCCACAGAAAAATGGTAGTGGCCCCAACATCAGCTGGTACCAAAGAAAATGGTTGTGAAGGGTCTGAGAGGATGGAAAGAACAAGGAGGGAAAGCATCATACAGACCTCGACTGGAATGGCACGGAGTGTACTGGAATCCTGAGGAGGATTATTGTCACTCAAATTCTAGGGAAAGCCATCAGCAGTTATAAGCACGAACCCAATAGTAAACGGCTGGTGCGAGAACGCAAAATGATTTGAAATGGTGATCAAAAGAAGCAGAGAGTACGGGAAATCTGGGGACACTTGTTGTCACTCAGACTCTGGGTAACATCACCTGTTTTTAACAGTGAGCGATCCTTGATAATGACTTGTGTGAGAACTTCTAGTGAGTAAGAAATAATAATACCCGAATACAAGAACAAACACGACTGAGTGGGGAAAGAAGTACACTGGGAACTATGCAAACAACTGCATTTTGAACATGCAGACAAATGGCAGATACACAAACCGTAGACAGTTCTGGAAATGAAAAATCACAAAATCCTCTGAGACATGGAGATACAAACAGTTAAACTCATCCAAGCAAGGAGACCGGACGTCATAATAGTTAACAAGAAGGAAAAAGACTCGTAGATTTTGCCGTCCCAGCAGACCATAAGATAAAGATCAAAGAGATGGAAAAACAAAGCAAATACACGGAACTGTCCAGAGAATGGAAAGGAATATGGAACATGAAGAAAGTCGATATTATGCCAATAATCGTAGGAGCACTAGGAACAGTCCGAATAAACCTGGAAAAAAGACTAGGAGAAATTGGAATCAAAGGGAAGACTAAGACTATACACTGAACGGCAATGATGAAAACAGCTGAAGTCTTAAGGAAAATCCTTGAATGCGGAAACCAACCTACATAAACAATGAACCCTAACCAGCCACATGGAAACTGCAACAGAAGTAAAACAAAAAGATAGAAGGAACACTACATGAACCCAAGGGAACTGAAACTGCAAGAAATCTTATAAACTGTGCTCCCTCCCCCCCAAAAAAAATTGACATTAGCTTCGGCTGATACCACACAAAATAGTTGTGAAGAGTCAAGGAGGATGGAAAGACCGATGAGAGAAAGCACTAACCAGACCTCCACTGGAAGAATGTGGAGAGTACTGGGCCGTTGGAGAAGACCAATGGTCGCTGCCAGAAAGAAATCAACAGTAAATGGCTGTTGCGATAACACAAAGTCATTTGCAATAATTATTGAAAAGGGTGAAGAGTACTGAAAATCTGAAGATCTGAAAGACTCCAGGAACACCACCAGTTATTAACAGTGAGCAATCACTGATAATGAGATATGTGAGAACTCCTAGTGAGTACATAATAATAATAATACGTATTTATGTAATTATAGAATCAAAAACAATTGCCCATTGATAAATAACTGTATAACAACTAATTTAATACGTCTAAAGCAACAGTAGGATGAGCACACTCTAGCCTACAAAAAATGACTGAGGAGCTGGGTCATCATTCCTTGGTAAGGGCGCTTCAGGCAATTAGCCATAAACTAACCCCTTCCTAAAGAGAAGTTAAAGCCTGGGAGGGTGGACCTACTAGAACTGAACAGAACCATACCTCAGTTCGACAGCAACAAAGCCACTGTCGGACTGATTGTTAAGGGCGCATCCCCGACTGGTACAAACAACACCGACTCAAGTTGTGCCCGACTAAGGATATCTATTTGGTGACAAAGAAGATGGCAAGAAGAGCAATCTACAAAACTGTTGTGAAGTTGTTCCATAGTAAATAATAAATAAAGGAAGTCAAGTCGAGGGTTGGTTTATTGTTAAGCTTTTATCTAAGAAACAATCACCGATTTATTAATTATTATTCAAAGAATGTGTATAGGATATTATTGGCAAACAATATTAAAAAAGCATCACCTTATTATTATTATTATTTTTATTATTATTACTATAATTATTATTATTATTATTGTAATAATAATAATAATAATAATAATAATAATTATCTGTTGTGAAACTTGAAAAGAAAAATAAAGGTATCAGTGTATTCAATTATTTCAATAATTGAAAATGTCTTACGCGTTTTTTAGTTTTCGATTTTTGGTAGCAAGTTTTGAATTTGTGGTTTTTTTTCTTCGCTTAACTACTCAGTAGTTAATTTGCTGTTAATCCTTGCGAATCCAAATATCTGACTAAGATGGGTTTTTTTCCGTGAAGATCTTGCGAATCACTTTGGGTGATTTTTTTTTTTTTTTGGCAGTGAACTCGTTTCGATTCCTCGTCGCCAATCTGTTGTGAAGTTGTTCCACAGTAAATAATAAATTAAGGAAGTCAAGTCGAGGGTTGGTTTAACAAGTGTATTAACAAAGTAAGAAAGTGACTAGCTCTTGGCTAGACAGTTACAAGACTGTGTTTTGTCTTCTGGTGTCTCGCACTATTTATAGTGACAACCGGTGTTGTTTCTCCTGTGTAAGAACGGCCGGTGTAACAAAAACCCCAGGTAGAGGCTGAGCAAGCTAGGTTGCGATGACGAGAAGAATGAAGTATCCAGGATAGCATAATAGATGACAAAGTTTGTGTGCAAGAAGTGTAAGACAATGGAGATGGATGAGGACTCAGATGTGGAGAAAAAAGTTAATTTCTAAAAGTCGTCCAACACGTGCCCCAGCATGTAAAACAGATATTAAACCGTACACGACGATGATGGGCAACCTCATTGAAAGAAGTCGGTAATTTATCCTGCATTTCACTTCCAATAT
>OY744529.1:11850776-11955776 GCA_963556195.1 Sepiola atlantica
GTTATATTTAATGCTACCAAGACAAAGCTCCTTTTCAAAATTGGATGGTTATATTTAATGCTACCAAGACAAAGCTCCTTTTCAAAATTGGATGGTTATATTTAATGCTACCAAGACAAAGCTCCTTTTCAAAATTGGATGGTTATATTTAATGCTACCAAGACAAAGCTCCTTTTCAAAATTGGATGGTTATATTTAATGCTACCAAGACAAAGCTCCTTTTCAAAATTGGATGGTTATATTTAATGCTACCAAGACAAAGCTCCTTTTCAAAATTGGATGGTTATATTTAATGCTACCAAGACAAAGCTCCTTTTCAAAATTGGATGGTTATATTTAATGCTACCAAGACAAAACTCCTTTCCTTGAACAATTATAAGAAACCTTACCAACTACTGATTGCCATGGCTGATAGCATCCTTCCTGAGAGTCCAACATCCAAACTCCTTGGCCTAACATTCACAGGTAACATCAATTGAAATAAATACATAGGAGATACTGCCAAGTCTGCTGCAAAGAAGGCGGGCTCCCTTTACCGGGCGAGAAAACTTCTCACACCTGCCAGTATCCTACATCTCTACAAAGTCATCATTCGCCTATGCATGGATTACTGTTGCCACATCTGTGCTGGTGTACCAACCACTAGTCTCTTCTTTTTGGAAAGTCCAAAATAGAGTCTCTAACCTAATAGGTCCCACACTGTCTACCAAGATCCAGCCCCTGTCCCATCGCCGCAATGTTGCATCGATGTGCTTGCTTTACAAGTACTTCAACAGAATGTGCTTAGACGAGTTTGCTGCACTTGTGGCCCACCCCTTCACTGTAGAGGTCCTCAGATGTGGGTTTTCTGCTCTAATAGCTTCTTTCCTTGAACCGCTTGTCTTTGGAATTCTTTCCTTGCTCCCTGTTTCCCTGACTGTACCAACATGCACCCCTAATTCACAGTAGCCCTTTACGTCTCAGTTTCTCAGAGCCAGTTTTTCTTGTTTGGGGTGATTTCAGGTTAAAAAAAGAAAGTAAATTGTTTTTGACTAATTTTCCAACTGTATTTTCTTTTAAATAATTTATGTCGCCAATAGTAATGATTGCCAAACAAATGATAAAATCCGACAGTGTTTATTAAAAATGAAATTGAAATATATTACAAATTAAACATCGTAATAATGGCGTATCCAATATAGGATATTGCAGTAGAAATTGTCTTTAAAAATACAATTTAATCCGTAAAAAATCAGCAAACAAATTAATACAGTGGATTAATTTGTCTTGTCACCGTTTAGAAAATCAGACAGAACTAGTCGCTAAAATTTGGGAGCCATTTTGAGGGCTAACTGCTTCAATATAACCTAAAAGTTTCCTTTGAACAAATTCTCTACTTAAATATTTTCAAAACAAAAAAGAAAAGAGAACCGACTTTTCCTGATAATGGGAAATAACAACGCATATTTTGGTGCTTATGCAGATGAGCGGACCATTAAAAAAAATTTTTTAATTATTTTTTTATAAAAACAATATTATATACTTATTCAGTGTTATCTTCTTACTCACTGTGCAAAAAAGTAGAAAAAATTATCCACTAGAACTTTAATTAAAAGTATTTTTCCATTCTGCGTATCGTAACAGCGATTCGTTCACAGAGACTTCAGTTTGTTTCTAAAGAAAGAAGATTTCGTAAGGGAGATAATCAACTTGCGAAATCATAATAAAAAACAACATGGCGTCTCTGTGAACGAGTCGCTGTTACGATACACAGAATGGAAAAATACTTGTAATTAAAGTTCTAGTGGATAATTTTTTCTACTTTTTTGCACAGTGAGTAAGAAAGTAACACTGAATAAGTATATAATATTGTTTTTATAAAAAAATAATTTTTTTTAATGGTCTGCTCATCTGCATAAGCACCCATATTTTCCTAGTTGAGAGGTATTTAATCCTGATGTTATTATTTTTTTTAAATATTTCCAAAATATTGTTTGAGAAGCGGCTATTCGGTTTTCAGACTAGGATCTGTTCAATCTACGGAACCCATCCTCTCAAGCATTACCCCCTCCTTTGGAAGGCGACAAAAGGTGTATTTCTGGTGCAGTTAAAGAATGTTCCAAATGTGAGGGAGACAACTCCATTATTTTTTCACAAAACCTGACAAAAAAAGCAATTTCAATTCTTAAAAACATCTTTATTTATTTTTTAATTAAAAAGGGACACGTATTCCCTCGGATAATTATATGTCTATGCCAAAAAGTGGGGGATCGCAGGAACTTTTTTTAAAATCCAGCTAAAATAAGCTGCTACCCCGATTTTAATAAAATCTTCGATAGGGTAATCCGGGGTGAAGTGGTCCACAAATGATTATCCCTATTTTCTCCCAAGTTAGTTTTTCCCAGAGTTTGATGCTTCCATTATGGATTGTCTCAGACATTGTCTTTATGACATGGCCATTGAAACTGTATGATTCTTTCTGCTTTGTACTTTGATGAAGAAGGAAGTGTGAATGCCAAGATTTGCACTTTTTCGCTATCAAATAAAACTGCTGATTTCTATTTAAATCACTTAGTCTATGATATTTTTAAAGTGAGAAGACAATATAAGTATAATTGCAACACCTTTTTGAAATTTTGGGGATGGGAAGCAAATTTTTCTTAGAATTAAGTGACCGGGGTGAAATGGGCCACCCTTCATTTTTACATATTTATCGAATCTAGCAGGAGAGTAATTATACAACTTCAAAGCTGCATAATGATTCCCATTCCCAACTAAAACTCCGCCAATGTGGGTTTTTAAATTTTTTTTAATAATCTAGGTGTGACTGTCTAAACATTGTATTAATTTTATGTTTGTTTTACATTTGTGACCTTATGATATGAGTCGGTTCATACGTGACATCTGTGCCGAGTATGTGTGCCCTGTGTGTTACCAAATGATACTGATGTTTAACAGGACTTTTATTGTAAAAAAAATGTATGCAAGAGTAAAGCAACTTCATCTAATAGACATGTGTTTGTTATAAACGTGATAGCATGACACCAATGTTATAAAGGTGTAAATTAACCACAAATGTTAATTAATGTGTAAGGTTGGAACCCCCCGTTCCTCTCACACCACGCGTGCAGGTCATATGTTAGAGTTGCGGTAGTGAAACGACTTTTATTTTTTTTTTTTTTTTTTTTTCATTAAAACGATGAAAGGAAGAGAAGCAAGTAGTCATGGGAAAGAAACGAGTGGGACACATTTGAATCACAGTTTATAAACATAAAATAAAAAATAAAACACTTGTAAGAATTAACAAAAAGCGATATTATGCAAACATAAGTGTTTATTAAATTTTTTTAAAATTAAATAAAAGTTCTGTTCCGCTCTGGGGAGTTTTTGATAGAGGGGCTGGTTTAGTCAAGACCCAGAATGGTTGATCAGTCAGGAGTTCTAAAAATTGGCAAATAATGAAAGTTCAAATTAGGACGAATTAAAAATATGTAATTTGTTTTTTGTTTTTGTTTTTTTTCATAGGGAACATACATTTTTATAGAGTTTTCTTTTGTGTGTTGGTTGACATGCTGGGTGAAAGATATTTTCACAGAATTTTATATCCTGAAGTCCGTTCTTTCTCGGATATTTTTTATTGTTGAGTTGTCAGCTAATGAAGGATATTATTAAAGGATTTTAGATCCTGAAGTCTGTCTTTTCGCGGATAGTTTTGTTAATGTGGCGAGCTTAGGTAATCTCGTAAACTTTGTTGGATGGGTTTTTCTCCAAGATGTCCGATAGACAGCAGCAAGATACTCGCTGTATGTTTTTTTTCAGCCGACAAAATTAAATTTCACTCTTCCTTCTATATGGGGATATATTCTCTCGTTTATAAGTGCTGGGTCGCCACAAAATCTTGATACAACTTCACCCCTCCGCTCCTGAAATCTGACTGCTTTGTCTTTTGCGGATAGTTTTTAGCATGAAGATTACGGCTACATGAAGGATATTATCACAGAATTGTAGATTCTGAGTTTGTCCTTTGCCAGATAGTTAGCTTTTGCGCCTATTGGAAGTTAAGGCATTGTATTTTCATATATTTTCCAGATTTAGGCACATTTCGCTGCCCATCGCATGGCATTAGAGTCAAAACAGCTAAGCTTACTACACAGTGCATCTCCACTTCTTACTCACAACAGTGCACATTCACATGCACTTATTTGCAACAGTGCATATTCACATGCACTTCCTACTCGCAAAAGTGCATATCCACATGCATTTCTCTTCCTACCTCTACTCCTCCATTCATTCAACAGCACAAACTGACTTGTGCTCCACGTTTATTTGGTAAAAATGTAAAAAAAAAACATTGATGCCCAGTAATAATTCTGACGACACAACTCTACACCCACTGGCGTAGCTAGGGGGGGGCGAGGGGGGCGGGCCGCCCCGGGCGGCACACCTGAGGGGGCGGCATTTTGAGAGGGTAAAAATAGAAAGTAGAGAAAAAAATTTTAAAAAACAAAAGTTAACAAAAAATATGAAATTTTATACTATAATTTTATATAATAATAAATTTAAATGAGAACATTTGAAAACCTGAAAATGTTATGAAATGATAAAATCATTTTTATTTACTTTTTTGTCGTTGTTGTTAAAGTCCGAATTTTCGCCAAATAACATGGATGTATCAAGGAGAGAATAGTCCGATGTAGTTTTCTTTTCTTTGTCTTCATAATGTTATTATTAAGAGGGCGAGCCCTCCGAAGAGAAAAAACGTCTTGTATCAGTGCTTTTTTAAATCTGTGTGTGTAATCGCTCGGTTTTCAGAAATTTGTTGTTGTTAATAACGTTTCAACTCTTTTAAAAATAGTTTTAATATATTTTAAACAAATGTATTTATGAATGGCAAATAAGGCTATAAATTTATTTTTTGTGAGAGAACTGTCGCAAGGCATCAAGTCGGTTGAAAATTTACAAACAGATTTTTCGCGCCTTTTTTTCGGCAAAGTTATCAATGACTCTATCAAAATTCACTTCCTCGACAAGTTCCCTCTCTATTGAGAGGATTGCCAAGTCTGTAAGTCTTGTCTGGCTCATTGCTGATCTAAGGTAGTTTTTTATGAGCTTCAGTTTTGAGAAAGAGCGCTCACAGCTAGCAACGCTAATAGCTCTGGTGAGGAAAATTCTCAGAAAGATCACAATATTAGGGACGGAATCCCCAAGTTGGTATCTTTGTATAAAGTTCAAAAGTTCAAGAGGTCCATCGATTTTGTCTTTTTCTGAAGCTTTTACAACATACTGTAACCTCTTCTTTTCAGCAAAGAATTTCTCTTTTTCTATATCTTCGTCAAATCCACCAAGCTGACAATCATAATTATCATCAAGCAGATTTGACGGTATAAGAAAAGCGTATTTATTTGCAAGATTGTGAACTTGTTGAAATCTGCAAGATATTTCTTCAGTCAATCTGTCTATGACAGACAGCATTTCCCGTCTCAACTCATTATCAAAACTCAGCGCTGCATCAGTCAATCCTTCACCATCCATTCGTTTCTTTTTGCGAATACGACGCTCCATGCTTATCCCCATTTCAGAGCAGAGTGTTTTTGACTCGTCTATTGCAGTGTCCACTATCTTTTCTCTATTCTGAAGAAGGAAATCTTTCAACGCCGTCAGCCTGACAGAACTTTGTTGCAGATCCAGCCCTTTTTTTTGAAGATATTTCTGGGCATCATTGATTTCTGGGAGAATAGTTTTCCAAAGGTTCAGAAATAAAAGAAACGGAAACGATAGTACCGAGTTGAGAATTAAAGATGCATCTGATCTTGTGGTTGCATTTTCTCCTTCTTTTCATACTTAAAGGGGAACTTTCATATAAATTTTTATCGAATAGGTGCGAAAAGAAAGTTGGATATTTGGGTGTATATACACCGACATCAAAGAGGAAATAACATTAGATGCGAAAGTTTGAATTCATTAATTTTATTACTGTCCAAACGTTTGTTTTTGTAGCATACTTTTTATAACTCTTTGTAAACTTTACAATTGCTAGCTGGGGGATCGGACAAAATCACCCCGGGCAACCCCCACCATCTACTTAAAACAAAAGGAAAACAGATAAAATCTCAAATGAATAAAAAATATTAAAAATCAGTTTTCATATTTTAATTTTAATTTAATTGAATTTAGGAAAATTAGATACCGTAGAACTAATTTTCGCAAGGTATGAAAATTAAGAATAATGTTAACTTAATAATAATGGACCAGTTTTCCTACCTAGCAAAAAATTTTCCATGGACGAATTATCCATGGGCGAATTTTCCGGGCACCCAAATGCCGGGGGGGGGCGGCAAATTTTACTACCGCCCCGGGCGGCAAAAGGTCTAGCTACGCCACTGTCTACACCATACAGGATGACTTAGAATTATAGTTATTTAAAAGCGATTAACTTGGGTGTGAGGTAAAAACAAGAAGATATTTTGGAGTCATCCACGCAGGGTTCGATGAATGCTATGTGGTGATTCTTTACAAATGTGCGGGAAAGCAGAAAATACATTATTGTTATTACAATTTTAAAAATTGCAACAAATCTTAATTCAATCGTAAATTAATAGCAATAGAAAATGTATTTTGTTACTAAATTAACAAGATTCAATCACTATTCCCTACTATTTTTCTACCTTGAAGTCTCCGACAAAAAATCCGAACGAAATGCAGTGAAATTTCATGTCAGAAATAAGAAAACCCATGTCAGAATGTACTCACCATAATCGGTTTTCCCGCAAACCCTTGATATAAATGAAATGTTGTGTTTTTCATGGTAGTTTTTAAGTCATTAAACTGTCGAATATGATGAAAATAACTTCCGTGGAGAGATCTGTAGTTCGCTGTGTAGAAGAAAAAATGTCTTATTTTTTCCTTTTTAAAAATTTTTTTTTTAATAAAGTTGCTCGTTTTAAATTACATCAGTGTCGCCAACTTTTGTTGGTGGAACCAATTTTAGGTTTGTGAGTTGGAGTTTAAACCGGGAAGAAAATCAGAATGACAAACTTACTTGGAAAAGTAATACGTCTGGCCGAATCTGACTGAAATAGAAATGTTACATAAGCAAAAATGGATCACCATTCTTCCACAAAATAATAACGGCTCCACAACTAAATAGATATGCAGTTTTATTTGCGGGAACACAGGAACAAAATGATTGATTAATGTTGACAAGACGAAATAACGTTATCCTGGAGTTCCTCGGTTCGTCTACCACAGGCCTGGTAGAGAGTTCAGGATATACATCTTGTCTATTCAAAATTAAGACTGGAACATAAGCGTTCTGTTCATCACGTGGTTTAGTTCTCGCAACCAAAACGATTCATCGCGTATGAATCTCATTGAGTGTAGGCATGTTGCTTGTCTATGCGGTGAAGAGGCGAAGGGTACATCAGGCCGAATCACAATCTCACTGCTGATCACGTAGACCGATACAAAATAGTTCGCTCATGCAACACATACTTTAATTTTATGTTGTTAATTTTTAATCTTTGAAAATTACTAGTGCAAAGTCTCATTTTTACAATATTTATAAAAATCTTTTGTTTGTATATTTTTTTTAAATAAATTTTTAAAAATCTTGTGAATAAATAATTTAAATTTGTTTTTTTGGGTTTATTTTATAAATAAATGATTTAACTACACGACTTTAGTTCGTTTCATTAATATTAAGTAACGATCCGATTTTTGCATATACCATTTCTTCTCCAACTTCCGGTTCTTCGACGACTCCATTGATTCCTACTTCGCGATTATATGCACATTGCAGGCGTGTTCTTCTTAAGCTTAAAGCTAATTAGATTTTAAACTTGAAATTGTTCCTAATATTTAACAAAAACAACAGGAAACAGTATTTGTCACCTATACACAATTTTCTTTTTAAATCTCATTATGTTCAGGACTCTATACTACCTAACCGGGAAAAGAAACATGGCCCATATATAAATAAATTGACAAGAGAGATAACTCATTAAAAACAAAAACATGGTTATCTCCCTTCTTGGTTTATTTATTGACCATATTTTTTTTTTGCCTTGTTTTCTCTGCATTTCATGTGGCCGATTAAACTTGCTATAACTTAGTATTTTTAATATTTCATCATATTTATTTATTTGCTATAACTTAGTATTTTTAATATTTCATCATATTTATTTATTTATTTGCTATAACTTAGTATTTTTAATATTTCATCATATTTATTTATTTATTTGCTATGAACTTAGTATTTTTAATATTTCATCATATTTATTTATTTATTTGCTATAACTTAGCATTTTTAATATTTCATCATATTTATTTATTTGCTATAACTTAGTATTTTTAATATTTCATCATATTTATTTATTTGGTATTATTGTAGAATAACACTTTCAACCAAATTGAAATTCTACTTTTTAGGCGATTACGTGCGAACTCCTGAAAAACATGTCGGGATCAGTTTCGTATATAAACTTACGTAAAATGATCTCCCATTCCCGAACTATTCTAGCATTTTTGGGCATTAAACTTTTTTGGTGCAATTTTACTTATAGGCCGATGCAGTTAATTATTTTCATGTAAAAGCATTATTTTGTACTTACTCAGTCATATTTTATCTCTCACGCCCCGAAAAAGAATTTAAAAATATCAAGCAGAACTTTAATTAGAACGATTTTTCCATTTTCATAAAGGCGATATGAAATGTCGAATTTGACATTTTCGGAGTGGCCGGCTAGTGGCCGGTTAGCGAACTAAGGGCAGATAAGTGTCGCGAAATTGGGTCCCCTAGGTAGGCACGTCGTGGAAAGTATCCCGTTGAACAAATTAAAAATAATTATTTAATTTTCTATTTTTTTATTTAATACATATATATTTTATTATCCATATTTGGTCGCTGTTACCATGTAAATATGAAAAAAAAAACAACAAAAAAAAACAAGAAAATTATATCGTGGAAAGTATCCCGGTGAACAAAGTAAAAATAATTATTTAATTTTCTATTTTTTTATTTAATAAATATATATTTTATTACTATTGCTTATGTGTTTCTTTCTCTTTATAATTCTAAAAATAAAAACGGAGTTAATGCCCTTGTCTATTCTACCGACCGCTCACAGCCCAAAATGTCGGCTCGCTCACAAATACAGGTTGTTTATGAAAATGGAAAAATCGTTATGAAAGATAAATTCTGTGCGGTTCTTTTTTCTAAGGGGGGGGGGGCAGGGCTACCTTTTTAGGCGATTACATGTAGTTTTACGGTTTTTCCACTCGGACTTAGGGTTAGTGGTAAAATAAATTTGGTAAACTGCCCTAAAAAGCTAGGATGGCCCGGAAATGGGGGATGATTTTGCGTTAAATTTATATACGACACGGATCTCCGAATGCTAAATTCTAAAATAATTGTATCGATTTTTTAATTCTTTCCGACAAGTTTTTTCATACGTAATCGTCTAAAAGAAAGTAGAATCACATTTCATTTGGGGAGGTGGGGGGGGGGCTGACGGTGTTAATCTACACATTTACCGTCGTTTGTTATGTGGCACTCTGGTTGTGGCAAACATAAATATTCAAGTCAAGGAGGATTTCTCCTCCTCCTCCTACAGAGAACAGAACAGATATTACACTTTGAACTATTTGATCCTAGCCCGAAGGCCAAATAAATGTCCGAGTTATTTGCAGCTTAAGTCGGTAGGAAAAAAAATGCATTTAAAGTAAAACACGTGATAATTTTACTATTTCAGCATTTTTTTTTTTTTTTTCTTCGGAAAATTAATCCTAGATGTTCGGTAAAACTCGTACGATTCATGCTGAATGAATTCAGTCGTGTATAATTAACCTCTTTAACGTTAAAAGAAATGTTTGTAAAAGGTTTCCATGGTAGCAGAAAACAAGATGACGCCCATCGGCAAGGTAAATAATAAAAAAGAGCGATTTAAAAAGTAAATCTTCAAAACACGAAATTTTCTGCTACAGGTGATGTGGTTTTAATTTTTATTTTTTAAAATGTTTTGCATCTAAATAGCTTCCAAAACTTTCAATCTTTTAATACATGAGGATTTGCTCAAAATGTTAAAACTAGAAATGACTTTCTATTCGAGAGAATAAATTCTTCCAAATTTCGAAAGGTCACGAAGTAATTCATTCTTTATCTTTCAATTATCAATAAAAAAAATAAAAATTTCTGACTTGTTTACGAAGAAACCGAAAAGCATTCTGTTAGATTTAATTTCATAATTAAATTATTCTTTAAAGGGGATTTCAAAAATGTTCATTTTAATGCTTTATGCTATTGTATTTTGGGAATCTTTTACAATGATCAGCAGAGTCGCGAACGGGGTCCAAAAAAAGAACGAGAAAGGGTTTAAAAACATAAATTTGCAACAAGTTGACCTACGACGAGAATAAATATTTTTCTACTTACCTATGTAATTTGTTTGTATTTTTACGTATTATAAATGGGTTTTTATTAGATATAAAAAAAAATCTTGTTTTTTTTTTCACAGCGGTTTTTTATTAAAAACAAGATGGCGATTTCAGCTTACTTCCTTAGCAAAACCCCCCCAAAATCGGCCTTTTTTTTTCCGATGTTCCTGTGACAAAACTATTGATTTCTAATAAATAGCGGTTGTAACGGTCTAAAAATACAAACAAATGGCACAGGTAAGTTTGAAAATAACTTTTATCGCCTACAGTTACATTTATTTGTTGAATATTTGTTTTTTGAGCGTTTTTACTCTGCTGATCATTGTAAAAGATTCCCCCCCCCCCAAAAAAAAAAAAGAAAAAAGAAATACTTTTTTAGCGATCCACCTGAACAGCGTCAACTAACAAGTTTGAATGTAGAGAACGTATTTCTCTGCTGGAGCAACAATCCACCACTAACGTCAAATAGTTATTTACTTCCCTCCCACAGCAGAAAGATGTGACACAAGGTCGGAATGTGGGATCGGAAAGCCAGCACTCGAGAAAGTGAGAACTCTGGCCTACAAAAAATGCCTGGGCAGCCCCGTCGGCATTCCCCGGTAGGGGCGCCTCAGGCGATTAGCAATAAACTAACCCCTTCTCAAAGGGTGAGAAGGCAAAGCATGGGATGGTGGACCTCCTAGAACTGTACAGGACAGTACCCCAGAACGGTGGAATCAAGGCCCGAAGGCCAAGACAATACCGATCTATAGGGTGTAGTATCCATCGGAACAGATACTACACTTTGATCCCAGAAACTAACGTCAAATAACTGAGTGCTGCTAAGAGAATCTGAATTTATAGGTTTCATAACAACCTCTTATCATCCTCCTACCCCCCACCCCCGACAATAAATTCCAATCGCCCATGTTCGCTCATGTTGGCGGTCACATCCCCCACCTCATCCGAAGGCTGAGCACACAATCTGTAAGTAACACATCTTCATCTCTTTTCTTTTTTTACAAACTCCCAACGAAAAGAATAAGAAAAAAGGTCAGAAGAGAAAGAAAAAAAAGTATTAAATCTGTGGTTCAGAGAAGGGAATAAACAGATGTAATGTCGCAATCACAGTTCGCATGGAGACAGCGGTGCAGGGCATCCTTTCCCATCCCTTACGAATACCCTATGCCGATTGCAGGTTTATGCAGGTCGATGAGGTATCCACACATATTTATCAAATTCCGAGGGTGAGGGTGCACGAAGATCTCCCCACTTATTCCATTCTGCTCCCGTTGTTGAAACACTTCCAAATACTCCTGATGCATCGTTTTTTTTATTACGTCCTTTTCTATTCATTCCAAACTACGCAAAGAAGCAGCATGATTGGACAGGACTCGGGATAGTTTGTCCATATGCCAGGGGAGCTCCATGTAATACGTTCCATCCTTGAATTCTTTGGCATCTTGAAAGCGTCTTATCTGCTCCTGATCATAGTCAAAGAAGGCATCCTCGGCAGATATCGCCAGGACTCCATGCTGAATATCCATTCCAACCCTCTCTGCACTTCACTGTTAGGGAAGAACTCCGCTAAGGGGTCAAGATATGTGGGTTGTCTCTCTAAAACTGAACACAAGTGGGAGGATTCTACTTGGGGAGTTTGCTTCATCACAGAATAATTAGAGAAGTGTGCCACCTTATGAGGGTGTTGGTCCTCAGAGAAGAAGGATTCTACGTCTCTAAAGGGAACAAGACCTGCTGGGATGAAAAAAAAACAGCCCTTCAGACAAGGAACCAGTTAACAGGAACTCAATTCGTGCAGGAGGTCCAATCCGATGATACCTTTGATCAGTATGAAGTTCGAACCAGCCTTAAATTTCCCAGCCAAGGAACAATCGGCATCCCAGAAAGTACTCAACAGGGGTTCCAAGTTTGCCAGTCGGATAGATAAGTCCATCATGTCAGCCACCAAAACAGAAGTCACTGCATTCCCACAACCCAAATTAATTTCCAGAACCACCTCCCTGAATCTCTGGTCACACTCTCCAAGAAGAGGTGACAATCTAAGCTGGTAATCAATTGTCTCAACCGAACCCAAGACTTGCAGTACATCAGCAGACAAATACGACTTCCCACTGCCTGTGTCCAGGAGGCAATTAATAGAAACAGACCTTTTTCCTCTGATGAAGGTCAAAACAGGATGGGGGAGGGGAAAGCTTTTAGAATATCCAGGCGAAGTCCAGGGGCTAGTGTCTACATCAAAGGAAGAAGTAGTCCTAGTCTTCCGTGCAGATCCCTAAGAAGAACTCCGGCCAGTGTCGAATGTGGAACAGGTAGATGCACGTCCCTTGACCTGCAGTCTTTTAATCGCCTTACCTGTGAGTTCCAATATGGAAGACAATGATAGTATTCGCTTCCCTGTCAGCCCAATCATTTCCCCCTTAAATTCTTTGGTAAGATTTTAAATCCAGCAAAATAGATTTCTCTACGTTTTGGGTAACACCTCCTATATAGTTTTAAGTAGGGACTAACATGAATAAATCCTATTTTAATCACCTAAATTACTTACAGTGAATTGTGTTTGGCTTTCAAATAACACAGGATCCCATTCTAATACTGTCGGAATAATAAAAACCACTGCACAAATAAATTTAAAAAAAGTAAATGTGACCACAAAAGTATTTGTGAAGCTTACCTTACCAGAAACAGATGATGTGATGAAAGAAATTAAGAAATAAGTTTACCGCTAAGTGGCCAAAAAGTGGGTACTCATTTTACATTAAATTTATACTGGAAAATGATCCCCCACTCCGAAAATCTAAAATATTATAAAGTGTTTTTAAATTTCTTCTTTGCGCATATTTTTCCAGGCTGTTTACATGTAATCAGGCCCAAATAGTGAAATCAGGGTTTTTTTTGTGGAAGTTAAACTATGATGATTGTGATAGCAAAAACACTGGAACGTAAGTATACTCGGGAAAAAAACCGTTAAAGAAACAACCAACGTGTGACCTTTTTCCAGCGCTTGTATGGAGATGGCTTTCTAACGATGTAACTGTTGTTTTTTTTTAAACACCAAAGTGTAGTTTGTCTTCTGAAAAAAGTGTAAATTCATAATAATTTATGTACGCAAATGCCGATGGCAGAAGTCACCATGTTGAGAAGCTGTTCGTTAATTGGTATATTCCGCTCTATTCTAGAATGTGAAAAAATATGTATGGAATATGCTGACAGAATGGCGGACAGAATTTAGTGTTTAAATCTGAATAAATACTGAATGTTATTTGTTTAACATGAAGAATATGAGAAAAAAAATAATTGGTAAAGCTTACCGATGTAGACGTCTAAACTTTTAGCGAACATTTGTTGTTTTTCAGGGATACAAATGTGAAGAGTTCATTAAGTATTCTGGAATAACTGATGTTTATTTAATTCTTATTTCATGAAAAATAAGCACACAGTGAACTTGGTGGCAGTGAGAGTAGATAAATAGTAGCAAGTAAAAATGGATGCCACTTTCTCTTTGGAAGGTTTATTTGGGAGAGTCCGATAATCGGGAGAAAATATAATAAATATTGAAAGAAGAAATGAATGCATAATTTCTGGAAACATGTATGAGGGCTGAGACTAATTGGATTGCAGAACAGATTTGCATATGAAGGTGTTGGTTATTATCCTATTATGTCTGCATGCAGACAGGAAAAATCGATGTTACTTTATTATATAGATTAATACCCTCTGCTAAATCTCCCCCACCCAATAAAAATTTTAAAAAAATGAGATTCTACATTTTTTTTAGATGATTACGTGTGAGAACACTGAAAAACTTGGCGTAAAGAAAAACAATATTATAGAATTTAGAGTGGGGATCAATTTCACACATAGATTTAACGTAAAATGATCCCACATTTCTGGGGCATTCTCGTGCATTAGAGCAGTTAACCAAGTTTTTTTTTTTGTATGGGAGATAAATCCTGTGTGTTTTTTTTGGGGGGTGGGGAGGGGGTATAAATTTACCAAACCACTAATATATAGCAAGTTTTATCGTACACATGAAACGCCTAAATGAAAACTCGCCACGAAAAAGGTAATGGCTATCTTTATAAACAAATCGCGAACAATAGTTGGCAACCAAAAAACACTTTACCTTTTCTTTAACAAGAAAAAAAAAAATGTTCCCTTGTCATTTAACTAAAAAAATTAGGAACTTGAATTATATATCTTTGGCTTTTCTTCGTTAGAACATAATTAATGTGTGCCGTCTCATTTATGCTTCCACTAAAACTGAGAGACTCTGTCTGAAGCTCTCTGTTGTTCATGTGACGTCATTTCCATATAGATATCATAAACTTCCTTTTCCCACGATTTTAGCTCAAACGTTTGAACTCTGTGAATCTTTTTATATACAGCACATCTTGTCCAATCGCTAATATGTACTAGCCAACATATGTACTTGCAAACCTAACCACGTCAATATTTAATATAAGGACTACTTGCTGTAGAAACTGTAGTTTTATGACTGCAGACATTTTTGGCATCTGGGATCAGGTACTTTCTGGAGTGGTCGAATGATCCAACCATTTATCTAGTAACCTTAGCAACAGATTGGATATACATCTTCCATTTTAAACCTGGTGTGAAAGTCAGTCCTAAGAGCTTATCCAAACAAGAGGCTATTTCAAGATGAGAGCCATTCATTATGACTGGGGCAAAACGGGGATCTGAGCATTGGTGGTGAAAAGAGAAAAGCTTGGTTTTAGAGGTGTTAAAGGTACCAAGCCACTTTTTCCCTACTGCACCACATGCTGCAGACCTGGAGAATGGGGATCAGCAAGAATGTGATCACCAGTGCTCTTCGAGGTGCAGCCAAAGACAGTTGTGTTGTCTGCATAGATGTCAATGAAACAAATTCTTGTTGCGAACTGCCCCATAAGTAATTGAAAAATGTTAGTACTCCAATGGTGTTACTCATTTTTCGACTGGCAATCATTCTCAGGTCAGTAACGCTTATC
Source organism: Sepiola atlantica (assembly GCA_963556195.1). Lineage (NCBI taxonomy): Eukaryota > Metazoa > Mollusca > Cephalopoda > Sepiida > Sepiolidae > Sepiola > Sepiola atlantica. Next base: position 11,866,175 of record OY744529.1, read on the forward strand.
CTTGAGTGGCTTTTGGCTTTGATATGTGGTGACCCCAATAGTGAAAAAGAGAAGATACATGGCAGGATCTCAGGTTTGTTTGCTCTTTCGATTATATGAAATTCTGATATCAACATTTCTATTAAATATTTTCATTCTATTGTTACACATAAATTTTTTATCTCCCAACTACTTACTGCATACTGTGATATATGGGTTCTAAGTAGGCTATTCATTAAGCGATTTTGTTATGGCAAATGCTGGATAAATGTGCGTGACTGTCTTGTTTTGGAGATGGATTAATGTAACTAGCTAAATGAGTTAATCTCTATATTAAAAAAACTCAATGTCTGTGTATATGTGTGTGATGTTTGTGTGTTCCTATATAAAAAAAAGTTAGAAAATGTACATAACATCTAAAAGTGTATTCTGATGTAAAATTTACTGGGGAAGACAATTAAAGTATTCCCGAATCTATAAGTGGACCACTAACGGGCTATGAGAGCATAACTCCTTTAAAACTTCAAATATATCCTATTTGTATGAAATTTAAATTATATGTATAAAATTTTCTAGGAAAGACAATGGAAGTTGTCGCGAATCTCTAAGTGCCCTTCTAACCTAAGGAGGCTATGGGGGCCGAACCTCCTTTAAAACTTCAAATATATACTATTTTGATGAGATTTATATCATATGTATAAAATTCTCCAGGAAGACAATGGAAGTGATCCGAATCTCTAAATGCCCTCCTAATCTAAAAGAGCTGTGGGGGTCGAACCTCATTTACAACTTTAAATATATACTATTTTGATGAGATTTATATCATATGTATACAATTCTTTAGGGAAGACAATGGAGGTGGTCCCGAATTTCTATGTTACCCTCTATGTGCCGAATATCTACATTCTCCCACCTCTAAGTAACCCATTGGAAAAGAACCTTCTTGAAACTTTAAATACATATCTCTGATTTTAATGAAATTTCAACCATATGTATAAGAAACTAATTCAGAGAGTTTTCCATTATTTCAGCTTCTTTCGGCTATATGAGGGGGCAAAACGGGAGGAGGGGGGCAGTACAAGCAAAGAAAGATAGTGAAAAAGTACATAGTAGTGATCCTCATTTAATCCCGAGCAACTTCGGATCTTCCTGCTAGTGTTAGATAAGACTGGCCGGTACTTCTGTATTATTGGGGACAGATAGAATTTTCATCTTTAATTTAGAAGAGTCAGTTGAAAAGGGAGATAATTCAAACTGTTTTTTTTTTTGTTGTAACCATAACCTATAAGTCGGGGTGGGACATAATGGGTGAAAATTTCAGATTCATGCGAGTAGTATTTTGTTGTGTGTCTATTTATACATAAATAACACTAAACAATCAAACATTTTGAAAATTTTACAAAATTCAGAAGGTGCAGGCCAATAGTTTTTGGCTATTTTACATTCATAAAAACCCTTTCACAGCCTGAAAATGGTCCTAAATTAAAGTACTATATCAGATTTAACCATCTATATCCATTCATAGCTTTTGAGAATGTTTTAGGACCTGCAATGTTGCATGAAACCACTTTTTCACCAAAAAATGATGGATTTTGAGTCCCGTGGAGCCCTAACAGCTATTTTTGGCCTGCACCTTCTGAATTTAGCAAAATTTTCCAAATGTTTGATTGTTTAGTGTTATTTATGTATAAATGAACACAAAAAATACTACTCGCATGAATCTGAAATTTTCCAAATGTTTGATTGTTTAGTGTCATTTATGTATAAATGAACACAAAAAAATACTACTCGCATGAATCTGAAATTTTCAAACTGTTTGATTGTTTAGTGTTATTTATGTATAAATGAACACAAAAAAATACTACTCGCATGAATCTGAAATTTTCAAAATGTTTGATTGTTTTGTGTCATTTATGTATAAATGAACACAAAAAATACTACTCGCATGAATCTGAAATTTTCAAAATGTTTGATTGTTTAGTGTTATTTATGTATAAATGAACACAAAAAATACTACTCGCATGAATCTGAAATTTTCAAAATGTTTGATTGTTTAGTGTTATTTATGTATAAATGAACACAAAAAATACTACTCGCATGAATCTGAAATTTTCAAAATGTTTGATTGTTTAGTGTTATTTATGTATAAATGAACACAAAAAATACTACTCGCATGAATCTGAAATTTTCAAAATGTTTGATTGTTTAGTGTCATTTATGTATAAATGAACACAAAAAATACTACTCGCATGAATCTGAAATTTTCAAAATGTTTGATTGTTTAGTGTCATTTATGTATAAATGAACACAAAAAATACTACTCGCATGAATCTGAAATTTTCAAAATGTTTGATTGTTTAGTGTTATTTATGTATAAATGAACACAAAAAATACTACTCGCATGAATCTTAAATTTTCAAAATGTTTGATTGTTTAGTGTTATTTATGTATAAATGAACACAAAAAATACTACTCGCATGAATCTGAAATTTTCAAAATGTTTGATTGTTTAGTGTTATTTATGTATAAATGAACACAAAAAATACTACTCGCATGAATCTGAAATTTTCAAAATGTTTGATTGTTTTGTGTCATTTATGTATAAATGAACACAAAAAATACTACTCGCATGAATCTGAAATTTTCAAAATGTTTGATTGTTTAGTGTTATTTATGTATAAATGAACACAAAAAATACTACTCGCATGAATCTGAAATTTTCAAAATGTTTGATTGTTTAGTGTTATTTATGTATAAATGAACACAAAAAATACTACTCGCATGAATCTGAAATTTTCAAAATGTTTGATTGTTTTGTGTCATTTATGTATAAATGAACACAAAAAATACTACTCGCATGAATCTGAAATTTTCAAAATGTTTGATTGTTTAGTGTTATTTATGTATAAATGAACACAAAAAATACTACTCGCATGAATCTGAAATTTTCAAAATGTTTGATTATTTAGTGTTATTTATGTATAAATGAACACAAAAAATACTACTCGCATGAATCTGAAATTTTCAAAATGTTTGATTGTTTAGTGTTATTTATGTATAAATGAACACAAAAAAATACTACTCGCATGAATCTGAAATTTTCACCCATTACGTCCCACTCCTACTATAATAAAAAAAAAACCCAGAGAATTAGTAAGAAAATAAATTTTAAAAAGGGTACTTATGCAGTTTATGGACCGGGCTGAAATAATAACTTTATAATTTAGAAAGGCATTCTTAACATGGGGAGGTGGGGGTTGATTAACTATTCTGTACTTTCACCTAACAATTTAATAAACAAAAGATACTGTAAAAATTTAATTAAACTTGAAAATCCTATCTAAAAAATAGCCCGGTCCGTAAACTGCATAAGCACCCCAAACAAAAATACGTAAAAGGATTATTTATCAATCAATCAATCACAACGCTCGGTGTTATTCGGCACTGACTTTTTAATACAAAATCAAATAAAACTTCAGAGATCACATTGAGAAAACAATTTGAATTATCTCCCCTTTCAACTGACTCTTGTAAAATAAAGATGAAAATTTACTCTGTCCCCAATAATACAGCAGCACCGACTGGCCTTTCCCGACGCTCCCTTTTTCAGCCATGTGCCACATTTTGTATTCTTTAAGCAAATAAATAATAACATTTATATTAAATGCTTACATTCTCATTCCCATTGTTATCACTTCAGGTTTCGCAGATGGAAGAACCTGAGAGAGTCCAAAAAGCCAAGGCCACAATTGCAAAGATAGAAAAAGAAAATGTCAATGTGCATCAGTTCTTTCCAGTATTACAACACAGTTTCCAGAAGCCTTCTATCACGGAAGCTTCCAATTTCTGGGCGGGTCTTGTGTCTTCTGTTTCTGGAAAAACGAAAAAGTCCTCTAAAGTCATCCAGCCAGCAACAGAAACAGCAACCACCAAAAAGCCAGCTGCGATCGATGAAGACGACGATGACATCGGTTTGCCATCCGAAAGTGACAAAGACGAACAAAAAATTGTCCCGTTTGATGAGTTGCGAATATTCTCGCCCGACACTAGCTCAGAGGAGCTTACAGTTTCAACAGCCCTTTCAAAAGCTGTTCAGTTTGATGTGAGTGTTAGACATTCATTAGATTTGATTTGGTAAGATTATTAATGTTGCATTCGAATTGAACAGCTTGTTCAAAACTAATTAGCACACAGCTAAATTGAGTCAGAGGCACACTAAACCAAAATATTAGTGTTACGTTATGCTTACTGTTGGGTATTGATTTACTCCTCTCCAGGAGTTAGGCACAAGGCCAGTTTTTATCTTACTCCCACAAGTAAGATGTGACCCAAGGTTGGGTCGGGAAAGTGGGGTTTAAAAATTGCCTGGGCAGCCCCGTCGGCATTCCCCGGTAGGGGCGCCTCAGGCAGTAAGCAATAAACTTACTCCTCTCCAAAGAGGGGAGGCGAAGCCTGGGAGGGTGGACCTCCTAGAACTGCACAGGACAGACCCATAGACCGGCGTAAATCAAGCCCCGAAGGCCAAGACAATACCAGTCTATGGGGTGAAGTATCCATCGGAACAGATACTACACTTTGATCTTAGCCAAAAGGCCAAGAAGTCTTTACTGCTTTACTGTTGGGTATATAAATCGTTGTGAACCCAGGTTGGTGATAAACACATGTGTGTTGATCTTCACGTCGCCACCATAATCGTTCTGCATCGTCGCAATCATCATCGTTGTGATCCAGGCTACCCTTTCGTCTGTTTATACAAACCAAACTGACACTTGTTGTTTGGTTTATAGACGTATATTCACAAAACAGGAACAGAAAACTTTGTATGTGTGTGAGAGAGGGCGAGAGAGATAGATAGACTCACTACACTTAGCTACACTGTACGTGACCATCCCCACCCCCGCCGGGTCTCCTCGAGACTGACGACGTCCACTTGCTTCAGTTGTTAGCCCAAAAAGCCGGAAGTAACATCGTTTCCTCGACTTTCACTCTTAGGGTATCACTCAAACCCTTACCTTCAACCCCCTTCCTTCGCTATCTAACATTAGTACAAAGAGATGATATTAGATGACAACACCCTGGAGGTAGTAAACACTTTCTGCTACCTAGGAGATATGCTGAGTGCAGGTGAAGGATGTGAACTCCGTATAACTACAAAGATGAAGGCAGCATGGACGAAATTTCGTGAGCTGCTGCCTCTGATAGCATCGCAGGATGCTACCTTCTACATCCGGGGTAAGTTGTATAACAGCTATGTCAGTTATATGACAGCAAATGTTGGGCTCTAACCACAGCCTATGTAAACTAACTAAGGCCTGCTAACTGAATCGAGTTTTTCTGGTGATGTCATTGATAGTGGGAGTAAGAACCACTATCAATCAGGACTGGTTGACCAAACACATCTTTCAATAGAATAAAGTCCCAATATAATGGATAAAGACATGTGTTGCTGGGGTAAAAAATAGAGAATATGCATGTATAATGGTATAAGTACATATTACTTACATTTGTCTTTGGCTGTTCTGGGAGTCTGGACATGACTCAACACAACTAATAAAATCGTAAGATGAACACTATGTGCATTCTCTTCATTCATGACTTCAGTCTTTGTCTCAATATACTACGGTCAACACAAAAGCACTTTTTATTTATTGAAAATGTTTGTTGGATTCAATTAAATTCAATTTAATTCAATTAATTTAGCAAAAAATAAAACAAGCATGCTTCAGTTGCCATGTAGGGAAAGAGTGGTAGAAATTTACACAGAAGAGGATACAGTAGCCTAGCACTTGTCCAAATTCACCTTGAATTGATGCGTTGTTGGCACATTTATTACCTCTTTTGGAAGTCTATTCCAAGGTTCAGGGATCCTGATTGATAAAGTGGCCCTCTTCTGGTTCAATGGAAATCGGTGGTGAAATAGTTTCTTGTGGTGTCCATGTAGTCCTCTTTCTGGTTCAGGAGTGAATAACAGGTCCTGAGTTATATCGTAATGACCATTGAGAAGATTGTAGGCAAAAATGAGATCATCGCGTAATCGTAAGCGCTCAAGAGAAAAAGGGTTTCTTGATTCGGCTTTCATAGAGCAGATCCTACAGACCCTGCACTACTCGAGTATTGATTTACTCCTCTCCAGGAGTTAGGCACAAGGCCAGTTTTTATCTTACTCCCACAAGTAAGATGTGACCCAATGTCGGGAAAGGGAAAGTGGGGTTTAAAAATTGCCTGGGCAGCCCCGTCGGCATTCCCCGGTAGGGGCGCCTCAGACAGTAAGCAATGAACTTACTCCTCCCCAAAGAGGGGAGGCGAAGCCTGGGTGCGTGGACCTCCTAGAACTGCACAGGACAGACCCATAGACCGGCGTAAATCAAGCCCCGAAGGCCAGGACAATATCAGTCTATGGGGTGCAGTATCCATCGGAACAGATACTACACTTTGATCTTAGCCAAAAGGCCAAGCCAGTTTTAGATCTCTCTCCAGATGCTGGATATCACCCATGGAGCAGAGACTTGAACACCATACTCTGACAGTGGTTTGACAAGGGAGAAATAAAGTGGGAGAAATATTTCAGGAGTAAGTTTAAATATTGCGCAGTATCTTCAAATTCCAAATATCTTTGTTCAAAACATAAAATGTTCATCTGAGAAGTTAGGAAGAATTTGAAAGAATGTTCTGTCGACTGATTCTCTTGATTTGTTTTCTTTTATAGTATGACCAGGAAGGTTATTTTGAAAGCCTGGAAAATGCTGAGAAATGTAAGCATTCCAACAATATTATGCGATGCCAAAGTCTGTTAGACCCTTTTGTGTGGGTCAGTTACAAAGCCCAACTCGAAGAAACCGACAATGCAACAAGCTTCACCATTGAAAACACCTCTTTAATATTGTAAGTAAATTTAGGTTAACATACACGGTGACCCAAATAAAATGCCACCTATGGAATTGTTAATAAAATTCACAATCCTTTCGGCAATCCATCCATATTTGGTACAAATAAACTTCAGTCTATGCCTGACTTGTCCACCAAGTTTAAGTCATAAATTGTCCAACAGTCTTTGTTTTATCCCTGTTCAATGATAGGGGGCACTTTGGTGATTGTTGCATCAGTAGAAGGTATGATCCTGAAGGGGCTTCACACTCATCACACCTTAACTCCTCAGACTTTTATTTGTGGGATTATCTCAAAGATAATGTCTATGAAAATAGTCCTCAGACTAATCCTGAACTGAAGAGGGCCTTCAGAGCTCAACTCAGGACAAAGAAGTGTGTCAGAGTTATTGACAATTTCACACGTCGTATCCAGATGGGCTTATCACTGAATGGCGATTTTAAAACAAAGACTGTTGGACATTCATGACTAAAACTTGTTGGACAAGTCAAAAAGATGAATGCCTCTGCTAGTTTATATCAGTACATCTTTTTTTATTTGGATGAATATATTCATCAAAATATACAGCAGTTGGACGAAATAATAATGGAAACACCTTGAAACACTCCCATGAAATCCAGCCTTGTGAAGCTCTTCGCGAACAGTTTTTGTTTAAACGGGATTATCCTGATGATTGTTAAGCTCTGCTGTAGTTTTGGGTGCCGTTGTTTTGTGCCCTTTCTTTACAATCCTTACAAGGGATTTCTGATCTCTTTTAGACAGCTTCGGCTTTCTTCCAGAATTTTGTTTAGAGGGGATGTTTTCCCTTCTTTTTCATAGGCTGTCATCACCTTCGAGACAGTTCCTCTCGATACGGCCACCATCTCAGCCACTTCCGTTACAGTAGCACCTGCCATACGAGCACCAATAATCTGCCCTCTTTGGAAATCTGATCTGTTATTTAAATCTTTCTTACTGATATGCATTATCTGAAATAAAAAATAAATTTAACCAATTAATTCAAGACAACAATAACCATAAAAAAAAAAAATGAACCAACATTTTGGTAATTTTTTTCTATTTTTATAAATGTTTAAAATTGATGCAAAATTAACAAGGTGTTTTCATTATTTTGTCCAACCCCTGTATATAAACTGAATGTCTGTGTCTTTGTGATGTTTGTGTGTTCCCTATAGAAAGAAAGGTTAGAGAATCTACATAAAATCTAAAAGTATATTCTTATGTAAAATTTATCAGAGATGACAGTGGAAGTGTTCTCGAATCTCTATGTGTATCCTTAAGGGGCTATGAGAGTATAACCCTCTTAAAACTTAAAATATATTTTATTTTTATGAAATTTAAATTATATGTATAAAATTTTCTGGGGAAGACATTGTAAGTGATCCTGAATCTCTAAGTGCCCTCCTAACCTAAGAGAGCTATGGGAGCCAAATCTCCTTTAAAACTTCAAATATATCCTATTTTGGTGAAATTTATATCATATGTATAAAATTCTCGGCGAAGACAATGTAAGTGGTCCTGAATCTCTATGTTAAAGTCAATGTGCCGAATATCTACATGCCCCCACTTCTGAGTGACCCATTGAAACAGAACCCCTTAAAATGTCAAATACATACATCCGATTTCAAGGAAATTTAAATCATATGTATAAGACACTAATTCAGAGAGTTTTCCAATATTTCAGCTTCTTCCGACTATATTAGGGAGCGAAACGGGAGGAGGGAGCAGTAAAAACAAAAAAAGTAGTATGGTGTCATGAGCATAATGATAAAGTACAGAGGAATGATCCTTATTCAATCCCGAGCAACGCCGGGTTTTCCTGCTAGCATACTTATATTTTCATAAATATGTATAAACATGTAGATGTGCAAGTACTTATTCAGAAGCCTCCCTCTCCACGTTCATATGCAGACATTCACATAACCTTGAACGGATTTTGCTAAGATCAAATAATAATTAATTCAAAAATGTCCTTTGTTGGTGGACTCGTCTGAATTAAACATGGCATTATGGACTCGATAAAAGTGACCTGTTCTTTGAATAAAAATTCATAAATAAAAATGCACATTTTTTTAACACATGTTCAGGGATCGTCTCATCTGTTTAAAATGTAAGAAGTTAGTTATGGTAAACAAAAACAAAAAAAACAGGCTTGATGAGACTTGATTTTTTTTATCTGAGTTGCTGAGTTACTCTCACATGTTTGTAATAATCAAATTATTATGACTATTACATTTCTTTTTGATCAATATCGTCATTTTGGAGCAGCAATGGAGTGTTGGAAATGAGCGGACAGTGAAAGTCGCTAACAAATACATAAATGTCTATAACTTTAGAAATATAGTATAGATTTTCAAAATATTTTGGTATCTTACCTACTTAGGAGCACTCTTTCAGTGTGCAAAATTTCAAACTTGTGCGATTTATATTATTGAAGTTGTTAACAATATTATGATCTGCAATAAAGCGAGAAACACAGTTTATATATATATATATATATATATATATATAAATATATATATTGTGTGTGTGTGTGTAGTTAGGCAACATTTTTTCATTTAAGTGAACTTTATCAAACATAACAGAATTCATATACTTAATTATATTTAAAAAAAATCTTTTTACATTTTTCTAATAATTTCTTTTGTGTCAAAATCAAAAGAAATTCTGAATAAGTATCACAACACTGATTCTGGCATCCAGGAATTTAAATTGTAACCATTCTTCTGGAACTACACCGGTTTTTTGTTTTGACGTTTAACGACTTCACATAAGGCATTCTCGGCTGTTATTTGAAATTCTCTTCTTTTCTCCAGCTTTCTGTTTATTTGTTTTTTGTCATCTGAAGATGATTCGACGAAGATACTTTTAGTTTTTTTGGAGTATTTTAAACGGTTCTGAGGAAGTATAATATGAGCTTAATCCCCCCCCCCCCTCCGTTTTAAAATTCAAATATTTCAGATTTGCATTAAATTTGATCCATAGTCATTAGACACTAATAAAGCAAGATTCTGAATTTCTATGTTTTCTTTAGACTCCTTAAGCTTAATTCCCAAATTTGAGACATTTTCTAGAATCAAAATCATGTAATGGATTTTGATAAAAATTGGAATACGGATTCTAGACATAAGGTTTAGTATTATTACATCTTGATTTTGATCTTCATAATCTAGGTCGGCAGTTGTTTAGTGTAAACGGTATTTGGAGCTGACTTGAGTAATTTTTTTACTTGGGATGATAGTCCAAGGACCCGAACCTTGAAGTAACTCCCAAAGAGGCTGTCTTGTTAGCAGGTGCATAATACCGGAGCTGCTGTATTGCCATTTGCTGAATGGAGTCTGGATCATGCAGTAGTTTCTGATGGGGCATCTCAATACTATATTAGTGGGAACTGCTACAGGGTTTTCTTTCTTCACTTCAACGGTTTACATAAATAATCTTTTCTGTGGTGACTTTAATGTTCAGACAAGCGTACCCGATGTTGACAGACATTTTGCAAGCCTTCTTGATCTTTTTCTGACAACTTGCCCCGAACAGTGCACATCTACTGTCTTCTATAGAATCCTCTGATCACTCAGTTGTCTCAACTAAGTTCAGCTAGTCCTCTGATCACAGAGTTTATCGATATTCAAGAGCCGATTGGTACAGCTTACAATCCTTCATATCTGAAATCCCTCTAAATCCATTTTCAAAAATAATGTGTCCTTCATCACATCTGATATATCAGAGTGGTTTAGCATTGATATTGAAAGCTTTATACCCTCAAAAATATTGTAACAGCGATCGAACAACCAACCTTGGAATACCACTGAATGCGACGCCATTATTGCCTACAAAAACCACTATTTAAATCGCTTTCAACAAAATAGATGATCCGAATACAAAGCCGCCTTTAAAACTGCTTAAAACCACTGCAAAGGGGTTATAGAAAACGCTAAAGAGTCCTATGCCCAATTCGTTAAATGTAAGGTAGCCAATCAAAGGCTTGGCTCTTACAAGTTTTGGAGAATAACAAACAAGGTTCTAAACAGATGTAAGATCTCTATCCCAACCATCATTAATGCACCAGACATGATCTGCTCAGCTTATCATAAAGCCAAAATTTTCTCAAAGAACTTTACAGCAAATTCCATCCATTGTGATTAGTGCTACCTATCCCAGAATTCCCTCATGACCGAACAAAAATCTCTAAGCAACATCCAAATAACTGTCTGAAATGTTGCCACACTTATCAAGAACATAGATGCCAACAAGGAAACTTGTCCTGCCAACGTGTTCCTGTCATACTACTCAAGAAACTTCACCCAAAAATAACTCTTATCCTTACAAAGCTGTTCAAGCGTTGTTTAAAGGAGAAATGATTTCCATTACAAGAGTTCATTGGTCTGCCCGGTATTTAGAAATAATGGAGATTGGTCTTCTGCATCACAGTACAGACCGATCAGTCTACTCTGCAACATTGAGTAAGTTGCTTGAATCTGGAATAAATCAAGAAGTTGTCAACCAATTTAGTGAAAACAATCTTCTTAGTAACAAGTAATATGGATTTCGTCTTGCAAGATCTACAGCTGACGTACTGACTGTGATATCGCACAGGATCAGTGAATCTATCGACAAGGGCTTAGCTCCTAGGGCGATATCTCTTGATATATCAAAGCTTGTTAGCTATGGGATATCTGGAAATGTCCACTCAATCATCGAATCATTTCTCTCTGATAAGTCTATGAAAATAGTTGTTGACGAACAAAAGTCCGAAGTATCAATGCTGGCGTGCCTCAAGGAGCCATTCTGGGCCCAACCCTCTTCTTGATCTTCGTAAATGATCTCTTTCAAATCATATTCTGAGATCATTCGTTGACATCTATGTAGAGGACACAACTATTTATGGCAGCACTTCGAAGAGCATTGATGATCAAGATTTTTCTGTCTCTCTCTCTCTGTCTCTCTCTCTCTCTCTCTTCCAACTTGAAGCATGTAGTGCAATGCGGGGAAAAAGTGGCTTGTAACTTAACGCCTCTAAAACCAATCTTCTCTCTTTTCACCACCAACACTCGGATCCCGATTCTCCCCAGTCGAAATGAATGGTTCTCTCCTCGAGAAAGCCTCCTCCTTCGATAACCTTCTAGGATTGACTTTCACCCCAGATATAGAATGAAAGACTTACATAAAATGTGTTGCTAAGGTTGCTGGAAAAATGGTTGGATCATTCCACCACTCCAGAAACTACCTCACTCCTAACGCAATCCTCTACCTGTATACAAGCCAGGTACCTCCCAAAATGGAGTCCTTCTGTCATATCTGGGGGGGGTGCTGCTCATAGCACTCTTTCTTGTCTTGACAGAGTACAGAATCGACTTTGCAATCTAGTGGGAGATGATCTCTTCTCTTCCTTACATCCCTCTTTTCACACAGAAAAGATGTTGCTAGTCTTTCTCTACTCTCATTAGATTTCTTGGCCTTTTGGCTAAGATCAAAGTGTAGTATCTGTTCCGATGGTTACTGCACCCCATAAACTGGTATCGTCTTGGCCTTCGGGTCTTGATTTACGCCGGTCTGTGGGTCTGTCCTGTGCAGTTCTAGGAGGTCCACCCTCCCAGGCTTTGCCTCCCCTCTTTGGGGAGGAGTAAGTTTATTGCTTACTGTCTGAGGCGCCCCTACCGGGGAATGCCGACGGGGCTGCCCAGGCAATTTTTAAACCCCACTTTCCCGACCCGACCTTGGGCCACATCTTACTTGTGGGAGTAAGATAAAAACTGGCCTTGTGGGTAACTCCTGGAGAGGAGTAAATCAATACTCTATCATTATGTTCATGGTAGATGCTCGACTGAACTCTAATCCCTAGTCCCCCCCCCCCTGTAAAACATTCACTGCAAGAACTCGTCTAGCTACAACCATAGCAAGGAACTTTCTTTTCTCCCTTTCTGTACTAAAAACCAAACGGAACTTCCATGAACAAAGTTTCTTTCCTAGAACATCCCATCTGTGGAACAAGATACCACGATTCTGATTCCCAACCGACAACATCATGGTCGTCTTCAAGTCTAATGTAAACAAATACTTCTAGAGATGTCCTCTTGGAAGATCAAGTCATCTTAAGTAATCTTCTGCGCATTTCACTCATTGTTTCCAAGCCTCTCGGGTGGCGATCATCGTCCAACTGATGAGCTCTTTAACCCTTATCCTCGAGTGGCCCCATGCCTTGATAGGTGGTGACCCATCAGTAATAAATAATATATATATAAACATATATATATATAAACATATATATATATATACATATATATATATATATGTATAACATTACAAATTGCTCAAGTAATTAAAAATATATTAAAATAATATAATTTGTAATTTTATTTTTCATTATTCTTCCAAGACAAAGGATTTTATTATTGTTGTTTTTTTGTATCCGTGCAGAATTGCCAAAGCCAAACAGGATGAAAAGCAAGACAATTACGTGGGAAGTCTTCGAAAGCACAACAAAATTGTCGCTCTCAATCCCAATGACCCGTTTTGGATCACAGACCGAGCAGAAGTCTTCATTCATCTTGGGGATTTGAAATCAGCCATTTATGATTACAGAAGGGCTTTCCACTTTTTCAAATCTTGTTTCGTATTCAAATTTCGCCTTGCAAAACTCTATTGCTTCCACGGACAAGTCTCACTTGACATGGAATTGTACCAAGATGCACTGGATTCATTTATAAAAGCCTCAACCCTGGTACCCGACCAAATTGTCTACAAAGCCAAATGGTAAGTGTGATGGGCAGCTGTTATGTTAGTCCAATTAGATATGACAGCAATTATATAATGACTTTGCGTACTCATAATAAATCATGTCTGTCTTCATTATTTGCATGCTTATATTAGATTGGTTATAGCTACAATAATTAAGTATTACTGTCATCATCATCATCATCATCAACCGGTTTATTTGTTGAATCAGGCCACAATTAATCCTCTGATGAGGGTGGGGCCTGATTGTCTAGTCTCGAAATCTAAGTCTTCCTCTCCACTCCTGTCTTTGGCAAGGCTTGATGGAATCCATAGGCCCTGAAGATCCACGCATCCTGGGATCTACGAAGCCCAAGACATTACCAGCAGCATTAGTGCTACTGGCACTGCCTTTCTTTTTTCCTGCTGTATTTCGACTAGACATTGTATTTAAGGCAATTTTACGGCTGGATGCCTATCCTTTACCAACTTGAACACTTTTGGCAGTCCAAGACCTCCACCGTTCCCATCTAACTAGGGCTGATGTCGTTTCCACTTAAGCATGTACAAATGTCATACATTACTAGTGAGTTGCTTATCAAGATGTTGTTGGTGAAGTATAAACATATAAACATCTAGCTTTCCTCCTCATCATCATCATTATCATTGGTCTAACATCCGTTTTACGGACCATCAAAGTCTCCTGTTCTGAACACATCTCTCTATACTGTCCAGATCTAATCTTCCTCTGAAATCATCAGAACTAAGCCTGTGTTTAAAACTCACTTTACACGTCCATCGTCTCGTTCTCATATTATTTCTTTTCATGCAATGCATGTCCTCAATCCTCATTGGCCAGGTTTCACTCCCATACATCATCACACTGTGTATACATGTTTGATAAACTCTTTCCTTGGTCAGCAATGGTAATGCTCTGCTGGTCAGTAGTAGATGATTATATATAAGTATGTCAGTTTTTTAAATAAGCTTTTAGGCGGTGCTAATATCAGAGATACCTACATTTTGTAGAGAAAATTATTTCAGATTAATACGAGAACAAAAACGTGTTCTATAATGATGTAAGCAAACAAAAACGTGTTCTATAATGATGTAAGCAAACAAAAACGTGTTCTATCATGATGTTCGCAAACAAAAACGTGTTCTATCATGATGTAAGCAAACAAAAACATGTTCTATAATGATGTTAGCAAACAAAAACATGTTCTATAATGATGTAAGCAAACAAAAACGTGTTCTATAATGATGTTAGCAAACAAAAACGTGTTCTATAATGATGTTAGCAAACAAAAACGTGTTCTATAATGATGTTAGCAAACAAAAACGTGTTTTACAATGATGTTAGCAAACAAAAACGTGTTCTATAATGATGTAAGCAAACAAAAACGTGTTCTATAATGATGTTAGCAAACAAAACGTGTTCTATAATGATGTTAGCAAACAAAAATGTGTTCTATAATGATGTAAGCAAACAAAAACGTGTTCTATAATGATGTAAGCAAACAAAAACTTGTTTTACAATGATGTTAGCAAACAAAAACGTGTTCTATAATGATGTTAGCAAACAAAAACGTGTTCTGTAATGATGTAAGCAAACAAAAACGTGTTCTATAATGATGTAAGCAAACAAAAACGTGTTCTATAATGATGTAAGCAAACAAAAACGTGTTCTATAATGATGTTAGCAAACAAAAACGTGTTTTACAATGATGTTAGCAAACAAAAACGTGTTCTATAATGATGTAAGCAAACAAAAACGTGTTCTATAATGATGTAAGCAAACAAAAACGTGTTCTATAATGATGTAAGCAAACAAAAACGTGTTTTACAATGATGTAAGCAAACAAAAACGTGTTCTATAATGATGTAAGCAAACAAAACGTGTTCTATAATGATGTAAGCAAACAAAAACGTGTTTTACAATGATGTAAGCAAACAAAAACGTGTTCTATCATGATGTTAGCAAACAAAAACGTGTTCTATAATGATGTTAGCAAACAAAAACGTGTTCTATCATGATGTTAGCAAACAAAAACGTGTTCTATAATGATGTAAGCAAACAAAACGTGTTCTATAATGATGTAAGCAAACAAAAACGTGTTTTACAATGATGTAAGCAAACAAAAACGTGTTCTATAATAATGTAAGCAAACAAAAACGTGTTCTATCATGATGTTAGCAAACAAAAACGTGTTCTATAATGATGTAACCAAACAAAAACGTGTTTTACAATGATGTAAGCAAACAAAAACGGTTTTCTATAATGATGTAAGCAAACAAAACGTTTTCTATAATGATGTAAGCAAACAAAAACGTCTTTTACAATGATGTAAGCAAACAAAAACGTGTTCTATAATGATGTAAGCAAACAAAAACGTGTTCTATAATTATGTAAGCAAACAAAAACTTGTTTTACAATGATGTTAGCAAACAAAAACGTGTTCTATCATGATGTAAGCAAACAAAAACATGTACTATAATGATGTTAGCAAACAAAAACGTGTTCTATCATGATGTAAGCAAACAAAAACGTGTTCTATAATGATGTTAGCAAACAAAAACGTGTTTTATAATTATGTAAGCAAACAAAAACGTGTTCTATAATGATGTAAGCAAACAAAAACGTGTTCTATAATGATTTAAGCAAACAAAAACGTGTTCTATAATGATGTTAGCAAACAAAAACGTGTTCTATAATTATGTAAGCAAACAAAAACGTGTTCTATATATATACAGGGTGTCCATAAAATCTGGTTACATATGGAAATTGGTTTCAAAGTTTAAAGAAACAGGCAGTGTCTTGAACAAAGACTTTGGAAATCATGTTGAAAATATTATTTATTGACATTAGAATTGAATAAAAAAAAATTGTTTTTAAATAGTATATGTTTTTAACCATGTACCCAGACTTTGTAGACACCCTGTATATTAAATTAATATTTAAATTAGCTAAGGTACCAATTAATATTTAATATTTTTTCTTGAGTTTTTCTTTTATTTTGCTTCTTTTCTTCCTCTTTTTTTCTGTTCTTTTTTTATTTATCCTTTTCTTATTTTGTTTCTATTTTCGTGTTTTGAAATTTCTTCTTTACTTTTCTTTAAAACGATTTTTTCCAATTTTATCTTTACAACCATGAAAAATGGTCGCAACAAGCAGACTAACCTGCACTACTTACACATAAAGTGGGAATAGTTGACTTAAATTTGAGCGATCATAATTAATTACACTCTTTTTTAGAGCTGGTATATACTTTAATATTTATGGATCCTGTTTTTTAGAGTTGCAATTGTTATCAATTATAGCAATCATGGCAGTGGAAATTTTCTCTCCTTAAACTCATGTTTTTTCCTCAAGATCTCTCAATATTTACATCCATTGGTCAAGAATACTGACCAGGAGTGTCTTGTTAATTTTGGCCAAAATGTTGTATTGCAAAAGCTTATCAGTACAAAAATCCACAAGGAGGCCCTGAATTATATGCAGGCATGTTTTATTGAAAACAGAATGACTTAGTTAGCATAATGGCACTGGAGAAGAAACCTTTCACATACAAGTTTTTTGTTTTTGTTTTTGCAGTTAGTCATATCAGGGTGTTTCATGTAAGTGGCAGAAAACTTTGACATTAATTTTTAAAAGATGCTTCACATACAGACGTAGTATTTGGATTATTCTCCATATTTTTAGTCTATAAAAGTGGCCATGAAAGCAATCGGTATGTCTGGAGAGTCAGTGTTATATTTGCAAATGTTCCTGTCAAAGATTAATTCCGGGTACAGAGATTTTGTGCTATCAAGTGTTGTCTTTTTAGACCTACTTGAATTAGTCAGTGTTTTTGGAGAGTAGGTATTTTTTAAAGCTGTTACTGTTTATTGTTGTTGTTGTTGCAGTTGTTGTTAAGCAAGTTAAACTCCTGCATAGAGCTCACAAAGATCGTGCCTCAGCATTGTTTGGTCGCAGCTATTCGTTAACCAGAAAGATTGCTGGGGTTTTACCCCCCCCCCCCGACACCGAGAACAGTAAGACCCAGCAGTTGCATGTGAAGTCGGGGGGGAAGTTTTGACCTAGAACACACAAAGGAATGATGCAAAAGCAACGTCCTCACTCCGACTCTATTGATCGGTTGTTACGCGTCTGACATGTCTTTGCTTGCCACATGCCAAGGCAGAGACGACCAGAAGACGACGGATCCTGATACTGGCTTGCTCTGATACTACCACGTTATCACTTCCTCTACCTTGATAGTTGTTTCTTTCTCTCTTCTTTTCCCATTACTCCGGTTTTGTTTTATCTTAAACTGTTGCCTGTCAGCGTTTCTCAAACCAACCCATCCTTGCGTGTTTCCCTCATGTTATTGTTTGCTTGTCAGGTAACTTTATGAATGCCCCACATTTTGTTCTTCATTTTTCTCCCCTAATGGTCAAACAAATCTCATAAACACCAACGTTGACTTGTCACACTGACTTATTATTATTGACCTCTATTGACCTCTTTTTGTCTTGAGAGACAATGGACAGTCTCTGAAATGGTGTTTGCACAATGAGAAGTTTAGAGTTTATATGCTGTGAACAGTTGCTGCTGCATGCATGTATGGTTATCCTCCAGACCAAGGATATTTTTGTCTCTTCATGTGTTGCTTGTTTTGGGAGCTGAAACAAAGACTCCAGCATACCCTCTTACAATAATTATTCAATTAATTACACAGATCACTTTTAAATTACAAAAGATTTATTCAATCGAAGATCGTCCAGTAGCAGAAAAGATTGAAGGGCAAGAGAGAAATACAAAGAGTTGATTATGCTTTAAGTGCATCGTTTAATTTTCATTAGATAATGATTAATATGTGTTGTCTCATTAACGCTTCCACTGAACCTGATGAGAGACTCTGTAATTCATGTATGACGTCATATCAACTCAAATTTAATAAACTTCCTTTTCCCACGATTCTAGATTATTAAAGGCAGGATCAACCGTTTGAACTCTGCTGACCTTTCCGTCAAGAGCAAATCCTTCCTAGTTGCTAAGATGTACTAGCCAACATATCTACTAAAAAACCTACCCACATCAATATTTAACATTTGATAAAAATGGTCAAGATTTGTTTTTAAAATAGCCACTACTAAATATCCAAATATCCATGCATTTTTGTTTCGAATGCATTTTTTTCCTAGTTGATATAAGAAATGAGTATTTTTATTTTGTTTTATTTAATTTTTTAAACTTAGTAATTTTTATTCATACTGTACACATCTCCCGATACTGTTCAGATTTAGTCTTCCTCTGAGGTCATCAGATCGAAGACATGACCTCAGATGAAGATTAAATCTGGACAGTATAGGGAAATGTGCACAGAACATGAGATTTCGTTGGTTTGGTCACATTGAAAGAATCGATGAGAGTATTTAGGTTCTAGATGTAGAACAGTTGAGATAACAGGATCAGTTGGGAAGGAAAGGAAAACATGGGAGGAATTGATAAGGGTGGACTTGAGAGAAAGGTGGATAAATAAAGACCTGGCAGAGATAGGTTAGTTTGGAAGTCAAGTTCTAAAAGCCTGTGCAATGCATGTAAAATGGACGTTTAAACTGCTTTTAAAAACGTTTAAAAAGCTGCTGCTGCTGCTGCTGCTGCTGATGATGATGATGATGATCTTCTTCTTCTTCTTCTTTCATGCGAATCAGATGATTCTGGTGTTGGCATTAGTTTCCCCGATGTTTTTCTAGTTAGAAATCTTTCTGGAAAGACATCGGGTACTTACGGGAAGGACCACGAGAAGGTTGCCAACACCCCTAAGTGAAAGTGATACTGTGGAACCGACTGGATTCGAACTTGGAACACCCAGGTCTTCAGTCCGTGTCGTTATCCACTTGACCACGTCACCTCCCATGATGATGATGATGTGCCACAACAAGTTTTAATAAATAAACAACCAAACAATCTGGCCAGAGAGATGAACTTGCGATGCAGAAACATATCCTCCAGCTTGATCCCAACACAGAAGATAGGTTTCAACCAGCAGAAGTCTTCCCCTCAAGAAAACGATGTGCTATGTCACAATATTAACATAGGATGAACCCTTCTTGGTATTAATGTTTTCTACAGCCTCCATAGACCACTTACTTCACATCGTGAGCAGTAAGCATTAAAACCTCAAATACGTAGATCTGATTTTAATGAAATGTAAGTCATATGTATAAGACGCTAATTCAGTGAGTTTTCCAACATTTCAGCTTCTTCCGACTATATTAGGGGTCGAAACAGGAGGAGGGGCAATAAAAACAAAACAAAAAGTAATATGGTTTTATGAGCACAGTGAAAAAGTGATTCTCATTCAATCCCGAGCAACGTCGGGTCTTCCTGCTAGTTTACTATAAAATGTTAAAAACATACAAATATACGGTGTGTTAACATGTAGTATAATCAAAGATACGTCTTTGACGATCAGTCTGATAGAACGTCGGCCGTTATGGCATCTTCTGGGGTTGGGCTGAGGTATGGTTCTGTGCAGTTCTAGAAGGTCCACGCTCCCAGGCTTTATCTTCTCATGCTTTGAGACAGGGAATGCAAACAAGCCTGCTCAGGCATTTTTTGTAAGACAGAGTGTTCAACCTCTTGCGCACTGGATTTTCAATCCCCACTTTCCGACCTTGTGTCATATCTTCCCGCCATAGGAGGGAGATAAATAAAACCTGTAGTATATATTTATTGTATGTTTTATAATATTTGGGGAGTAGAATCTCTTCATCAGAAATTACAATTATTTGCTGAGTTCTGTTTTCAAATAAACCGGATAGTAACGTCACCATAGTAATCTCCAACTGCCAGGCAGCAGGAGGTGAAACTTGTATTCAATGCATTAAGATTTTTTTTTTAAATGTTATTCCCCCCCAAACAAGGCACATTGCTACTAAGACATAAGGGCTATTGTGAATTAGGGGGCCAGATTTATAAGGGCAACCTAAGTGGAGAGTTATGCAGTTCACATTACATTTAAATTTCTGCATGTTGGTACAGTCGGAGAAACAGGGGGCAGGGAGGGAATTCCAAAAGCAATTGGGTCAAAGAAAAAAAAGAGCTATTAAAGTAGAATGTTTTCTGGCATCTGGAAACCTCTACAGTGAATGGTAGGGATTTTGTTCTGCTTGTCGGCTTCGTTGGTCTGAGAAGGACTAACAATCTCAAAAACTACGTCCAATTGTTTCATTCTTAATGTTGTTTTTTGTTTTTTTTTGTTTTTATAACTTTTAATTTTTCAGTCTTTAAACTTGTGCGAAATACGTAATTGTCGAAAGTTAGGTTCTGTAATAAGGAAATCATTTTAACTTATAACTTTATACCGTCTTATATATAAAGCAGTGTTATATTACCTCCACTCTCAGGCAATCTGCTTGGATCGAAGAATCCATCCTAGTAGGATATGTACAAGACAATGTTCATCAAATTTCTCAAGAAGAATTTCACGGCTGATAGAAAATCTTAGATGTCTTAGTTTATAACTTTGTCTATTGACTGTTTTATTACCTGTCTCACAAGTCACAACCAAATAAAATACGTGGACATCCAAAAACATACCTTGTGTCTCCCACGTTTAACTACAGTAACCCTCTGTAACTGAGGCAGTCATTCCACGGTCGTCTCCAGGGGTGAATTCTCGCTGGAATTAAAGTTGGACACAACAACATGCCAACATTAGTTTATAATAAGGTTTATTCAAAGGACTGAACAGAAACTTTGCATGCTGTGAGATGGAGAGAGATTTAACTACATCAGTCGCCCAACGTGTACTGTTCCTGTTTTAAGGGCAGCACACAAAAACATGTCTTCTCTTGTTCATGTCTCACCGGCTAAACGCGTAGGAAGAGGACTGCGCTGAGAAATCATGTGGTTTGCGTAACTTCCATTCGGTGGCCCCCAACCCCCGATACCCCCAAACTTTTTCATTAACATGCAACAGTAGAGCCAGCCCCTTTCTTGGTAGTTTGTAATTAATAGCTTACTTGCTACAACATCAATATTTAATTTTGTTTAAAGTGTATTTCCAATCGATTTTAATATTTTAATATCTAATCTCATCAACGATTTTTTGTGATATTATAGAGAGGTAGGAGGAGCTGTTTTCTCTAAGAAAATATACTACTACCACCTCTCATAAAGAACCAGGAACATATTTAATAATAGACAATTTTCAAACGTTTTGATTAGCTAATGGACATGAATTCGACCAATCGCTGTCTTTGTTCCAAAAGTTCAAGAGAGAGTGAGGGAAGGAAACTAATAATAGCAGTAAAATAATAAATAAATTCATAAGGGTTAATGAATGTAATCCTTATCTATCGTTACTATTACTATTTCTTTGTCTCCATTTAAACAAAGTTGTTTTTTAATCTGGGGAAAATTTAGCTCCCCAAAAAGATCCACTATATGATTTGATGTCTTTAATCACTTTGTCGTGCCACGTCATCTTTGGTCATCCTGAGAGTCTCCTGCTAGGCTTTATGAAGGCTTGAAGTGCTTGATGTGCACCATTTGGACTATAAGTTATCTCCCTTGGATCCTTTCTGGGTATTTATGGTTTGGTGTGACCAGAGTTGAGCTCTTTACTAGCAAGGCAGAAATAGTTGCGTTGATAATAGACAAGAGACACGACGAACGTCAGACATATGAACAGACTCAACCACATGTTTCTGGAGTTCAACACAAGGCATCTGAAAAAGACTGGAGGGTAGAAGGCCGAAACGTTATGATAACAATAACCAAGAAAGGTTAGGAAGACAGTGTGAAAATTATGGATAACAATTATTGTTTCAGTTTTAAATCATTTCTTGCCGATAATGGTTGTATTGGGTTTTTTTTCTATTTTTATTTAATTTTTTTTTTTTTTACAGTTGCAGTTGCTTCATTAGTCTGGGATGTTTTGACAAAGCCTGGTTGGTTTTGAACAAACTTTTAAGCTATCAACCAGCCAACATGGATTTGATTGTGATGAGAGCTCGTCTTTATCACATCACAGGTGAAGTAAGTAAAAGAAAGAATACATGCAATGATCATGTAAATATATCAGACAAACTGTACTCACCTGGCTTGTCCGGTAGTCTACTTACTCTCAATTTGTTTCGATTTTCTTTTTTAAAACTATGTCGCTTTTTTTTATTTTTTCAAAATATAATTTTTTTGGTTCCAACCGAAGGGAAGTAACTCTCTATAGACGAATACAGAGTTACGTCATTAGAAAATAATTCCCACTCTGACAAAGTATTTTCTGGAAGGAATACCCACAAGAAAAACTGATGAGCCAGAATCAAATATTTATTTTGTAAGAAGATAACAAAGAAACGATAAAGAGACTGACTTTTCTGTTAAAAAATATTTTTTAACTCTGTATTGACGAATACAGAGTTATGTCTTTTTTATGATGGCAGCTATTCAAAAATAATTCCAAAGTATTTTCTTGAAGGAATTAAATCGAATTATATTTTATTCTTCTTAACAACATGCTGGAACGATTCACAAGAGAAACTGATGAACCAGAATTAAATATTTATTTTGTAGGAATAAAGCTATCGATGACAAAGAAATGATGAAGAGACTGACTTTACTTTATATACTAGATAAACAAGGATGATCGAAATGTTAATTAGAGTTTGGTATTTTTTCATTTTTTTTTTTTCAATTTTGAAATGAAGGAAATATTATAAAAAAAATCATATACAGCAAATTGAAATTAATGAAAGAGATGTAATGTTCTTCTTTGAATTACTTGGCGACTAAGTGCAGTGGAAGTACTGGTAGGTTGAGAAATGATAACCAGTGTTTGTGCAAGAAGTGTAATATAATGAAGATGGATGAGAACTCAGATGTGGAGAAAGTATAGTTGGATGACAAAGCTATTGAGGTTATTCAGAAGTTTCGATACCTTGGTGATACGATTGGAGCACAGGGAGGAGCAGGTGCGAGTGTGATTGCAAGAGTTAGGAGTGGATAGTATAAGTTCAAGGAACTTCTGTCATTACTAACTAGCAGAGCATTGCCATTGCCACTGTTGACTAAGGGAAGAGTCTATCGGGCATTTGTATGCAGTGTGATGATGTATGGAAGTGAAACTTGACCAGTGAGGGTTGAGGACATGCGTTGCATGGAGATAAATTATATGAGAATTATATGATTGATGTTTAATGTGAGTCTTAAAGGCAGGCTTAGATCTGATGACCTCAGAGGAAGATTAAATCTGGACAGTATAGGGAGATGTGTGCAAAACAGGAGACTTTGATGGTATGGCCACGTTGGAAGAATGGATGAGTTTTGGAAGGTTAGTAGATGTAGAATAGTTTTGATAGCAGGTTCAGTTAATAGGGGAAGAAAAACATGGAGGGAGTGAATAGGATGGACTTAAGAGAAAGAGGGTAAAACGAACATTAAAACGAATATGATGATGGTGATGATGATGATCATCATCATCACCATCAACATCTCTCTAAAAAGAGACAACCATGTAAGCATTTATTTATAAAAATCAGGCTTTTATAGTTATGGATAGCCAAAATAACCTATCAACGTCTTTCACTTCTTCTGAACGCTAATTTAGTTTAAGAATAGTAAACTAGTACTGACAGTGGGACTATAAGCATAGAATATAAAACATAAAAATGTATTTAAGTGACGCTAAGGCAGGTGTTCGTAAATATGTTAGATCGAAAGAACGTAATCAAAAACAGTGCGTGCGGAAAAGAAGAAACAAAGAAGAAAAGGAACAAGTGAAAAAGACTCGGATAAGACTTGAGAGTATAAATATTTTCAATTGTCACTACTGGTTTAGCATTATTAGACTGGGCTAGAGTTCAGGAAAGCTGGAGAAACATACAAGATGATAGGGTATTAGGGCCTTCCATAACTAAAAATATTTGTGTTTTTTTTAAACGTGCAAGATGATAGGATATTAGGGTCTTCCATAACTAAAAATATCTGATTTTTTTTAAACGTGCAAGATGATTAGGGTATTAGGGCCTTCCATAACACCATATCACAAAAAATCGTCGATGAGATTAGAGATTAAAATATTAAAATCGATTGGAAATACACTTTAAAAAATATACTCGAAACAAAATTAAATATTGATGTTGTAGGAAGTAAGCTATTAATTACAAACTACCAAGAAAGAGGCTGGCTCTACTGTTGCATGTTAATGGAACAGTTTCATTTTTTTATTTTTTTTTATTGATTATTGATGAAATGTCGCTGATTTTTCGATAGTTTTTTTTTTCTGATAAAAACATTGTCTCCTTTTTTTCCTGTAATAGTCATTTATTTTATTGATCTCGTTTTATCTTAGTCTTAACCAGTTGTTAGTTGTTGACCTCTTCCCTCTGCCCCCACTGAACTCTAGGACAAATTCCTCGGCTGTTTCAAGCAGTCTTTTTATTTTGCCATCTGCTACTGTGAAATTCATTTTGTGGGGGTTTAATTTGGGGAATTTTGTAACATAAGGTTTTTCCAGATATTTTATCAAGGTCTGTGTGTAGTTGGGCTTTTGTAAGGGGTTTTGGTCATTTTAAGCCCCCTTTTGGCATCATAGTTCGATGGAAAATTAACAGTGTTTCTGGGACTACTACGGCTCACAGGCATCTGTAGTGTGGGTAGGTGGGGGAACACCTTAACTGCCTCTATCACCGGTTTTCCTCCCTTTTGGGGCTAGGGTCAAATACTGACAGGGTGAATTCTTTTTTGGATGTTTTTATCAACAGATCTAACAGTGAGTGGCGATGCATGGTGTGCCAGTTGACACGGTTAAGATTCGGATAAAAATTGTTGTTTGGGATAAATACAATTTAGGCGCGCAGTGTGAATATAATTGTATTGGCGCGTGAAAAATAATAAATAACGCCCACGCAAATTCCGGCGTGGCCTTATATATTAAATCAACTCAAAACGAGCGGACGTAGTAGGGAGCACACCACGTGATATTAATGTCCAATGGGATTTCTCCAAAGACATTTTTCTAAACTTTTCTCCTTAAGCTCGCTGGAGCCTATCCAAATAGTATTTAAGCACACACAAACATCAAACCCTCTCTCTCAACTGACTCTTCATTCGGAGGTTACACGCGTCTTACTATCACTCTTCCATTTCACCTTTCGCGCGCTTCATACAATTACACAGGCGAACATTACCTATTGCCTCTCTTAACATTTTATAACATATGAGCATTTCAACAAAACGAAAGACATTCTCCTTTTTACTTACCCTGAAACTAAAGAAAGGACTTCTGAACTCATTACAAAAGGAAATATGTTATATTTGTTAATGGTTTATTTCAGTGAATAAACTTCTGTTGGTTTTGCATGTAAGTCTTCTTATTATTATTTTTATTTTTATTTGTGGAGGAAGTTATCACCAAAAAAGGCATGACGACCCCCACAATGGCGGCAACCCCACTTTTTCCTGTGAGAAATTGTCGATTTTACCACTGGTATTAATACCAAGTAGTATATTCGCCCCTTTTACCTTCTATTGGTTATGGGGAAAGGTTATTTGGTCTCGGTTTCTTTTTAACCAATCTGTGCCAATATCAACTCCCGATCCAAGTCTGGAGTGATGTATAACCTCAATGAAGCCTTTACATTCCTCACTTTAACGGGTAAGTGAACCATGCTATCTAGTACCATCTTTTGCCTTGTTTGCCAGGATAACTGTTAGATTACAATTCCTCAGTTCCCCTTTTTCCGATTTTAACTCCTCAAAAACCGATGTTTTCAGGAGCGAGACCTCTGACCCAGTGTCGACCAGTGCCTCTATTGATTGATCCTTTATTTTAACCATAAAGCCCATTTCAGGGGCCTTGGTGGGGAAGTTTGTGTCCCTGTATATTAAGGTATAAGGATATAAGTTATAAGTTAATGAGAATAAAAATAAAATATTAAAATAAAATATAAAAATGAACTTGAGTTTATGAATGCCGTTTTCGGATTTCAGGGGCAGATAATTGCTCAAATATATATTGACTGTGTGGGTTGATAGAGAACTTGAGTCTTTTTTTTTTTTGCATTAGTCCCAAGATGA
Organism: Sepiola atlantica; assembly: GCA_963556195.1. Lineage (NCBI taxonomy): Eukaryota > Metazoa > Mollusca > Cephalopoda > Sepiida > Sepiolidae > Sepiola > Sepiola atlantica. Next base: position 11,892,822 of record OY744529.1, read on the forward strand.
TGCGGGGTCTGCAATAATGGATTTTTGTCTCCACTTGGAATCGTCACAGGGTTGGTCCAGGTGAATACCAGTTTTACAGAGATCTTTGTGTAGGGCGTCTGCCCATCTCATCATCGGCCTTCCTCTCAGTCATTTCCCGACAGCTTCAAATTTAAAAGCGAGTTTCATGACGATGTCATCGTCAGCCCTCAGCACATATCTGAACCATCTGAGCCACTATTTCTTCATCTTGTCGTTCATCGGTGCGATGATAGAGAACACGAGTGCCTGTATGATACTTGACTGATTTAGAATCAAACTTTAGTTCTGATCCTTCCTTTTTGAAACGTAACTACTGTTTAGTAGCAGATTGTTTTTACAAGAGATGTGTAAAACTGTTTCATTTTGTATAAAATCTTTGAACAACCAACATCTGTTCAACTTCTGATTGACAACTATTAGAACTTCTCCCCTCCTCTCCTCTCTTTGGCTTATGCAGTGTTTGCAATACATTTGTAGATTTTCTGGTGAAATCCTCATTGGACAAAACCTGACAAAGCAACATTGTTTATTATTTTTCTTCTTTATCAATTTAATTCTGAATTTCCTCCAAATATTTCATAAGAAATTGAAATTTATTTTGAGGAGGACAATAAAGAAGAAAAAAATTGAACGCATTCTTTAATCATTTACAGATTTATTTGTGCATTTATTTTCCAGAGTACAACAATAGAATTCAATGGGGATTGACATAATATTCATCAAAGCATAAGAAAATACAATTATTGAATTCTGAATTTAAAAGACTTCAAGGCTGAACAAAAACATTTGAACTTGTTTTATTTAAGGAGTGTAAGAATTGAACTTGTTTAATTTAAGGATTGTAAGCTTAATGAATAAATGACATGTTTTTTTGGAGGGGAGGGGGATTAGTGAGCAGACATCAAAGATTTTAATAGGTTCAGAAACAAGCAATTAAAACTGAAAATGCAGATTATTTACTTCTTTTTTTGTTACTTCAAACTTATGCATCTATTGAGATTATGTATCTTGTAAAATAATGTTAATCTCTCGGCTCGCAAGCTGAAATAGAAGGCAATGTATAAACAGAAGCAAACAAGAAGCACGAGACGAAACACGTTGCTCCCATTTTGATCGCCGGACTGCTAAGGGTTATTCAACCCCTATCCACAATAGGAGTATGTGACACAAGGTCGGAAAGTGGGATTTGAAAAGCCAGCGCCCGAGAAGGTGAGCACTCTGGCCATTAAAAATTGCCTGGGCAGCCCCGTCGGCATTCCCCGGTAGGGGCGCCTTAGGCAGTAAGCAATAAACTTACTCTTCCCCAAAGAGGGGAGGCAAAGCCTGAGAAGGTGGACCTCCTAGAACTGCACAGTACAGACCCATAGAACGGCGTAAATCAAGCCCGGAAGGCCAAGACAATACCAGTTTATGGGGTGCAGTGTCCATCGGAACAGATACTACACTTTGGTCTCGACCAAAAGGCTGAGAAAGGCCTGCTAAGGGCCTTATTTATCTACTTCCCACAGTAGAATGTGACATAAGGTCAGAAAGTGGGAATTGTGCACTCTAGAGGAAGAGTACTAGGTGTCTTTAAAAATTGCCTGGGCAGCCACGTCGGCAGTCCCCGGTAGGGGCGCCTCAGGCGATTAGCAATAAACTAACTCCTTCTCAAAGGGTGAGAAGGAACTGCACAGGACAGCCCCATAGACCGGCGTAAATCAAGCCCCGAAGGCCAAGACAATACGAGTCTATGGGGTGCAGTATCCATCGGAACAGATACTACACTTTGATCTTGGCCAAAAGGCCAAAACAGAAAGGCCTGCTAAGGGACACGTCAGTATTCCAGGCGTTTATTTATATAAAGATTCTGTACAGGGGGAGATCACTCTGATCGCCAAATGAAATCATAGCAGCCGATGTAAGGGAGATAACTAAGAAATTGCATATCTATTTGTGTAAAGCTGAAACTCTACTATTAAAGACTATTGTACTATGGTACTTGGTATGAAATAGTATAGGGGATGGATAGTGTAGTATAGACTGTAATAGTATGGAGGGGGGCAATTATAGGAGCCTATCTTCACATGGACTGTAAGTCAAACTCCTATAATATTATCTAACAAAACGGTTGTCAAACGAAAATAAAACAAAACCTTTTTATAAATAACAACAATGTATTTATCTAAGCGACCTACACCGTTCGGTGTAGGTTGCCGAAAGTTTAGACAGTGAAGAAAAGGAATTAAAGTAATGAAGTAAGAAAGTTCGGCTGCCGATTTTCTTCAAGATGTATGTCTTCCAGTTGAGGATGGCCTTGCTCGGCTTTCCAGTGGACAAAGGCAGGAGAGGGGTCGTCTTTCTTCACTGTTGTTAGGAAACTATCTGTTGACTCTCTTTAATTCCTTAAGGGGTCGTGAAGTAGTCCTTCAAGAGTCGGTTGAAATTCATATGTCCTGGAGGCTGATTGGCTATCATGTGACCAAATCACCTTGCAGGGGCTGCTCTCCGCAAGAAGAAAGAAATGTTAATGTTTATGACTGCTACAGAGTTGCTTCTTCACACTCATGGCCTCCATTCAGTCTCAAGAGACAATGGATACCCCCTGTAAAGGTGGCTACGCATGTAATTGTGAAACCCCTTGTTTCACAATTACATTGCGCAATCATCAACCACACCTCTCCTGAGTCAGCACTGCCTGATTTCAGTGGCAAGTTCAGGACGACTGAAAATAATGCCGAGATAGATGGAGAGCACATACAGCATCTGGTATTCCCAAATGGTCACCCATTTAGTACTGACCAGGCTCAACGTCACTTAACTTCGGTGATCTAACAGGAACCGGTCTATCAACATGATTATGCTGTCTACTATTTTTAACACTATGTTCAGGTAATATAGATCCGATCAAAGTGTAGTATCTGTTCCGATGGATACTGCACGCTGTCCTGTGCAGTTCTAGGAGGTGCACCCTCCCAGACTTTGCCTCCCCTCTTTGGGGAGGAGTAAGTTTATTACTTACTGTCTGAGGCGCCCCTACCGGGGAATGCCGACGGGGACTGCCCAGGCAATTTTTAAATGGCCAGAGTGCTAACCTCTCGAGCGCTGGCTTATCTAATCCCACTTTCCCGACCTTGTGTCACATCTTACCTTGTGGGAGGTAGATAAATAAAATAGATCCGAAAATAACATACATTATAATTCTTAATATATTTTTGCAGGGGGTGGGAGGAATGTAGTATCAGTTCTGTTGTCATGATATCATCCTCCTCGGCATTACCTCCCTCTTTGGGAGGTTGGACAATGTAGTATCTGATCTGCTGTTATGAAACCATCCTCCAAGGCACAAACATCCTCTTTTCGGGTGGACAATATATATATATATATATATATATATATATATATATATATATATATATACAGGGTGGGCCAAAATAAGGGTCTTATCTTTGAATTTGAATAACTTCCACAAAATAAAAGTTAAACTCACCAAACTTTATGTGTGTGTAGACTGACCCTTCCGAGATGTTTTGAAATAAACAAAACAAATTTTAGCCGAAAAACACTTCTTAAAACTTACAAAAACTAAAGTATTGTTTTTTTACACTGTTTTGAGTTTTTTAAGCAAAAATAATGTTTTCTAAATGAGGGTACGTTCCTTAGGGCTAATACGGCTCATGCTTGCTTCGGAAGGGGTCCTTTACTTATTCTAAAAAAAAAAATTTAAAAAAATCAATAAATAAAAAAGTTATGAATTTTTAAAAATAGGACCCTTATTTTTGCCCACCCTGTATATATATATATATATATATAGTATCACAATTTTGGCTATTTTTTATTCAGCTGATGTCGCTTCAAAACTGTTGAAAATACGTCTTTTTTTAATTTGCTCTGCTGTCATTTTTGTTGATCAAAGGGTAGTATCTGTTCTCACTACATATTTTTAATGAATGAAAAATAAAAAAAAAGATTTTTTTCCACAAATCTATTATAGTACTATCTTTTAATGGAGAGAAATGTTGTATCTGTTTCTACTTTAAAGAAAATTCCCTTATTTAGATAATGTTAGGTTAGTATTTGTTTGTAATATTATTAAATATATCACTTCTTTCGTGATAATAATCATTCGTTTTTTAATTCGTGTTTCATCTCTTTTTCTCTCTTCACCCCCCCCCCCACGATTCTTTAAGGAAAATTGCCTTATCTATTACCAATGGAGATTTGGTATCTGTGTGTCTGAAGTCAAAATGATACTATTACGTCTATTAATGCACTATTGTACTTCTGAAGAGCTGTGATACAATGATTGAGTCTGTCTGCGGATAACTATATAAGCCCCTGTCGTTAAATGATATCGCCTGCTGCTTCTTAGCGTAATGCGAAGCGCTTTGTAAATAAACAAATAGAGCACTGTAAAGGTGGCGGTCAATGTCTTAGATAAAGACATTTTAGATATCATTTACCAGGCTCAGTGTTGAGAGCTGCCGACTATCAACTCGATGGTTAACGGTTCGATCCAGTCTAGCTGCACTGAAGTCATCCACAAACAGACTGTTTCGCTGCTCTTCAGTGCGACTAGACTAGCACCTCTCCCTAGCTCGTGATCAAACCTTCAACCATCTAGTTGATAGCCATCAGCTCTATCCATTAGGCCAACGGGAGAAGCGCTCACAAATGATATCTACAATGTCTATTTATATAAACACTGACTGCCGCTTCACCGTGCTCAATTTGTTTATTTACAAAGAGCTTTGGATTACGCTAAGAAGCAGCAGGAGATATTACCCAATGACAGTGCTCAACCCGAAAACGGAGGCTTATATAGTCATCCACAGACAGACTGTTTCACTGTATCACAGCTCTTCAGTGCGGCTAAACTAGCACCCCCTCTCTCTCTCTCTCATATATATAATATATATATATATATATATATATATATATATATATATATATTCTTATCTTATCTTATCTTCAGTTAAATTCAAGGTGAAGGGCAGTGTAGTATCTGTACTGTTGTCATGATACCATCCTCCCAGGCATTACCTAAACCTTTTTTGGAGGAGAGGGGGTAGTATCTGTTCTGTTATCATGATACCAGACTAGGCTGTCCGAGTCAATGGTTGGACAAGTGGAGTTAGTTGATAGCCGAATGAATTTAATTGTGAATAATTAATAGTTATTAAATTATCAAGATCAGCCTTACAACTTTTTGACACAAAAACAACACAATACTGAGAAAAGAAAGATAACAAAGACAGGAATTTTGTAAAATATGAAAATAGCCAGTTTATTTGGCCATATCAGGTACAATTGCGATAATGATTAGTTCAGACACCAACGTTTATACAAACATTGATGTTGAATGTCTGGTTGCCTCGTTTTTCCAACAGTGATGTTTGGGTGTTGATGTTTTACCTCGATTGGTAAGGGCAGTTTCACAAACTGAAAAGAAAATTGTCCTGAAAAGGACAGAATATTTGTACTAAAAAGGACATAGTGATAACATATTAAGTAGTTCACAATTGTGCTGAAAAGAAAAGTTGTAACAAGCTTCCTGTTGCCAGACCAAAAAATAAATCAGGGCAGTAATTTAATGCAGTTCCAGAGCAGGGAATCAGATATAAGTCGATGTCTGAGTGCCTGGAAGTAGGAACAGATACTACACTTTGAATTATTTATTCACAAATAAAATTCAATTCCATTTACAAATAACCAGGGTAATGTCAGAAAATCTTGCTAGTAGACCATAAACTTCAATGTGTGTATGCATGTATGTGTGTGAACCGTTTTTATGTACTAACAGGTCACCGTTTAGCAAGGTACAAAAGCCACTCGAGGATAAAGGTTAATGAGTTTGTCAGGTGGACGGTGAGACAACATTGTGATTATTGTTAAGGTGGTTGAAACTGGGCCGAACCTAATTATTTAAGAGGACGGCTCAACAAGAATTTGTTAAAATTGGACTTGAAAACGATCATGTTTTAGTCAGCTTAGAAGCAACCCCGTGGTATTGTGTTCCACAGACGGGTAGTTCTTGGAAAGAAACTTTGTTCATGGAAGTTTTGTTTAGTTTTAGGTACGTACACATAAGAATAAAGGAAAATTATTTACAGTGGTTGTAGCTAGATGTGATTTTGCTGTGAATGTTTTGCAAGAGGGAACAAAAAATTGGAGCTCAGTCGAGCAACTACGATGAAAATAACGATTAAGCAGAGAGAGACTAGCAACATCTCTTTTGTGAGAAAGTGGCTATATGGAAGAGAAGAGAACATCACCCACTAGATTTCCAAGTCGGTTTTGTACTCTGTCAAGGCAGGAAACGTTTGCTCTCAGTAGCACCTCCCCAGATGTGGCAACAGTACCTCCCCATCTTAGGACGTATTTGACTCTTATAAAGGTAGAGGATTGCGTCAGGTTTGAGATAATTTCTGGAGTGATAGAATGATCCAACCAATTTTCCAGCGACCTTAGCAGCAGATTTCATGTAAGTCTTCCATTTCAGGCCATTATTTTATGCTGAGTTTTTCTTTCTCTTTCAGTATTCTTCCTCATTCCATGACATCAAAACTGTACTGAACCGGGGTCACCATTCTGTAGCCTCAGCGATGTTGAAACAAATCACATGCAAAGCTGAACAGATCAGACAGGAAGCTATAAATCTCAATATTCAAAAACAATTCTATCCTGCCATCAAAAAACTCAATTTAGCCATCAGCCTTCATCCGACAGATGCCAAATTATACCTTCTAAGGTAAGAAAAAAATCTTAAAATTTATTTACATAAGCCATTGTTACAACAAACAGCTTTTTTTACTTTAATTAACCACAAACAAGGGGACACATTGCCACTGAGACATAAGGAACTACTGTGAATTAGAGGTCATACCTACAGGGACCTACATAAGTGGGGAGTTGAGCAGCAAGATGTTTGTTCATATTACATTAAAATTTTGCATTTTGATACAGTCAGGGAAACAGAGAGCAGGAAGAGAATTCCAAAGACTAGCAGTTCGAGGAAAGAAGCTGTTAGAGTAGAAAGCTTTTCGGCACGTAGAGACCTCTACAGTGAAGAGGTGGGGTTTTGCTGATTTTGGGAGCGGGTCGGGGTACCAGTGTAGCAAGTGCATCGGAGCACATTCCATGGAAGTATTTGTAAAACAAGGACATGGATGCAAAATTGCGGTGATGGGACAGGGGCTGGAGCTGGTTAGATAGTGTAGAACGTATTAGATTAGAGACTTTTTAGACCCTGAAGAACACAGTGGTTGGTGCACCAGCCTAGATGGGACATCAATACTCCATGCATGCGCTAATGGTGGCTTTGTAGAGATATAGGATATTAGCAGGTGGAAGAAGTTTTCTAGCATGGTACAGGGAGCCCACCTTTCTTGCAACAGCCTTGGCAATGTCATCGATGTATTTGTTCCAATTCATGTTACCTGTGAATGTTAGGCCAAAAGTTCTATTAAGCCATGGCAATCGGTGGTTGAAAAAATTTCTTATAACTGGAATGGCATTCAGGAAGGTGCTTACCCCTGCCTGGGCCCATCTGTCCCCTTTAATTTAGTTAGTTGTGCTCGGTGTGTGTGTGTGTGTGATACCGTCGTGGCTAGAAACCCCAAACACCATCTGTTGATCGTTGTCCAGTCGTGTAGGCCCCAGTGATAATCTTTTTTGTTCTACGCCAAGATCCTTTCCCTGTCGATGGCTCTCTAAAAACTTCAAATATATCCTATTTTTATATAAATTCAAATCATATGTATAAAATTTTCTGGGGAAGACAATGGAAGTTGTCCCTAATCTCTTAGTGACTTCCTAACCTAAGAGAGCTATGTTGGCTGAACCTCCTTTAAAATTTCAAATATATCCTATTTTGATGAAATTTATATCATATGTATAAAATATTCTGGGGAAGACAATGGAAGTTGTCCCTAATCTCTTAGTGACTTCCTAACCTAAGGGAGCTATGTGGGCCGAACCTCCTTTAAAACTTCAAATATATCCTATTTTGATGAAATTTATATCATATGTATAAAATTCTCTGGGGAAGACAATGGAAGCGGTCTTGAATCTCTGTTACCATTTATGTGCCAAATATCTACGTGCCTCCACCTCTAAGTGACCCATAGGGACAGAACTTCCTTAAATGTTCAAATATGTATATTTTTAAAATGAAATTTAAACCATATGTATAAGATACTAATCCAGAGAGTTTTCCAACATTTCAGCTTCTTCCGACTATTGAGGGGGGCGAAACGGGGGGGGGGGGCAGTAAAAACAAAGAAAGTAATCTGGTGTTATGAGCATAGTAACAAAGTCCATAGAAGTTATTCTCATTCAATCCCGAGCAACGTCGGGTCTACCTGCTAGTTCTCTATAGATCTAATAAGCGTGCCAGAAGTCACTCTATCTCTGCTTCTCTCTCTCTCTCTCCTTAACTTTGCCCCCCCCCCTCTCTCTCTCTCTCTGTTATGTTTTACAACTTCAATTTAAAACTATATTGTTTATTGTTTATTTTTTATGCTCGTTCACCATTTGCTTTGTCTTCTCTGCAGAGGGATACTGCATCGCCACGTTGAAGATTTCACTAGTTCCATTGATGATATCGTACTCTCCCTGAAGAAGTGTAGCCCCGCGCAGAAGGAAAGCATTCAGAAAGAGGCCCAGCACCAATTGCTTCTCACGTTCAACGATTTCTCGTTAGAATGTTTTTCCAAAGGATTTATCACCGATGCCATTCAGCTGCTCAACAAAGCAATTGCCGGCGAGAAAAACGAAAAGGGGCTTTACCTGAATCGAGCAGGTAAATTTGGGTTATTATACTTTCGTACGACACGTGGTCGTTACAATCAAACTACCAGCCAATAAGTATCGAGTTGTTATATGAATAGTTGGGACGTTTAATGGAGTACTGTACTCAGGTAAAAGCGATACTGGGTATGATCTCCAAAAGTGCATTTGCGTGTCACCATCTTCCCTTCTCTGTCTGTCTGTCTGTCTGTCTCTCTCTCTCGTTCTTTCTCTCTTGTTTCTCTCTCTCTCTCCTTCTCTCTCTCTCTCTCTCTCGTTTTTCTCTCTCTCTCTTTTTTCTCTTCCCTTCTGTCTGTCTGTCCGTCTCTCTCTTTGCCTCTGCCCCTTTCCCTCTCTCTCTCTCCCTCTCTCTCGTTTTTCTCTTCCCTTCTCTGTCTGTGTGTCCGTCTCTTTCTCTCTTTGCCTCTGCCCCTCTCTCTCTCTCTCTCTCTCCCTCTCTCTCTATCTCTCTCGTTTTTCTCTTCCCTTCTCTGTATGTGTGTCCGTCTCTCTCTCTTTGCCTCTGCCCCTTTCTCTCTCCCTCTCTCTCTCTCTCTCTCTCTCGTTTTTCTCTTCCCTTCTCTGTCTGTGTGTCCGTCCGTCTCTCTCTTTGCCTCTGCCCCTTTCTCTCTCTCTCTCTCTCTCTCTCTCTCTCTCTCTCTCTCTCATGGTTTGCAACTTAAATTTAAAACTATGCGAGACTATATGCGACCCTTTGGGTCATAACCACTTCCACTATTTGTTTCACTTTGATTTCATTAAAAAAGTCATAAACTGTGATATATCCGAAATTCTTCTTGCATTCTAGTAAAAAGTCTTATTATTTTTCTATCTAATTTACATGCGTACACACGTGTAAATTAGATGAAAAGAGAGAGAGAGAGAGTCACTCTTTCTCTAAATGTTCACAGAGACATTAAGAAATAAAGAAATAAGAGCAGGTAAATTTCAATTATTTTACTCCCATATGATATGGTCGTAACAATCAAATTGGCCTCGATAAGTATTAAGTTGTTATATGCAGGAGTTAAGAGTATTGATTTACTCCTCTCCAGGAGTTAGGCTCAAGGCCAGTTTTTATCTTACTCCCACAAGATGTGACCCAAGGTCGGGTCGGGAAAGTGGGGGTCTGAAAAGCCAGCGCCCGAGAGGTGAGCACTCTGACCATTAAAAATTACCTGGGCAGCCCCGTCGGCATTCCCCGGTAGGAGCGCCTCAGGCAGTAAGCAATAAACTTACTCCTCCCCAAAGAGGGGAGGCGAAGCCTGGGAGGGTGGACCTCCTAGAACTGCACAGGACAGATACATAGACCGGTGTAAATCAAGCCCCGAAGGCCAAGACAATACCAGTCTATGGGGTGCAGTATCCATCGGAACAGATACTACAATTTGATCTTAGGAGTTAAGAGTAGATGGAGTAAGTTTAGGGAACTTTTGCCATTACCACTGTCGACCAAGGGAAGAGTCTCTCTACTGTATACAGTATGATGATGTATGGAAATAAAACCTGGCTAGTGAGGATTGAGGACATGCGTTGTATGGATAGAAATGACATGAGAATGATACAATGGATGTTTAATGTGAATGTTAAACACAAGCTTAGCTCTGATAACCTTAGATAAAGATTAAATCTGGCCAGTATAAGTAGAGGTGTGCAGACTTTGCTGGTCATGTTGAAAGAATGGATGAGTGTCCTTGAGTCAGTAGATGTAGAACATATGAGATAGCAAGTTCAGTTCAGAGGGGAAGGCCAAAGAAAACACAGGAGGAAGTGATAATGTTGCGTTGTCCCTTGTTTCTTTCCTCTAATTCCATGTCGTTATTCATTTCTTCGTCAGGACTGTGTTGATTTTTCATCACCTCTTCGAATCTTCTTGTCAGCTTCTTCTCGCCATCGTGTTCCCTTGCGTTCCATGTTGTCTTTGGTTAGGACCCATTGTTCGTATAACTTTGTTGACTTATAGTAAGAAGAATATAGAGACGACAGAGTTTGGGAATGGAGGTTTATTGAGAGAAAAAGGTTAAATAATCACAGGTACCATTTACACTTACTTCTGTAGGAGAGAGACCGAAATATTGACCTAAGTAATTATAGATAGAGAGATAGACAGACAGACAATGCATGCCCATGGCCGTGTGCGACCCACAACAGTTTTGTTGTTGTTGATACATTTTGTTAGCGACCGTCCACGTCAAAAACTCGGTCTCTTTCAAAATCTAACCGTTCCTTCTCGCTTTCGTCCCACGTGACGTCACATCCGTGGATCCCTTTCTTGCATATCGTACTGATTCTTGCCTCTTCCTGACCTTACCTATTACAACTCAACCTGGTGTCAGATCACTCTAGAATACACTCTGTGAACTGTATTTGTTTCACGCGCGGGCAAGGTCGTTGTAACCGCACTCATTCACTTGTGCTAAAATCTATACTAGCAAATCTACCACCCATTATCCAACAATGAGAATAGCGTGTAAAACGGACGTTAAACTGATGATGATCATCATGGTGGTGATGGTAGTGGTGGTGATGATGATGATGATGATGATGATGGTGGTAGTAGTGGTTGTGATGATGATGATGATGATGATGATGATGATGATGATGGCGTTAGGGTTGATGATGGTGGTGTTGGGATTGATGATGATGGTGGTGGTGAAAGTGATGATGATGATGATGATGATGATGATGATGATGATGATGATAATGATGTTAGGGTTGATGATGGTGGTGGAAGTGATGATGATGATGATGATGATGATGATGATGATGATGATGATGATGATGATGATGATGTTAGGGTTGATGATGGTGGTGGTGGTGGAAGTGATGATGATGATGATGATGATGATAGTGGTGGTGGTGATGGTGGTTATGGGCTTGATAATGGTGGTGGTGTTGGGGTTGATGTTGGTGGTGGTGTTGGGGTTGATGATGGTGGTGGTAGTGGTGGTGTTGATAGTGGTGGTGGAGTTGATGATAGTGGTGGTAGTGGTGGTGTTGATAGTGGTGGTGGAGTTGGTGGTGGTGATGATGGTGGTGATGGTGGTGGTGGTGGTGATGGTGGTGGTGGTGGTGGTGGTGATGATAGTGGTGGTGGTGATGATAGTGGTGGTGGTGGTGGTGGTGGTGGTGATGATAGTGGTGGTGGTGATGATGGTGGTGGTGGTGGTGGTGGAGTTGATGATAGTGATGATGGTGGTGGTGGTGATGATGGTGGTGGTGGTGGTGGAGTTGATGATAGTGATGATGGTGGTGGTGGAGTTGATGATGATGGTGGTGGTGGTGGTGGTGGAGTTGATGATAGTGATGATGGTGGTGGTGGTGATGATGGTGGTGGTGGTGGTGGAGTTGATGATAGTGATGATGGTGGTGGTGGAGTTGATGATGATGGTGGTGGTGGTGGTGGTGGTGCAGCAGCATAGTTGTTAGGTTTAATGACCTCAAGTAATATCGGTTTTGGGTATGACCTTAAAAAGTGCCTTCGATAGTAAGGCCCCTAATTTGGAAGCCTTGGGGAGTGTAGAGTTACCCCTTACTTTCCATTACTCTCAGAGTGTTATTGCCTGTCAGAGTCTCATCTATGGGTTGAATAGGATTTGTCCCAGGCACCACACTAAACTGGCTGAGACCTACAACATGGTCATCTTCATATCTAATATCAATAACCATTTGTCATAAACCGTCTTCTTAAGTCATCAAATTTGATTCATTCCATTCATTATTTTCAATCCTCTCATAATATTCTTCATCATTCAACTGTCAATCTCTCCATCTCATTGACCCTTATTCTAGAGTGACTTTTAGCCTTGATAACTCATTAGAAAAAAAAGAAGTTGGGGACGTGTCATATGTGACCATGTTTAGCTTTGGTGATCTGATGAGAAAAGGCTTTTCAGTGTATACTAGCTTTAAGTAGTAGAGCCTAATAAAACAGCGAGCATCACAACTCATGTGTCTTGCCATTTCGTTTACTAGTGTACATCCTCCGTCAAAGTATGCTTTGCCAGTGTTTGCACTAATCTCTATATAGAAATGTCAATGTTTGTGTGTTTGTTCCCTATAGAAAAAAGGTTAAAGAATCTACATAAAAACTAAAAGTGTATTCATATGTAAAATTATCTGAGGAAGACAATGGAAATAGTCACAAATTTCTAAGTGCCCTCCTTAACATTTCAAATATATTCTGTTTTGATGAAATTTAAATCGTATGTAAAAAATTCATCAGAAAAAACAATGGAAGTGGTCCCGAATGTCTAGATATCCCTATGTGTGCTGAATCTCTACATGCCCTTCTAAAGGGAGCTCTGGGGGCAGAACCGCCTTAAGATTTCAAATATGTATATCTGATTCATAGAAATGTAAACCATATGTATAAGACACTCTTTAAAAGAATTTTCAAAAATGTTAGTTTCTTCCAACTATATTAGAGCACAAAATATAATTAGAAAAAAGAAATTAATATGGTGCTATGAGCATAGTGAAAAATGACGTAGTAATGTTCGTCATTCAATCCGGAGCAACGTTGTGCCATTTTTTAGTATTTATATATAAATGCACCCCATAGATGGGTACTGTCTTGGCCTTCAGGGTTTGATTTACACCGGTCTATGGGTTATGAGCATAGTGAAAAGGGACATAGTAGTGTTCATCATTCAATCCGGAGCAACGTTGTGTCTTTTTATTTAATATTCATATATAAATTATTATTTCATATATAAATTTTCATATATGAATTATTTCATATATAAAGTTTCATGTATGAATTATTATTTCATATATAAATTTTCATGTATGAATTATTATTTCATATATAAATTTTCATGTATGAATTATTATTTCATATATAAATTTTCATGTATGAATTATTATTTCATATATAAATTTTCATGTATGAATTATTATTTCATATATAAATTTTCATGTATGAATTATTATTTCATATATAAATTTTCATGTATGAATTATTATTTCATATATAAATTTTCATGTATGAATTATTATTTCATATATAAATTTTCATGTATGAATTATTATTTCATATATAAATTTTCATGTATAAATTTATTTCATATATAAATTTTCATGTATGAATTATTATTTCATATATAAATTTTCATGTATGAATTATTATTTCATATATAAATTTTCATGTATGAATTATTATTTCATATATAAATTTTCATGTATAAATTTATTTCATATATAAATTTTCATGTATGAATTATTATTTCATATATAAATTTTCATGTATGAATTATTATTTCATATATAAATTTTCATGTATGAATTATTATTTCATATATAAATTTTCATGTATAAATTTATTTCATATATAAATTTTCATGTATGAATTATTATTTCATATATAAATTTTCATGTATGAATTATTATTTCATATATAAATTTTCATGTATGAATTATTATTTCATATATAAATTTTCATGTATAAATTTATTTCATATATAAATTTTCATGTATGAATTATTATTTCATATATAAATTTTCATGTATGAATTATTATTTCATATATAAAGTTTCATGTATGAATTATTATTTCATATATAAATTTTCATGTATAAATTTATTTCATATATAAATTTTCATGTATAAATTTATTTCATATATAAATTTTCATGTATGAATTATTATTTCATATATAAATTTTCATGTATAAATTTATTTCATATATAAATTTTCATGTATAAATTTATTTCATATATAAATTTTCATGTATAAATTATTATTTCATATATAAATTTTTATATATAAATTATTTCATATATAAATTTTCATATATAAATTTTTTTTCTGATAACTTAAAATTAAAAAAAGAAATACCCACCATTGATGTTTTATTTAGAATGGAAGAGTTCTTCCCGAATTCATTTCAAGCGGTGGAGGTTGTCTGACTTGCTATTTGCTTTCTCGTTCCCCTCACCATTTGAAATGGTTTCGTTCGGAGGCTAGAAAAAGGCATTAACTTTTATGTGACAAGGCAGAGATATATTTATTTATATAAAAATAAATATACATTGGTCTTTATTATATAGTGAAGAATTTTGCCATTTTTTTATCAGATTTAATTTCCTAATGTAAGGTTGTAAATAAATTTACAGTGAAATGGGTTTCATCAAGGTTTCACCGCTCTCAAACAAATTATTTTTACTTAAAACCATATTTTAGCAAAAAAAAAAAAAAATTAAACATTAAAAACAGTGAGTTATAGCAGGTTTAATCGTACACGCAAAACACAGAGAAAACAGGTAAACCGAGAAAAGAAATATGGCCGATATAAATAAATCAAGAAGGAAGATAAGTTTTACAATTTTTAAAGTTATCTCCCTTTTTGATTTATACCCGCCATCTTTTTTTCTCAATCGGCTTGTTTTTTCCACATTTCGCTTGTATGATTAAATATGCTATAACTGTTTTTAATGTTTAATGTTTTTTTATTATTATTATTATTATTATTATTGTTATTATTGTTATTCTTATTGTTATTGTTATTATTATTATTATTATTATTATTATTGGTTTTAAGTAAAAATAAGTTGTTTGGGGACAATGAAACCCTGCCGAAACCTATTTCGCTGTAAATAATTTCTCACATTACATTAAGGAATTACCGAGGGTTCCTATTTACTTGCCTCCCCATGAGGGCAAAGTTAGACACAAGGTCAGTTTTTAATGGGGCACTCTGGATTGGAACAAAAATTAAAATTACCTCAGTCAAGAAAGACTTCTCCTTCACTGACCGAGGACAGAATAGACTAAGTGTAGCATCAGATACTACACTTTGTTCCTAGCCAAAGCGGGTTACTGTCAACTGGGGCTACTTAAAATAGATTTGGGGGCATTTGTTCATACTGTGTCGCTTTCGATGAACAAAATAAAAAGCCAATTCCCTGAATGAATAATACTTAGGTTTTGATCTTCCCGAAAAAAATGAAGAAAAAAAATTATTTCAGCTTTTTTATACATTTTGTTAATAGTGTAAAAAAAATATAGACAGTCGAGCCTATTGAATGGGTGAGGCCTTCAGGAGGAGGAATATGATACCCAATGAAGCAAAGTTGTACGAGGCCATTTTTGGTTAAAGGAGTAGAGGTAGTACAAAAACCTATATCTGGGTTCTGCCTTTTCTCATTCGGTGCGAACGGAGCGAACAGTGACGGCAGCCGCTGCCATTCCCCAGACTCTTACAAGGCGGACATCTCAAATTCAGTTTTTCCACTTATCGTGGTATATCGACACTCTCTTATAAGTGAGATGTTTAGTAGTATATCGACAGACTCTCTTAAAAGTGAGATATTTCAACTACAGTTTTTCCACTTACAGTAGTGGATATGGACAGACTTTTGCGATTCTGAAAGAACTTTGACACTGAGAAGTTCATTCAGATTCACACGTCAACCCCTCAACGACATCGACAGACTCTCTTGCGAGTGGGTGGCCATTTGCATGACATAGACAGACTCTGTTACGAGTCGGCATCAACGGTATGACTTTGCTCAAACCAGAGACTCCTTTTTTTTTTACCAGACCCTGTTGTACATCGTACATCTTAGTTATTTGTTTCCCCAACAATAGCGAAACATTATCATAGTAGTGTAATGCAGACCACGAGAGGCAGCTGACTGCTGTGGACCAAGACGCTTGTCCGCGGCGGTCGAAGAGAAGACGGTTGGTTTGCTGCTTGTGAAGAGGAGAGATGCAGGCGCGAACCCGGAAACGCCCATTCACAAAAAGTTGAATTGAACTTTTTTTAAAGAGGAAACGGCGGCGGCGGCTTTGGCGTGCTCATTTGCATATGCAAGATGTCGTTACTACAAAAACGTGATTTGGAGATTCTTTGGGAGGTGAGCGCGAACGAAAGAAGAAGAAGAAGAAGAAGAAGAAGAAGAAGAAGAAGAAGAAAGTGCCGCATTTATTTTTGTGAAAGCTTTGCATTGACTCGTTCAAGTAGTCCAACCATACAACATCATTATAATCCCGTCTTGTCACAAGGCACGTAAAGATCTTTTAGTACAGAAAAAGATGCAATAATCATAATTGCTTTTCTTACACCAAACATAGATGGACGCGGAGCAGATGTTCCAGGAGTTATGATTGGTTTACGTTTTTGTGATGTTTTCTCTTTTGGTGAAATATAGTCTCGAAGCACACAGGCAACCGTATTTCCAAAAAATTTCTTGCACTGGCATAGCATTGGTGGAAAACATGAAATATGTTACAGTTGTATCATACATATGTTACAGTCGTATCATACATATGTTACAGTCGTATCATACATATGTTACATTTGTATCATACATATGTTACAATCATATCATACATATGTTACAATCATATCATACATATGTTACAGTCGTATCATACATATGTTACATTTGTATCATACATATGTTACAATCATATCATACATATGTTACAATCATATCATACATATGTTACAGTCGTATCATACATATGTTACATTTGTATCATACATATGTTACAATCATATCATACATATGTTACAACTCAGTTTTAAGAGTCAAACAAATCAAGGTTGATTAATTAAAAGCGAAAAATACAGGTTGACATAGGATTATCGTAGTAGCCCTCAATGTCAAACTAGCCCCGGTTGACGGTTCTCCCGAACAGATTATCTCAATATCATATCTATTTATATAAAAGAGAAAGTTTCGTTCGTGTGGTTATTATAGAAATTGATATATTAACAGAAAATTCAAATTAGTTTTAATAATGCTTACACTTTTCAAGGAATTTCATGACACCATTCAAATTTTCATCCCATTCCATCTCGCATCACTAAGGTTAAATTAACGGTTCCAATTATCACTCACCGGGGATGCAATTGAAAAAAAAAGACCTATACTAAGAACAAACGCAACTTTTCGAAAGTAAATTTTTACGAGGAATCCAATAGTGATATCAATTTTGTCTTTGGGTGTTTTACAATAATATCATGGGGTCTGCGTTCGCGCTGAATATATATAAACAATAAAGACAATGTTATTTTACAAATTAAGAAATAAGATAAAATAAATTTATATACATTATATATATATATATATATATATATATATATATATATATATATATATTATATATAGTCTAAAGAAGCTTTGAGTCATAGAAAAAAAAGAAAAAAAAAAGTAAAATGCAGTTTAAATTCCCAGACAAACTAACTAAATCCAAGATATTGCAGACTTAACATTCGTTGGAAAATTAATAAATGAAAAAATATAAGTAAAAAGAAAAAAAAGGGGGGGGGGGGTTAATTATCTAAGAGTGAAACAAAAAACAGGAGACCTTAAGCGTCTAATATTAACACGGGGATCATCAGCTGTTTACCATGTAACTGTTTCGGAGATTTAAAAACAGGACAGTTATAATATTCATGGCTCTCCAATGGTACTGATTATACTACCATTTCCCCAATAATCAGGTGTTGAAATAATTCAGCTTATATATATATATATATATATATATATATATATATATATATATATATATATAGATAGAGAGAGAGAGAGAGAGAGAGAGAGAGAGAGAGAGAGAGAGAGAGAGAGAGAGAGAGACACACACACTATGGCATTAAACATATTAAGGGGAAATAACTCATTACTATATTAATCAGAAGTTATTGTTCTTGCATAAAAAAAAAACATTTTAAAAGCAGCTCTCGGTAGAAAGTGTTACTCAAAAAATCTGAAATTAAAAATGTTTTTTAAATTTCTGATTTTTGAGAGCTGCCTTTATTTTTTAAATATTTTCATTCGCATCTTCAGGGTGTTATCACTGAGTTTCGATTTTTTAATTAAAAAAATTTCTTTTACTAATGAATCACTAGTTATGAAGGCCAAAATCCACTCGAGGATAAAGGTTAATGATATCGAATTATTGTCAGCTGAGAGATGGTTGTTGACATTGTATTTGAAGACGACCATGTTGTAATCAGCAGGGAAGCAGTCCCGTGGTATTGTGTTGCGAAGAATCTCTGTTCATAGAAATTCCGCCTGACACTAGGCACACGGAGGAAGAAAGGAAAGTTTTTTTTCGTTGTTGTAGCGAGACGAGTTCTTGCTGTGAATGTATTACAGGGAGGAACCAGAGATTGAAGCTCAGTTCCTTCCATGGAAATAACGATAGAGTAGAGAGAGACTAACCACTTCTCTTCCATGAAAAAGGGGCTTTAAGGAACAGAAGAGATCATCTCCTACTAGATTTCGGAGTCGATTTTCCACTCTTTCCATGCAACAAAGAGTGCTCTGAGCGGCGATCCCCAGATGTGGCAGCAATACTCCATCTTAGGGCGTATCTAACTCTTGCATTAGTAAAGGATTGCATCTGGAGTCAGGTACTTTCTGGGTAGAATAAGATGTGTTTCCTCCTTGAAATGAAGAGGGGGGAGTAAAGTAATTTAAGTGACCTAAAAAAATTGATGAGTTTTGTTTGTTTTTATAAATGAGATAAATACTTTATATTAGCATTCATTTATTGATTAATAAATACTAGTAGTTTCATTAACATTTTCATGGATTTTTCTTTTTCAATACAGTCGTATTCATTATT
Source organism: Sepiola atlantica (assembly GCA_963556195.1). NCBI lineage: Eukaryota > Metazoa > Mollusca > Cephalopoda > Sepiida > Sepiolidae > Sepiola > Sepiola atlantica. Next base: position 11,912,193 of record OY744529.1, read on the forward strand.
GTTTTAAATCCAGTGGTATTCATTTTGTTTCAATCCAGTGATATTCATTATTTTTTCAATCCAGTGGTATTCATTTTTTTTATAATCCAGTGGTATTCATTTGTTTTAATCCAGTGGTATTTTTTTTTCAATCTAGTGGTAATCATTTTCTTTCAATCCAGTGGTATTCATTATTTTTTCAATCCAGTGATATTCATTTTTTTTTATAATCCAGTGGTATTCATTTGTTTTAATCCAGTGGTATTTTTTTTCAATCTAGTGGTATTCATTTTTTTAAAATCCAGTGGTATTCATTTTTTAAAAATCCAGTGGTATTCATTTTTTTAAAAATCCAGTGGTATTCATTTTTTAAAAATCCAGTGGTATTCATTTTTTTAAAAATCCAGTGGTATTCATTTTTTAAAAATCCAGTGGTATTCATTTTTTTTTAAATCCAGTGGTATTCATTTTTTAAAAATCCAGTGGTATTCATTTTTTTAAAAATCCAGTGGTATTCATTTTTTTTAAATCCAGTGGTATTCATTTTTTTTTAAATCCAGTGGTATTCATTTTTAAAAAATCCAGTGGTATTCATTTTGTTCTTCAATTCAGTGGTATTCATTTTCGTTTCAATTCAGTTGTATTTATTCTTTTGCAATCCAGTGTATTCAATTTTTTTTTCAATCCAGTGGTATTCATTTGTTTTAACCCAGTGGTATTATTTTTTTTTTCAATCTAGTAGTAATCATTTTCTTTCAATCCAGTGGTATTCATTTTTAAAAAATCCAGTGGTATTCATTTTTTTTTTCAATCCAGTGGTATTCATTTTTTTTTCAATCCAGTGGTATTCATTTCTTTTTTTAATACAGTGGTGTTCTTTTATTTTCAATCCAGTGGTATTCACTTTTTGGGGAGCGTGACATCATAGATTTATTATTTACGTCACATTTCAAAACATGAATTCAAACATAAGCGATAATAAAAAAATAAATAAATGAATGGCTAAACATTATCAATAGCATTGGAAATTATCTTAATAGTCCAAAGCAATTTATTTAGCTTTAACTGTGTATTGTATGTAGTTCTTTACAATTATAAAATCCTCCCAGCCTAGCAAAAATATGTAACTGAAGGCAGCATATTTTTGCTAGTAGTTAAAAATTATTAAAAAAAACAAAACGAAAATAAAAGTTAAAAAAAGCTCCCATGCAATGCTAGGTCGATACAATCTTGGAAATCAATTGTCCACTAATAATGTTAATTCATGCGAGTTACCTCCCTTTAATATTCTCCCTGTCTATGTTAAATAGTAAATAATCGAATTTCAATATATAAATAGACTTCAATAATGGATATGGAAAGAATATTTCATTCGTGTCCCCTCACAGACTACAATGTAAATAACTGTAACAGTTACATAATTACAATCTATTTTCTTTTTGCACTTGCATGTTCTCACTCACGGAGTGATTGATGTGTTGTTCGGCCAGAACACTTTTGTGCAGGATAGCACTTTCACCAAGATCATTTCCCACATTTTATGAACAGTCAGTATTTGAGCATTGTGTTGACAAGATGTCATATCCCTTTCTTGCCTCTCGCCCAAGTCATGGCAAGAGGCAAGAAAGAGATATGAAGTCTTGTCAACACTACGCTTAAAGTCTGACTGTCCATAAAAGACCTGAACTCAATCTTACCTCTATAGGACATGCATGTCTCCTGACTCAAAATATTTTGTATTCCTGCATTTCATAACTCTTTTCGTACCATGTTTGTTGTGTTGATGAAACTGTTTGAATAAAATTGATTTGACTTGTAGAGTAGGAGTTAGTCCTTTTAACCAAAACTTGCTAACCCGTTTTCTTCATATCCAACAAGGCCAAAAGGATGGATATCTATGCAGAATCCCCTACTACATCTTCAGCCTCTTTACATAACAATATTGGAATTTATTAACGTCCCCCTCACTGACTGGCTGCAGCCTTGTCCCTTAAGGGTCTCACGGATTGGCTGTCAGGCATCCCGACCCCTACTCCGTTAGGGGTCACGTGAGTCAGCCCATAAAAACGCTTGCACACTGTGTCCCGGCCTCTTTTCGACCCACCTTTTGAATCTGGTAGGACCGCGGCTGGATCCTTCTGAGACAAATCCCTCGACGGCAGTCGCAGAGATCCCCTACTCCTTCCTGTTACCAACCATCTTGGACTGAAGTGACTACATCTCGACAAGAGCCAGAATTGAAGGCAGGCGCACGTGCAACCTGTTACCTGAACTCCCACAAGATAAGTTTGCGAAGCACGTTTTCGCAAACCTAAATTAACTTCCTCCTTTCTGAACTTTGAACTCACCATTTGTTGTATATATATATATATGCCCTCATTTTTTCTCACAAGTAAAACTGTTTTAAACTTATATACAATTGTTGTTGTGTTCCTTTTCACAAAAGCTGTTCCCCTGTTTCTATTTTGCACTTATCTACATAATTGTTATTGCATTCTCACGTGCGAGAATTGAACTTTCTTCCAGGGATATTTAATCCCAACAACAATGGCCGCCAGCGAGAGTATTAAGGGGAGGTCACTTGTATGGATTAACAGATAAGATTTCGATTTTTCTTTTACTTGCAGAATGTTTCTACCAACAGATGAAATATAATTTTTCCTTGCAAGACTATCAACAAGCCCTCGAGTTGGACCCTGACGACATGAGCATTCTTCCAAAAATTGCTTCTGTTTATTATCTGATTGGTATGGAAAACTACGTTGAAAGGAATTATGAGGTAAAAGCAGTTAGCTAAGAATAAGTATTCTTAAGATATGTTTATTAAGTCTGTGCATCTAGCAATGAAATGATGTGATGTAATGTGGGTTGATGTGGCAAGGAAATGACGCAAGAAAAGAAAGTGTGGAAAATAGAAAGCCAATGACGTCCTCTTCGGTTGTGTTTCCCTCCCCTCGGAGAAGATTATGTTATTACTGTATGTATGTTGTAATACGTTCGTTCACTATGTGCATTTAGTGCTGAAAATGATATTTGAAACTTAAGCATGATGTATTAATATGGATTAACATTGCAAGAAAGTGACGTAAAAAAAGGAAGACGTGGCAAATAGAAAGCTAATGGCGTCCTCTTGGGTTGTGTCTGTAGAATTGAACTGACGTGTTTCGGAAAACTTCCCCTCCCCATTAGAGAAGACTATACTATTACTATATATTGTAATATGTTCATTCCGTCTGTGCATTTAGCGATGTAAATATTTCAAACTTTACTAAAACTTTACTATATTGTATTAATGTGGGTTAACGTGGCAAGAAAATGACATAAAAAAAGAAGATATGGCAAATAGAAAGCTAATGACTTCCTCTTGGGTTATGTCTGTAGAATTGAACTGACGTGTTTCGGAGAACTTCTTCCCCCCCCCCCCCCGGAGAAGACTATGCAATTACTGTATATTGAATAAATAATATTTCAAACTTAACCATGTTGTATTAATCTGGGTTAACGTGGCAAGAAAATGACATAAAAAAAGAAGATATGGCAAATAGAAAGCCAATGACTTCCTCTTGGGTTATGTCTGTGGAATTGAGCACAGGTGTTTTGGGGGAACTTCTTCTCCCCTCCTCTACGGAGAAGACTATGCTATTACTGTATACTGTAAAAAAAAATATAATGAACAAAACTAAAACTACAAAATCTATTATGGAAACGCAGAGTGAGAAATATATGTTATTGTTTTTATTGCTATGACGAGAGCGACAAGATGCAACTATTTCTGTTGTTGCTACAGTCAACACACAACCGTTACATCAATGAGAGACAGACTACGTCTACACACAGCTACTACTACGAAACACCACATATTGGGGACGATGTGCACGGCCATCTGTTTGCACGGTGAAGATTCATTCCAACTATGCTACAAGCTCCATGGACCAACTTTCAAATTTAAGCTTGACAGACCGACGGAAATGCTGTGTTGAACTTAAACTTGATATGCCAACGGAAATTCTTACGTAAGCATGACAGACCAACAAAAAATGATATTTTAAATTTAAGCTGGGCAGACCAAATGATTGACGGACGAAGCGACTTCTAGAGATACGAGGTCATATCTAAAAAAAACATTATTGAAAACAAAGAATAGCAGATGTTTGTTATGCATTCCATTACTTCATTTATATATTTTTTTTTTTACGCATGACTTAATTCATCACCAAAGTTTTTGTAGCTGCTCCCACCCCACCACCACGAACTCTTATGCCACACCTTATACCCCTCCTCCCACACATATACAAGAACTCATCGCTCTACCACAACAGAACAAAAACTTTCCTTTCTTCCTCCATATGCCTAGCGTCAGGAGAGAGTTCTATTGACAGAGCTTTTTTACAAGGGCTTCCCGTCTGTGGAACACATTACCACAGAACTGCTTCCCTGAAGACTACAACATAGTCGTCTTTAAATCCAATGTCAATAAGTACTTGTCGCAAACTGTCCCATAAGTAATCAAACTTTGTCCATTGCATTGGTCAATTTCGGCCAACAATCGTTCTATCCCATTAACCCTTATCCTCGAGCGATTCTTGGCCTTGATAAGAGTTGACAAAAAAGTTTTTAAAAAATTAAAAATATGAAGACAAGTTTCTTGATATTAGGAATATGACAAATAAATATATTTAGCGTGTTTAATCATGATTGATTGCTGTACATTACAAGACTGAAGATAATTTGCAAAAGCCAACAAACCCAGGGCCCTCCAACCTGCTAATGTCTGCTGTTTTACCTGGTTGGTGTATGGCACCTCCTGTCTAAATCATGTCACACCCACAAACTGACAAAGCGTTTAATAAATAATAAACAAATTCTTCAAGTATTATTGTTTTAATGTATTTTCTATTTGGAGCTAAAAAAAATTCATCCATCACTTAGATTTACTAAACAGAGTATTATTAACTAGCAGGGGTACACGGCGTCGCCCAGAATCTTAATTCCCTTGATTACAAAAAGTAAAACAAAACAATCTGCGTGATATTATAATTTTAAATGTCTATGTTCATTTTACAACAAAATCAGAGTAAAAATACTTACGCCCCGGATGAGGTTTGAACTCATAACCCCTGCCTTTAGATATGACATACTAATCGTCTGAACCACCGAATCAATTCTGTATTCCACAGTCGAAGTTGCTTAAAACCAGAAGAGCTGCATTTTTTCTGGTTTTTGCTGTCTTCCATTCGATTTAACATCTGTTTTACACGCTGACATGTGTTGGACCGCTTTTAGAAATTGACTTCCAAAGTAACCTATCTCTGGCCAGGTCTTTATTTATCCCTCTTTCTCTCAAATCCATCCTTATCACTTCTATGTTTTCATCTGTCTTCCTCTACCAAGTGATCCTGCTACCTCAACTGTTCTACATCTACTAACCCAAGCAAATTTTAATTTCAATGTGACCAAACCAACAGTGTTTCCTGTTCTGCACCCATCTCCCCCCACTGTTCAGATTTAATCTTCCTCTCATCTAAGCCTGTCTCACACTAAGCAGCCGTCATATTCTCACATTATTTCTCTCCATGCAACGCATATCCTCAACCCTCAATGGCCAGATTTCACTACCATACACCATCACGCTGCACACACAAACCTGATAGACTCTTCCCTTGGTTGACAATGGTAACGCTCTGCTGGTTAGTAATGACAGAAGTTTTTACAATCATATCAGCACCAACTTCCCCCTGTCGTCCAATGGTATCACCAAAGTAACAAAACATCTAGATAACAACCCCACAGATAAACATCCGAGGAGGGGGTTAAAATCCGGTAAGTGTAAAGCCCATTTAGGATCACACCTCCAACTGATGAGAGGATCATCAAAGTGTCCCCCATCATGTCATTGAATGGTGATAAAACAAAGACTGTCAGACATTCTTTGCTGAAATTTGGTGGACAAGTCGGAACAATTAAGAGATCAATAAATATTTATATAATTATAATTTCAGAAATGACATCTTTTAGTATCCTATTGGGTCAAGGTGTAGTATCTGTTGTATAGATCTTTACTAAACAGAGTATTAACATTTATTATTAACTAGCTGATTTATATGTTTAGAATAGTTCAGGTACATTATACCAAGCCGCAATATCATGCATGTGTAAGGTCATTACTTGCCTGGTGGAGAGAGTAGATTGTGTTCTTCTTCAATATCCAATACAATTATGACAAATTCATGTGTGAAAGTCTTTTGAAAATTGCAAATTGATCGGATCGCAACATACCGGGTGGTCAAAAAAAAAAAGTATAACCACTTGTAATAAAGTAACATTTATTATCAAATTTAAAACTTGGCGCTTCTTCGATATTTACCCAACACTTGTTTTGACTTTTTTTACCGACCAAATTTACTTCTATTTCTTGTATACATGTACTATGTCGCTAGAGAATTCCCGTTTTTTATAACTTTTTTTTTAGATTTTAGAGGGGAGATCAGTTTCTTATAAAATTTAACGAATCTACTTTACTATTATTGAACTGAGAGGTGGCCGTGGTGAAGTGGACGATCTGGATGGTGCCAAGTTCGAATCCAGTCGGTTTCATAGTCCCACTTTCACTGGCAACCTTTACATGGTCCCTCCTATGAGTACCTGATTCTAGAAAGAATAGGGGAGACTGATGCCAACAAAAGAATCAAGTCAGTCAAAAAAGTTGAGCCATGCTGATTCATACAAATTGAATTTTTTCAGGGTTAATAAGATAGAATGGTTGTCAGTTGAAAGAGCAGGGATGTGCGTTCCCCGCTTTTTAGCAGAAATCTGCTTTTGGGGATTTAAAAAAAAGTGGATTTCCTCTTAAATCATTAGTGTCTCTCATGGATGTGAGTTCTCTGTTTTTTAGGTGAAATCGCTAGAGCCTTACCTACTTATTATTTCATCACTATTTGGCTGGATTTTACTTCTCTTTCTCTCTTTCTTTTTTCTTTTTCTCTCTCTCTCTTTCTCTTTCTCTCGCACGTGCACGCTTTATCTCTTTTCCTGTTTTTTCTTTTATCCTCTTCCTCTTTCCGTCTTATATTGCCTTTTTTTCTTTTTTATGACAGTTCTCTCTAAAAATTGAAAATGTTAATTTTGCCGTGAAGAGTAAGACTTTAAATGATTCATGATGGGGGTAGGCGAGTTAGATGAGTTTTGTTTCATCAAAGAATGACTTTCTATCTCCTTCTCCCCATATACGCACTCTGTGTCTTTCTCATAATTTTGACTTTCTTAGTTGAAACTGATTGGAATCCTTTAGGAAAACCATGACCCTCCCCCCCAAAAAATAATAATAATTTTTTGTGCTACTGCTCTTTCTCCACACACACGAGACTGTGACAACCCCACCCCGTCCCACATAGATAGGGAAAGTCATCTTGATTTCAGCTGTTTTGCCATTGGCTACTCACAGGCCTTTTGGCTAAAATCAAAGTGTAGTATCTGTTCCGATGGATACTGCACCCCATAGACTGGTATTGTCTTGACCTTTGGGGCTTGATTTACGCCGGTCTATGGGTCTGTCCTGCGCAGTTCTAGGAGGTCCACCCTCCCAGGCTTCGCCTCCCCTCTTTGGGGAGGAGTAAGTTTATTGCTTACTGCCTGAGGCGCCCCTACCGGGGAATACCAACAGGGCTGCCCAGGCAATTTTTAAACCCCACTTTCCCGACCCGACCTTGGGTCACATCTTACTTGTGGGAGTAAGATAAAAACTGGCCTTGTGCCTAACTCCTGGAGAGGAGTAAATCAATACTCACAGGCCTTTTGGCTAAAATCAAAGTGTAGTATCTGTTCCGATGGATACTGCACCCCATAGACTGATATTGTCTTGGCCTTCGGGGCTTGATTTACGCCGGTCTATGGGTCAGTCCTGTGCAGTTCTAGGAGGTCCACCCTCCCAGGCTTCGCCTCCCCTTTTTGGGGAGGAGTAAGTTTATTGCTTACTGCCTGAGGCGCCCCTACCAGGGAATGCCGACGGGGCTGCCCAGGCAATTTTTAAACCCCACTTTCCCGACCCGACCTTGGGTCACATCTTACTTGTGGGAGTAAGATAAAACTGGCCTTGTGCCTAACTCCTGGAGAGGAGTAAATCAATACTCACAGGCCTTTTGGTTAAGATCAAAGTGTAGTATCTGTTCCGATGGATACTGCACCCCATAGACTGGTATTGTCTTGGCCTTCGGGGCTTGATTTAAGCCGGTCTATGGATCTGTCCTGTGCAGTTCTAGGAGGTCCACCCTCCCAGGCTTCGCCTCCCCTCTTTGGGGAGGAGTAAGTTTATTGCTTACTGCCTGAGGCGCCCCTACCGGGGAATGCCGACGGGGCTGCCCAGGCAATTTTTAATGGCCAGAGTGCTCACTTTCTCGGGCGCTGGCTTTTCAAGCCCCACTTTCCCGACCCGACCTTGGGTCACATCTTACTTGTGGGAGTAAGATAAAACTGGCCTTGTGCCTAACCTCCTGGAGAGGAGGTAAATAAATACTCACATCCATGTTTTTTTTGTTTTTGTTTTTCTTACTCCATCATCATCATTTTAAAAATGTGCATTTAAGTCAAGTTTTATAAAGAAAACAAGACAAAGTTATGCAAAAATGCCTATTTTTATTTCCTGTTTCGTAAAACTGATTTTTCTGTATTTCAGGAGGCCCTTGAGAAACTGACTTTAGCCATTGAACATGCCCCAACTATGGGCGAATATTACATCACCCGATGTAAATGTTTCCAGATGTTACAGGCAAGTTTTTGACCCGATTTATATAATACACTAAGACAATTTCATGCTCGTACTTACGTTATCACCCTCCACCCCTTCTTAAAAAGATCTGATTGCCCGATCGTCAAAGATGCAAAGCAAAAAAGTAATTAAAAAAAATTTCGTATAATGTCGCTGTTGTGTCGAACGTGAAATTCAAACTAAAATATTCTTTCTTGGTCTTCAGGCTAGAATCAAAGTGTCGTATCTGTTCTGTCTAAAGATGATGCAATACTTTTCTGGGGTCTGTGTTTATGATGGAGATCCATCAAATAGAAATATGTCACAAACTCCAACAAAGGTTTTGGAGATAGACCTCTATAACCAGATATATTCTGAAACTACATTAACCAGAATACTTAGATAAGCATGTTTCAGTTTCAACAAAGGTGGGGTTTGCTTTGGCGCTGGGCGTCCATAGAAAGGAAATATTTTTAAGCACAGCAGCAATATAAAACATATGAAGGATACAACTGTGGAATTTCCACAGGTCTCGCTTGTATATATTATTGTAGTTGGGTGAAGATGCGGTTTATAGTAACAGGACACAATGCTGTGAGGGATGGCGACAAATATACGGCCATGACAGGGAACGCGTTCAGAACAGTTCAGGTTTATAATATCAAGTTGCCATATCATGCCTCTGTACAGTCATCACTTGACTGGTGGCAAGAGTAGATTACGTTGACTCTTCAGCCTGATATTCAACCTCTAGGCCACCATCAATTAACATGGGAATAAAGAGAATTTAAACTCTATAAATGTCAAATCAGCGGACATATACAGTAAGCTAAGTCAGATAGTGTTCAACAGCAGAGGCCAGAACATCGCTTTATGCCTAGTATGACTGCTTATTTTTAAATTCGCCTAGAGGCCCAATCCTTGTATTTAAGGGGGCGATGAGAATATTTTTAAAATAAATATTTATTATATATTATATATATATATATATATATATATATATATATATATATATATATATATATATATATATATATAATAAGTATGTTTTTGGCTTGATATATTTGATGTGTTATGTACTTTTATGTATTTTTGTATATATTTTTATATATTTTCGAAGTGTAATTTTATCACCTGCAGTAACGTCACTGCAGTAATGGTCCTCTGAGGAGAAGAATTATCTTTGAAAACTCATGAGTTAAGGACTTTAAGATACTTTGCCTGAATTTTGAATTATAATAAAATTTGATTCGCACCTTATTTTATTATTTCATTTCATATTATGCTATATATATATATATATATATATATATATATATATATATATATATATATATATATATATATATATATTCCAAAACAACTATTTAACATTGTTGTATTCCAATTTGTACTTCCAATAAACTAAAAAGCATGGGACAACAATCCTTTTAGTTTGGTTTGGTTTGTTTGTTATTACAGCATATTAACCCATTTTGCGTCATTTACTTCTGAAACACAATGAATTTGTATACAATTAGTTGAACACAAGTCACTATGTTGCATTACTATGTTGCGATTTTTCTTTTACCGCAAAAATATCTGGACGCTGCATCACGTAAACAGCCGCTGTGTTGTTGTGTACAACACGTCTCGTAATAGTAGTCATTCATTGTGGCAGTATGCATCGTAGAAGTAGTTACGCTGTTCACCTGCATTTGTGTGCGTTCAGTTCACAAGCCGTGATCGTCTGCTCGTTGACTTCATCCTCCGAATTTGGATGAAATCAAGTACTGGCCTTGTGTCAATCATGTGATCTCAGTCACTTTTCCAACAAAAGGATTTTCCTTCCAAACAAGATCACAACTCGAATTTAAACCAAGCAACAATGCTTTATTTTGAGATTACAATGACACCCGGCTTCTCCACAGAACGACAGACTTGCAAAATGGACAAACATTTTTTCCGACCAAACACCAACAGTCTCTCAGACCAAATCAGACCAAATCGAGCACTCTGGATTGGGACCAAAAATCAAAATTGCTTCAGTCTAGAAGGACTTTTCTTTCACTGACCGAGGACAGAACGGATGGAATGTAGCAGCAGAACAGATACTACACTTTGCATTATTTATTTGTAAAAAAATTTTTTAAATACAATTTAAATTTTGAACAAATTAGGCACAAGGTCATCAAAAGTGAGGGGTAAATGAGAGTTGTTTGTCTTTTCTATTTGTCTATCCTACTCTTAACTCACCACCATATCGCATTTACTCTAGAGGTCATCCTAATTAAAATATCCCCAAAGTGTTAAAAAAATGTAATTTTATTCATAAATATATGTATATACAAATTTACTGGAAGTAAAAACAAAAAGCGAAAACTCATTAGTAAGACCCTCCCGACGGTTTCTAAAGAATAGACCACCTGATGTTTTCTGGTTTGTTTTAAGACCGAAAACAAGCAGGTTGATCTCTAAATGGGAGTGGGACTTATGTGGAAGAAAATGAGGAAGGGTTGATTTACTCATAGCCAAAAGGACAGTTTTATTTTTTTATTAGATTGTGGTTTGCTACTGTACTCATCTCGAATTGCTGTTGCTTTAAAAGCATCCCCTGAGATCCTTTCTATCCCAGAGGATAATGTTTTATCCGCTGCCATTTGGTCAGTGCGTTAAGTCCGTCGGATCCTGAACAGTGTATCTTATGAGACAGTTTTGGATTCTCATGCTGTGTGTGTATTGAATGCTTGCCAAACACTGATGTATTTTTTGTAATCATCCACTGCAGAGTCATCATTGTGGCTATCTTTATTTTTGTATAATTGTATTTTCGTGTTGACATGGGTGCAGCCAAGGACGGTTGTTTAGTTTTGCTATGTTTTGCTGTGTATCTCACAGTGATAGAATACATAAATTGAATAAATGCATATAGTTAAATTCTACAGGGTGATCCACAAAAAATATGCTACCCACAGAATCGTTTATAAAACTCACAATCTTTTCTGCAATCCAACCATATTTGGTAAAGATAAACTTCAGTCTACGCCTGACTTGTCCCCCACAAGAATGCCACCCATGTAATCATACTATGCCACCACAATACTACATTTATTCTAGGGGCCAGCCTACTTAAAATATTCCCAAAGTGTTTAAAAATTTAAATTTTATAACTGTAGTGTACAATGTGTACAATGTGATGCCTTCGTGGCCCAGGGAGAAACAAATGGCGTTTCTCACGATTCTAGCCGTAGCTAGACTTGTAGTGTGAACCTCACGCTTAGACATAGGGAACGGCGGTGAGTCGTCTTCTGATTACAATCTGATTTCTCACTTTAAACATCCGCTTGAAGTCAAGATCAGATGTGATAGGAGGAGATCGCACACTTCGCTGTTTAAAAGGCGGTGGATACACACCGCTAGTTTATAGTTTATGTATGTTTGGACGAACCCAGTTTGAATACATGTTCCCTGCCTAGGTCTTATGAAACCTCATTCCAAGTAGCAAAGTCTCTCAGCTAGTGGTACAAATAAGCCCTGCTCTCCCCTTTCTCCACTTAGAAAATTTCTTGCTCGTTTTCGGCTCTTTAAACAACCTGAAAATCAGTAAGCAGCTCATACCTAGATAGATTTGGAAGGGTCATACTAACCACCGCACTAAGCATCTTATTTTTCAGCAATCTCTGTTGTCTTTTAGCACCCCTACCGATGAATTTGTACATATTTTTTTTTGTAAATAAAAAACGTCAAACCATTGGGGATAATGTTAAGTAGGTTTTACCCATAGAGTGAATGTGGCATTTTGGTGAATGAAACTAGTTTAGAGACTAGACCAAGAGAACGACATCCCCCCACATCACCCCACCCAATTTCGGTCTTGTGCCGCATCTTATTTCATAAAGAAAATTTGCTATACTGTGAACTTTTTTGTAAAATTTTAAAGATAAATAAAATGTATATACAAATTCATGGGAAGTGGGGAATGGGACAATAAAAAACACAATCTTTCTGCAATCCAACCATATTTGGTAGAAATAAAATTCAGTCTACATATAGGTGACCCCCCCCCCCCCACAAAAATGCCACCCATGTAATCACACCATGCCACCACAATACCACATTTATTTTATGGGCCATCCTACTTAAAATATCCCCAAAGTGTTGAAAAAGTTTAATTTTATTTATAAATATATGTATATACAAATTCATTGGACGTGGTGAATGGGGCAATAAAAACGAAAAACAACCGTTTCTAAAGAATAGACCGCCCAATGTTTTCCGGTTTGTTTTAGGACCGAAAACAAGCAGATTGATCTCTAAGTGTGCAGAGGATCGGTTTTTAATAAAATTCACAATCTTTGTTGTGAACCTTATTTAGTGCATATAAACTTCAGTCTATGCCTGACTTGTCAACCAACATATAGGGTGACCCCCACAAAGATGCCACCCATGTAATCATTGATAACTTTTAGAACCCTTTCTACAATCCAACCATATTTGGAACAAATTGCGATTTAAAAGAATTCTATGTTTAGGGGCGGAGGAGAGGGAAGATCCGGTAAAACCCATTCAGGATCACACTTTCTACTGATCAGACGATTATCAAAGTGGCCCCTATATCATTGAATTTATTGCCATTCAAAATAAATAAAATGTATATACATTAAAGACTGTTCGACATTCATAACTGAATCATTAATAAAATTCACAATGTTTTCTGCAATCCAACCATATTTGGTATAAATAAACAGCAATCTATGCCTGACTTGTCCACCAACTTTCAGTCCTGAATGTCCAACAGTCTCTGTTCAATAATAAGTACACCTGGATACGACGTGCAAAATTATCAACAACTTTGAACACACTCCTATCTTCGCAGCACTGCCCTTATTTGAGCTGTGATGACCGTCTTCAGTTTCGGATTGTTTTGATAGACATTATCTTTGAGATGACCCCAGCGATAAAAAGCTGGGGGATTAAAGTCAGGTGAGTGCGAAACCCATTCAGAATCACACCTCCTGCTGATGAGATGATCTCCAAAATGTCCCCGCATATCCTTGAACACTGATAAAAAAATGTTGAGCATTCATGACTGAAACTTGGTGAACAACTCAGGCATATATTGAAGTCTATTTGTACTAAATATGGTTCGATTTCAGAAAGGACTGTGAATTTTATTAACGATTCCATCGGATGCTTTTTGTGTGGGTCAACCTGTACAAGATATTTTTTTTATCTTTAAAGCTCAATCATCACAATTGAACACTTGCTGTCAAACAAAATGATCCTCGATATTTTATCGTGCTTATGGTGTTATGATCTGCACTAGAAGCTTAGCCATGTCTTGCAACATTATTTGAACTGTCTTTTTTTTTTTACCAGAACCAGTTAAACCACTGTTGCTTTACGATATTTGACTAATTCAGCCATTGACCCCCTTCTCTCTCTCTCTCTCTCTCTCTCTCTCTCTCTCTCTCTCTCTCTCTCTTTCTCCCTCTCTCTGTCTATTCGTCTCCCTTCTATCTTCTCCATTTAATCTCTCCCTTCTTGCTAACTTCTAAGTTTCTGTGTTTATTGATCAGTGACGTGGCCAGTCCCAGCATGATTCTCTGTTTTTATGAGGCACTTATTTTATTTCAAACAAAAGACAATTTCTGTGTGGCCCAACTCACTCTTTATTTTTTCATCTCTTTTATAGAATCTGTACAGTGCAAGGTCTGATCTTCTAATTGGGATGCAACTGGTCCCAAACAACCGAGAGATTGTTCCGCTTATGGCTTACCTATTCCCAAACATTTCTATTGATGGCATCATGGTTCATCCTTTAGCCATCCAAGCCAAACACATCGCACAGAATTTGGTAAGCAGACCGAAAGGTAAACACGGCCTACCACCATTATCAAATAATCAAAGGTAAGTAAGTTTCGCTTTTAAACGAAATAATTATTTATCAAACTCATTTATAAAAGACGGAAAATGTTTTTCTGTCTGTCTATTCACTTTTCGCATTTTTCCCATCTGATGCAGGCCTAAAACCCATACCAATTATACATCATTGTAAACTTTGGGGCTAACATACTCGCCATTGATCGATTTTCCATCTAAACACTGGACCATGATATTAGGTCCAATCAAGAGTAAGAGAGATAATTCTCTTTTTGAAACTACACAAGAAATAAAGTAAATTTCTATGAACCAGCATGGTACGACTTTCTTGGGCAGCTTGATTCTGTTGTTGACATTGGTTTCCCCGATTCCTTCTAGAAACAGGTACTCACAGGAGGGACCACGTGAAGGTTGCCAGCATCCATAAATGAATGTGGTGTTCGCGAATGAACTGAATTTGAACATGGCACAACAACAACGAAGATGTATTTTAGATTTCACTTGTCATTGAAATAATAAAAAAAAGCAGCTAAAATATTTCTGGCCTTTTTAACAACCAACAAAATTTTTTTTAATTTCTTGAGGATTTTGGAGAAAAAAAAACAACAGCGTAAAAAAACATCCTTTAAATTTCACTCTTTTAAAGGAACAGGGCAACTAATCTATTCCTATATCTAGAATGTTAGACTGCCATAACATATATGAAACTCTCTCAAAGTCAAACCTTCCTTATCGTTGTGGTGGTGGGGGGAGAGAACGGGTAGTGTAAGAGCTATGCTGTCTGGAACTTAAGTTCCTGATAGGGCCACTCAAGACTGATTGGTGTGACACCTAGTGGTATTAGGACTGCAACCCGGCTAATCAGTGATCTGCTGAAAATCAACCCAGCGATGCTAGTGTCAAATGAGAAAATTAGGATGATCATGAGACATAGAAAGAACTAATTTTTGGCCTATTTGAACGTCAAAAGCTTGATCCAGAAAGAAACCTGAGTGCTAACAATGTACTCCCTTTTCATGTACAACATTGACATAGTCAGACTTCCTGATAAAATGGTTGTAAAATCAAAATCCCTCAACATGACGCCTCACATCACCTCTACCGCAGACGGTCCGACTAATAACTCAGATCTTTATAGAGTTATCTTCACTTTAGGTATCGTGCGAATGCATTGCTTCTTGCCTGAAAACCAATCTCGCCCCATCGGTCCCGTCTCCGCTTGAAAGGTTCGGTTCTCAATGTCAGTGTCATTGTCGTCTATTCTCCCGCACTTAACGCTAATAATCAAGATAGAGACTTGCAGGCGACTGTTGACCGCGTACCCTCGAGTGATCGTCTAATTATTGCAGGAGATTGGAATGTCCACGCAGGTACAGGCGACATCAGCAACAATCATATTCTCGGACAATTTGCAATTCGAGGCCAATGTGCTAATAGTGAAAGACTTGACAATTTTGCTGCAGCAAACCAAATGACTGTGTCCAGCACGCGTTTTCAGCATCCACAGTGACACCTACCTACTTGGTAGTCCAATGACGGTGTCACAGCTAACCAAATTGATTATTTTCTTGTTAAATGCCGCTGGCCATCAAGCGTCCTTGATTGTCGAGTGTTCCAGGGTGCAGAAACCGGTAGCAAATTTGGATCCGATCATGTTTTAGGATGGGCAAAACTACATCTTCATCTCAAGGCTGTCAAGTCGCGTGCAAAGTTTCTCAGCTAAACGAAACGGAGAAGTAAACAAACCGATAACTCATTCTGCAACAAATCTGACAACCTCAGACAACTATCAGGACCGGCGGGACAGTTATAAAAGTAGGGGGGGCGCTCCTAAAAAGTGGGGGGGGGCCGGTTAAACACATGCATATTTATATATATATATATATATATATTAGGACCGGCGGGACAGTTATAAAAGTGTGTGTGCGTGGGGGGGGGGCTCTCCTAAAAAGGGGAGGGGGTTAAACACATGCATATATATATATATATATATATATATATATATATATATATATATATATATATATATGCATGTGTTTAACCCCCTCCCCTATATATATATATTAGGACCGGCGGGACAGTTATAAAAGTTGGGGGGGGGGGCTCTCCTAAAAAGTGGGGGGGGCCGGTTAAACACATGCATATATAACTTCATTATTGATGACCGTAAAGTGGGGGGGGGGGCCAAGTCAAAAAGTGGGGGGTGGGGCCCAGGTCAAAAAGTGTGTGGGGGGGGGGGGCTTGAGCCCCACCTGCCACCCCGGTGCCGCCGTCCATGACTATGCCGGGAAGCTACCCATTTTACAGCCTCCTCCATTCAAGCACAAAGACAAGCTGAGGTGGTAACCAAATCATCTTGAACCAGAATGGTGAGCTAATTACCAATCTCAATGAACGCCTCATCTGCTGCAGAGATCACTTCGCATATCTGCTAAAGCACGACCAACAACCCCACAAACTACTCCGGTGAATAACACCGATCCAACACCTTATGACTACCAAACAATTCCCTTCCATGCTTGAAGAGACTGTTGCTGCTATCAAAAGTTTTAAAAATATAAAAAATAACAAAGCTGCAGGCGAAGATAACATCCCTGCTGAGATCCTCAAGCATAGCACAAATATACTAGAGCCTGCCATCCATCACATTATCAACCGGGTCTGAGGAACTGAAATACTCCTCTAAGACTGGAGCAATTCAACACTGGTACCATTCTTTAAGAAAGGTAATGAATGCTGCTGCAGCAACTACCGTGGTATCCGTCTGATTGACGTGTCTGCTAAAATATTCGCTTTGATTCTTCTGAGACGATTCCAATCAGAACGTGACTCAAGAACGAGGCCAAAACAATTTGGTTTTCGTCTGTGAATGTACCATTTAATTCTTCACCTTAAGATAAATCCTCAAACATCGTTGGTGCTTCCAGCAAAGGCCAGTCATCTGTTTCATTCATTTCACTGCTACATTCAATTCTGCCGACCACGACACCCTCTGGAAGGTTATGCAGCGCTTGTGTCTAAGGGATAGCTAGGTTTCACTTATAAAATAAGCGTAAAATGAAAAGAGAATTTGGGACGCTGAAAACGTACGCAATTTATTAGACAAATGAATTGAACATATCTTTATCTTTAATAATTCAAAACATCATTTTTAAAGGTTTCTGACTTGGGTTAGTGATAACATTTTTTAGATAATTCAGTTGACTGATGAAATAAGCATAAAAGCATTAGCATCGCAAATTTTGTTTCTTGATTATTAAAGCTACAGATATGTTTGAGACTAATTAACATTGAATTAGGACGCTGAAAAGTAAAATAAATACAAGAATACTTGAACAATTAAACAATCTCTGTTACATGAACATAAAAAATAAATAAACTGTAACAAGGTTAGTTGAGAGAAACTTTTTTTTCCGAATATAATAAAAAAAGTTTTCCTAATTTAGCTACAAGAAAACAAATCATGAAACTTCTCATAACTGAGTCAATTAAAATAATTGTGACGGTTTGTTTAAAATAATAATAACAGACTCAGAATGTCTTTTAATTTTATTAAAAATATCTTTAATTTGAAATAATTACTATTGAAACAAACTCGACAGACTCGACAACTCTGATGTGTTTATTTACCTCCTCTCCAGGAGGTTAGGCACAACGCCAGTTTTATCTTACTCCCAAAGATAAGATGTGACCCAAAGTCGGGTCGGGAAAATAGGACTTGAAAAGCCAGCGCCCGAGAAGGTGAGTTCTCTGGCCATTAAAAATTGCCTGGGCAGCCCCGTCGACATTCCCCGGTAGAGGCGCCTCAGGCAGTAAGCAATAAACTTACTCGACCCCAAAGAGGGGAGGTAAAGCCTGGGAGGGTGCACCTCCTAGAACTGCACAGGACAAACCCACAAACCGGCGGAATCAACCCCCGAAGGACAAGACGACACCGGTCTATAGGGTGCAGTATCCATCGGAACAGATACATGTGGTGGACAAAGAAAAACCTGACTCATGACGATTAAAACTGACCTGGAACCCAACCTGGGCCCCCGAATCTACGGAGTTTGCTGTCGGAACAGCGCGTGGCTAGAGATCACCATATCGTTGACTTCAAATCTTCAAAGCTTGGTCAGGCTTGATCAGCCTTCGTGAGGGACGCAGCGGCAACGACACTCCAGGTGAATGCTGTTTCAAGCAGCATAGCACACTCAGGTCGTCAGTCCGTGTCGTTATCCACTTAACTATGGCCACCTCCCAAAGTTGTAGTAAAATAATTTAGCCCAATAAATGCACTTCTATTTTGCTGATATATCTTTTATCTTTTATTTTTGCGGAGGAGGGGAGTTCAAAATTGTAATTTAATAAAAACTTTAACTATCAATAAATGTTATTTATTTACTGATAAAAAGTAATTTATGATTTTTTTTATTCTAATAAAACTTTTACTGATTGTTTATTGTTTCGAAACTGACAATAAATCACAGTATGACATAACTTTGATCTGTCAATTTATATATATATAAATTATAGATATATATATATATATAAATTATAGATATATATATGGGTGGAGCATTTTGGTGAACACATGATGGTTTTCATTTAGCATCAAAGCAGTACTTTTCCGTAAAAAGAATTGAGTACTTTAGGTTATCAGTATCGTAAAAATATGTAAATAAATGAATAGTTTAATTTAAATACAATATAACTTCTCCCACACTTTTAAGTAGCAGATTCATTAGCTCAGGCACCAACCACTGGGTTTCAGGTTTCAAATCTTGCCATGTTTAGCCATACTGATGTGTTATAGAAATGACGAAACACGTGTCAGATGATGGCTATATATATATATATATATATATATATATATATATATATATATATATATATATATATATAATTGCTTTTAAAAACAATTAGCAGAAATCTTTCTAAGGCCCTTTCAACTATCATCTCGTCAGGAGAAAATCGATAGTTCAGATAAATAAATAATATTGGCGAAAGTATAGAGCACAAAGGGGAATTTAACGTGCCAAGAAAATAACGATGGGCGATTAAAATAAATGTAATTCAAAGTCGTTAAAACGATTAAAAACTGGGCAAGCAGATTATTGGAAGCATTATTAATTGCTTCTACTCTGTTTCCTTACGTTTAGTCTATTCTACAAGACCTGTTTTTTCTTTTTATAGAATAGTGTGTCATATACCAATTATATTAATGTTGCTTACCAATTTAAATGCTGACTATATAGAGTGTACTTCCTTGCATTTGAAAACCCACATAAACCAGCACGTTCCATCTAAAATTCAACAAAAAGGTAGGATCCCTGTATCACCCTTCTTCTGTGACTTTGGACTTTGCTATTGGCCAGCATTTAGTTGAAAATCCATTTTGTGCTAGTAACTATAAAATAGAGTGTTTTGAGGTCTTGCATAGAGCGGATTCCAAAAACCATTTGAAAATTTTGGAATCTGTCTCAATCGCCATTCGTAAACCTTCCTTGTGCCGGAAGAAAGAAATTTGTTAAAACATTGAATCTCTTTGGGAAACTTTGACCCACCCCTTTTTATTTTTTTATCCCATGCTGTGCCTTTTTATCACTACAACTGTAGCTTAATTTTAGGATATTTTTATTAAAACATTTTCTAAAGGATATTGTTAGGAGGGAAATGACGGTTGATTAAGTTTAGTAATCTTTTACATAGTTTGGTTTTAACCATGTGATTAAATGGAGGTGTAAACCAAATAAGTTTCCTATTTCTTACTTTTTTTAGGTTTATTATTATGTACTGTTGGTTTAATGTATTTGATTTGGGTATTTTTATAGCCGCTATCTTTTAATGCTTTGTTATAAAAAACCTTATATGGATTAAAAATTTCTTCATTGGAGGAGTTGTTACTTCCTACGAAAATCAGTCCGGCAGAGTCTTCATCATTGTTGAGATGGCTTGTTCTCTGGCGGGCTGAGGTATGGTCCTGTGCAGTTCTAGGAGGTCAACCCTCCCAGATTTTACCTTTTCACCCTATGAGAAAGGGTGAGTTTATTGCTAATCGCCTGAGGCACCCCATGCCAAGGAATGCCGACGATGCTGCCCAGGCATATTTTGGTCGGCCAAAGTGCTTTTCTTCTAGGGTGCTAGCTTTTCAAATCCCACTTTCCTGACCTTGTGTCACATCTTCCCGTCGTAAGAGGGAGATGAATAAACCAATCTCCAGAAGACTTTAATTGTTAATCAACACCTTTATCTGTTGCGTCACGGGTCTATATGAAAAGACGTACCTGAAGAAGGTCGGAGGTTACATCGTCTGAAACGTTGTGAAAATAACGACCAAGATGAAAATAGTCTTCCGAATAATTCAAATTATCAATCCTCATCTAAAAAATTCCGAAACAAAAAACAACCGATTATAATATTTTAAAAAACGTGTTTATTTTTGTATTATTTGGATAATTCGGACTACTCTTCTCATCTTGGTTGTTATTTTCACAACGTTTTGGACGATGTAACCTCCGAACTTCTTCAGGTGCATTTTTTCGAAACTTGGGAATCTTTATGTCAAACGCAGGAAACCTATACGGAATTTTGAACTGAACCTTTTATTTAATCCATGAGGATAGATTGTTCTCATTCCGTCAGATGTGATCGGGTACAAGTGTGAGTTAATTATTATGTTATTCTTAGTTATTTTTGCTGAAAACTGATTGTTAATCAACACCTTTATCCGTTGTGCCATGAGTTCACGTGAAAAAATGGTACTTGAAGATGGTCGGAGGTTACATCGTTCGAAACGTTATGAAAATAACAAGGAAGATGAGAATCAGCATCTCGCTGCACAGCTCCCAATTTAGGATGACCTCACCCCCCCCCCTTAACTTTCACCCTAATTTTCAGTAGTCCCTTACATCTACAGTGGAAACTAGCCTTGTTTGGGGTGAACTAAGTTAAAAAAAAATTTTTTTAAATAGTCCAAATAGTTCGAATAATACATCCTCATCTCAAAAATTCAGAAACTTAATACGTTCATTTCTTTCATTTAGTAACCAGGATGAAGATAATTGCTTGAACAATCTTTCAAAAACTTCTAGAAGAGGATGTTTATCAGCAAGGGCCAAAGCATCAACCGTGATATCTAACAATGCTGGTTCCACCGCGGGTCGCAATTCCACTGCTAGTCTCATTTGGGAAAAGAAAAAGGTAAGTAATATTTAAAACTAGCGAATATCTTCCGCTAAAAATGTTCGCACTAATCTCTATCTTTATAAAGTTATATTAAATATAATTATCTATGGACACATGTTTCGTCGTTTTACGACTCATCAGCATGGCTGACTTTAGTGAGATTCAAAACCTCGACGACAGAGGCTGCAGTTGGGAGCCTTTACCGTTAGGCCACAGAAGTTTCGGCTGAAATGCAGGATATTTTATGTCACTTAAATGTATTTGCTTTTGATACTGTCTTTTAGTGATTATGACAACTGAATATTCTTTATTCGTCTATCTTATGGTGATCTTACCTAAATGCCAGAGGGAGAGTTATTTCCCTTACATTTGTCGGCCCCCTATATTTGAGGAGCATATATATATAAGTATTTAAATATTTAACTATTATGTGAATATTTAAATATTATTAAATTAATTTATAAAGTAAGGTATTTTTATATGTTTATATATTTGTATGTACAGAATACACTCCGAACCTAATTAACCGATCATTATGAATTTGATAACACATTTTGTCAGTATAAGTTGTCCAAATGTGGACTATATTTAGTTTAAGTTAGTTTTATGCAAAGGGGGTAAAAAGGGGGTAGAAGCCCTTTGTGAAAATGTAGATACCTCTGATTTTGTTAAATTTTAACAATAGGTATTAGACATCAATTAATAAATATTCCCCAAATCTCAGTTTCTTTGGAGTATTTTAAACGGTTTTAGAGGCATAATATGAGCACAGCCTCCCATTTGAAAATGTAAATATTTCAGATTTGCATTGAATCTAATCCATAGTCAATTCAGCAAGATTCCCTGAATTTCAATTTCTTCTTAAGACTCCATAAAGCTTAAACCCTAAATTTGAGACATTTTCTAGAATCAAAATCATGCAATGGATTTTGATCAAAATTGGAATAGGGATTCTAGACATACGGTTTAATGTCATCATATCTTAGATTTATTCTTTGTAAAGGAGCATAAAATTGGTGCAAAACTTTTCTGACTGAGGAATTTATTTTACCCGTCCTGAGACGGGTACTCTTCTAGTCTTCATAGAAAATAACGTCCTGAGACGGGTACTCTTCATAGAAAATAACGTCTCAATCGGCGAAAAAGGGAAAAATTAAGAAAGAAGGAAAGAATAAAAGCGTCTTAAACTGGAAAGTTTTTTAAAAAAGAGAAACTATTTTATATGACTATTAGTGCGAACATGGGCGAAGCATAATTTTTTTCCTATAATTTTTGACAGAGGGTGTACACCCGTATAATATATTACATATTTATATTTTCAGTATTTACTCCAACAGTGCTCAATACACGAGTAGAGCTTAATAGAGGAAATAGCCTGATGATTTCCCCCTGGAATTGAACAAAAATGTTTCTGTGTAGCTTACTTGCGATAAGTATATTTTCATACTATATATATATATATGTAGCGAGGAATTAACGACGTTTTGCTAAAGATAATAAAGAAGATATAAAAAAAAAGAAAAAAAAAGGAAAGAAAACAAAACGTAGAACGTAGAAAGGGGGAAAAGAAGAAAATGTCTCATAGAAATAGAGCGACAGTGAAGGGGGGGGAGGTCTGACTTCCCTTCTTTTATTCGTTGGGCAGTTTTATACTCGCAAACTTTTGTGTGACGGAACGGATATAAATATACAAATAAATACGCATTTCTCTTTATTGTAGAGTGGATGATGCTATGTATTTATAAGGTTCTTTATAGACAGTATAATTTTTATGTAGTTTTTCTATAAGCATTAAGTCAGACGATTCCAAAATTATCAGACGACCTTCCACACACCAAAACAATTGTTTTACATTGATCGTGTATTGTTAAAAACATGACCTACTCTTTCCATCAAGTAACTGACGACTGTTCAGCGGTGCAATATATATGCTACATGACAAAAAAAAAAATGGCTGATTACAGGTGTTATATCAGAGTTTTCTTTCTTCTAGATTAGTTGCTCCACCAAGGCTTGAGAGTAAAGTTTATCCTATTATTTCATCCAGGGTTAGATGGAGAACATATGGATTCATACTTTTCCCGAATGTATTAGTGGAAGTTATGCAATAGCCCCAAACAGAACTTGAACACTGCACACTGAGCTCACAGTCCGTGATATTACTGCACCGCTACTTCTCTTTTTTTATGGAAGTCGCTCGAGACAAGGCATGAAGCCACTTGATGTAAGTAGCTAATCATAATAATAAAAAGGGAAAGGAAGATAGAATCACTTCAAGACAAACCAAACCTGAAAGAAACCCCACTACCAGTGTTCAATCCCTGAACCCCAACAAGCTAGCCAAAAGGTAAGCTCTTCAAGAGCCCAATAGAAAAGGAAAGGGCTACAAGGCTGGCTGACAAATAAGTATACCCCTAAACTGGTAAAGTGGCTGACCAGAAACTGGTATTTTTATTTTGACACTATCAAGAATATGTAAGGTTGAATCTTTTTTAAATCCTTGAAGAATCAGCAGGGGTAACATACCATTTTCTTATGTTGTTCAATAGTAATGTAAGGTTGTCAGCATTCTCATAATTAAGGATGATATAAGCGGGTGAAATTTGCTTGTTCATCAGGGTGATATTGTGCGTATATCGAAAATGCTGGTGATAACCTCCGGTTCATACTTCCGGTTCATACTTCCGGTGATCCTGTTATTTTCGTTCCTTGTTTATGTTCTTCCCATTCATCGTTCCTGTCCATTTCTAAAGATCTAAAGCAGTGATTCCCAATTCTTCTTCTTCTTCTTCTTCTTCTTCTTCTTCTTCTTCTTCCTCCTCTTCTTCAACAACAACAACAACATAACAACAACAACAACAACAGGGGGGGGGCAATATGAAAAATTAAGTAATATCAACATTTTTTTGATTTTACTCTATATGGGTAAAAATTATAAATTTATAAGATAAAACTATTAATTACAACCTAGCTGAACACAACAGCTTGTGTAATCAAGTCAATTGTTCACCCACTAATATTATTGGTCATCTGGTACCAACAGATGCGTGACTTCTGAATTGTTTAACTTTGCCGTTCTTCATCTGCTGTCAATCTTTTTGTTTGTTGTGCTTCTAATGTTTGACTCATGAATCTATGAAGAGATGTCGTCGTCTCGAAAATCATTGGAAGGCAAAATACAATATTTATGTAAATTCTAAACTGGTGTATTTTAACTCCTTAAAGGAGAAGTTTGAAAAAAGATCAATAATAAAGTGATTCTTGTCTGCAGGGGACATGAAGAAATTTGTGATAAAAAAGTGGGGCGTGGTACTCAAATGGTTGGAATCACTGATCTAAAGGATTCTGGTTCATTCCCGATTCTTTGAGTAATCCAACCCTTGAAATGACCTGTTCGGAAGACTGAAACAGGTTTGTTTACTGTTAATGAGCCCCCCCCCCCCATGCACCAAGATGTGGGAATTATTCTGAATTATTAGTGATCATCACATGTGTCAATAGAGATTCTCATAATCGCGGTCGTGTCTTATGTATATAAGGATAAACGCAAGCAAACATCAAACAAAAGAAACAGCGGTCTCGATTTCTTTTTCTTTTATTTCTTTCATTTTTCTTTCGACCAAAAGAGAATGGAATACATTCTCTTTGTTTTCTTTCTTTCTTCTTCTTCTTCTTCTTCTTCTATCTATCTTTCTATCTTTTTCCTTTCTTCGTTTCTTTTTCTCTTATCTATTTCTTTCTTTCATTCTCTACAATCTGCAAAATGCACCAAACGGAAACATTGTTTAAGCATGTAAAGTCACCTTTTCTTCATTCTTCACACATTCTTTCTTCCCTTATATGTTTACTCATTCTCTGTCTCCTCTTTCCCCTTTTCTTTTCTTTCTTTATCTCTTTTGATTCCTTCCTCCTATCTCACTTTCCGTTTTTTTTTCCGATTTTTATCTCTTTCTCTCTCCCTCTCTCTTTCTTTTTGTAATCTTAATATCTCCTCTCCTGTATTGTCCCTTTATTTATATATTCCTTTCTTCCATGTCCCTTTTCCTTTTTTCTTCTATCTGTCTTTTTCTCTTCTAAATTTTTTAAAATTCTTTCTTTCTCTTTTCCTTTGAACGGGTTCGCCCATTCAAGATTTTTCATTATTATTTTTACTCCTAGGTCAAATTGACCCACTTCGTAACCTGATAAAATTTGAATTTCGGTTATACGTTGTTCTTGATTTCGTCATTACGCAATGAATTACCATTTTTGAAAACTTGTTATTTTTATGAAACGGTTTCTTCTCTCTTAAACCTGATTTTTTTTTTATTTGTATGACCCCCACCTTCCATAACGACCTTCCTCAAGAAGTGACCTTTGTCCACAAAGCCATAGAACAATGGATAAAGGTATTGGTGGTTATGGTTATATGGCCTTTATATAAGTCCAATACTAAGGTCAGTTAGTGCAACAACAATAAAAAAAAATAAACAAAATGAAAAAACAGAAAATATCATCTACAGATATTTTTTTTCTATATTTACATAGATACAAGCATGTCAAATCACTTAACAGTCAATTTCAATGTTAGGTGATAAAAAAAAAAAAACAAAGTAAAAAAATCTCCTATTTACTTGCCTCCTCATAAGTATATAGTTAGACACAGGATCGGTTTTTAATGTGGGGAAAATCAGCTCCCCAAAAAGGGGCACTCTGGATTGTGACAAAAATAAAACTTGCCTCAGTCGAGAAGGATTTCTTTTTCACTGACCGAATACATAAAAGATACTATACTTTGGTCCGAGCTCGAAGGTCAAGGAACAAAACAGTCATTCATTCTAATTCACAATAAATGTATGTGATTGGTTCAATGGATACCATCACAGACTATGAAATCGGATTTGCTTTGTTCAAATCCTCTTGAATCTATTATGTTGAATTACACACGAAACTCAATTTACTCCCTCCATCTATGGATAAAATAACAACTTGTGTTTAATAAATTGTATAGAATAAATTGTTTACAATGTGTATTGTGTTTCTTCTGCCAATATTTTCTAATTACGCCATTGACTGCGTCACCTCGGATGCCGTAAAAGATTTTCCCGGTGTCACTGTTGGTTGCAAATTTTCTGTCAAGGACTTAGACTACACATATGATATTGCGCTACTTGGTGAAACATTTGCTGATTTCTAGTCTGCTATTCAGGATATTGAAATAAATGCCTTGAAGACAAAGATACTTGCTCTCAGCTTTGCACCAACAAACACCCATCGTCCTCAATGGTGATGTTCTTGAAGAGATTGAAGGTTTCAAATATCTTGGCGCTATTATCACAGCCACGAGAGCTGACATCAAAGTGAGAATTGACCTGTCACGCCATGCTTTCATCCGACTTAATTCCTAGCTCTGGTCAAGATCTGAGAAAAAGTGCATCACTAAAGTAAGGATCTACCAAATACTGGTGAGAACGATCCTCCTTTATGGCAGTGAGTCTCTGACCAATGAGAGTGGAAGACGTTAAGTGACTGGAAACTGCTTCTGTGTCCGAAGGCAGCACTTTGTCTCAAACAACTCAGTACGTTTTTGTTGCAAAATTAACCCTAACCTCTGACAAGTCACACCCATGAGACGTCTGCCCTAGCTGGGCCATGCCCTCTGCCATCAACCAGAAGAGTTCATCTACGAAGCAATTGACCCAATGTGGTGGACAACGATAAACCTGACTGATGACGGTTAAAGGTGACCTGAAACCAAACCTGGGCCGCCATATTAAGTGGCTAGAGATCACCTAATCATAGACTTTAAATCGTCATGTTTAGTCGGCCTTCATGAAGGATGCAAGGAGAAGGATGGATGAAGCCGGCTCAATCCACTACTGTTTCAAGTATAAGTAAGTAATATTGTGTTTCGGTATTCTTCTTTTCTGTCTAGTTTCACCTTTTGCCGAGTCGGGCACAATCTTTTTCCTGCTCTGTTCACTACCAGATGCCTTGCTTTAGTTGTATGGTAAGATCGTATGCAGGGCCGGCGGGACAGTTATAAAAGTGTGTGGGGGGTTCTCCTAAAAAGTGTGTGTGTGGGGGGGGGGGGGGGGGGGCCCAGCCCACATTGCACCCAGAATGCCAAATATGGAAATAAATTCAATATCTTTACTAAAAATGATCGTCCGATAGTGGTTGAGAGCTCGTTAGAAGCAGAATAGAATTCTCTTGGTGATAGAAAAAGAAAAATTCAAAATATTTCAATTTTTTGGCGTCTGGGCTCAAATTACCTTATTTGGGCATATTGGGGAAAAATCACTGTTTGGGGCATATTTTGGTTTTAAATGATTGTCTGGTAGTGGTTGATGGCTCGTTAGAAGCGGAATGAAATATTCTTGGTGATAGATAAAGAAACATTAAAAACAATTAAATTTTTTGGCATCTGGACCCAAACTACCATATTAGGGCATTTTGGACCAAAAATACCTTTTTTGACATAATTTAGACATGAAATGATCTTCTGATAGTGGTTGAGGTTTTATTGGAAGCATATTAGCAAGTCGCTTCTGGTGAAAAAAGAACAAACAGAAATTTCAATTTTTGGGGGCCTGGGCCCAAATCACCATATTTGGTCATTTTGGGCCAAATACACCTTTTTGGACTTAATCTAGACATAAAATGATTTTCTGACACTGCTTGATAGCTCATTTGAAACATATCAGCAAGTTGCTTCTAGTAAAAATAACAAAATTCAAGAATCAATTGGTTTATCAAATATAGAGAATACATAAAGTTAAAAGTATTAACTGACAAGGTGCATATAAAAGTACAAAAGTAAAAAGTATAAAAGTTTAAATGTATTAAGTATAAAAGTATAAATGTATGTATTGGAATTGGAATAGCTTGTTGGAAGCGTATTAACAAGGCAGACTTGCATTGTTTCTCTGTTCTTCACTTCAAATTGCGTTCATTGGACTTTGCTCAAAAAATACTGTATCGGTTGTTCTGTGAACAGAAAGACTGGAGGGAGAATGGAATGATGTTCTCTCATCCGTAACAGCGTCGATCGCGAAAATTTTGAAACGTTCATGAGTAACACCAACATCATCCTGACTATCACCCAGTCTGTCACAAACAAATATGTGCATGTGGAAGCATTGAAAACCTTGGGCATCGAGATAATGCTTCATCTCAGAATTGCCTTCGTCCATGAGAAGGCTAAACCATGGATTATGATAACCCCGAGCTACCATCAAATGTGTGCCCATAGTTCAAATGGAATAACGATAACTCGATATCAAAATGGAGTGAGAGTCCAGTAGAGTCTTGGAACAAGCATGTTCGGTCTTTCCTAAGTGTTATGTTAAAATTTAGCTTCTGCCGACCAAATGTAAAGTTCAATAGTGACACGGTTTCGGTCATTTGTAGTTGATGAAATAAATGGATTTGGGCAAGTTTTCTATAATATGCGTGTTAAAGGTGTATGATTTTGAAAATGTAAATGTATCGGGGTCTACGAGTATCTTGGCATTTATTGAATTAAATAGGGAGTCGATTCGATCAAGAAATTGTAGCCGCCATGTTGAATGATTAAATGTTGCAGAATCTGTGTTCGTTAATTTAATTCGCTTAATTCCGGAATGAATATAAATATAGAAGTCATAGGTAGAAATAGAAATAACGTAATCTGATATTCGCAGAAAATCATCGGCGTGTACGGAAGCGGTCATTAAGTCTTTGTGTATTGCTTTATATTATGTAGTAAATTAATACCAGGCAAATAATAAATAAAAACGGAGTCTTTTGTGAAAATTAAACTGTGTTTATTAGTTCCCGGTGTCGATGAGTGGAGTGACAGTACAGAATTGTTAGGGAGAAAAGTTTTTGCTACCACCTATATGGAGTTGGTTTGGCGGAGAGTTGTAGATGGTGGGCCAAATGTAATATTTAGTGTTTGTTGGTGAAAAATAATGAAAATTTACTATAACACGTTCAAGTGAATAAGCGTAATGAATTGGTGAGTTTAGTAGTCTGTGATGGATGGGGTTATTTTCCTATTAAGCAAATATGTACAAAGGAAAACCCCTCTCTACTTTATATATAAAAAAAGAAAAGAAGAAGAAAAGAAGATTTTGTATAAAATCTCCTAATTCTGTTATTCCGGTTGATTGTCTGCCACTGTCTTCAAAAAAAGAAAGCAAATAAATTGTGATTCACAGCTAAACTAAAGAAATGACAAAATCAGTTTAATTCAAGTTTCACGTGTTTTGCTTCGGGGTGTCGATTTTTTGGAGAAGAAAATGAAAGTCCGTAAATATACCTATAGAATAGGGACCTTTAACAAAAACTCACCCATTTCGCTTGGTTTTCGCCAAATTTTAGATAAAATTGATTATTGGTCTTATATTGTAATGATGACAATATAAGACCAACAATCAATTAATACATAAGCTAATTAGATAAAATTAAACTCATGCATATCAACTTAATTATTGATGACCGTAAAGTGAGGGGGATTGAGCCCCCCCCCCCCTCTGCCGCCATCCATGGTATGTAGAATGTGTTGGATGATGTAGGAAAGAAATTTCCGCTTGGAAGTTAAGGTTAGTGTGATGATGGTGAGGAGAGGTTGCAGGATAAGTGGCCGGTCACGGTTGACGTGTGCCTGTTACAAATAGAGAGTGTCTGTAGGCAGAGGCGAACTTTGAACTCTCAGATTTCAAAAGAGATGGTCGAAGGCGTGTGACTATTCAAATTAGTCACCGTGTTTGCCATTTGATAAAGTGTGATAAAAAAGGAGTGTTAGGATTGCCTTTATTTCCCTGTACTAATCTACGGGGAAATACACCCAAGTACAATATACACATTTATTTACATATTGAGAAACATAAAACGGCTACGACATAACATTGCAGCACATACAATATTTCGTTTACTCACCACTTGTGGTGGAGGCCTACTAGAACTGGTAGGGTGTACATCGTTTCGACCGCGTGGTATCCTGACCAGCGCGGCGAACTTCAACCTTACTCTTCTCTTTGTCCGTCGCTAGTCTCTCTTTTTAAGGGGACACTACCCACCGGTGCCCCTAGCAACCGGTGTCATTCGTCTTATTCCCCTACAGGAGCAACATTGTGATGTGCGCTGAAGGAAAGGGTTGGAAGCCAGACGGTTGGCATCATTTGTGTCTGCTAATTCTGTTGAGATTCGTGTGTTTTGATGAATTGCTAATACAATTAAAGAGTCAGATTTTTTTGTGTGTGGGGGGGGGGGTGTTTTCAACTTTTACTACAACAAGCTATTTCAGCCATTCTACCACATCTCCCTCACCAATAAATGGCTTTATAATTTCGCTGCTTGAGCGTACCTTCGCCATGGTAGTAAATTAAGTTAACGTGTCAAAGGAAGTAATGTAAGAAAACAGAGGAAGTCAAGATAGAATGTGGCAGTTGGGAAGCTAGAGTCAGCCTCTTGAATTTTGATTTTGGTACTGAATAGACGTATTTTGGAGGTATTCGCCTCTCCCCCACCAGAAATGGGTGGTGAGAAGACTAGTAGTCTGCTATAAAACAGATAGATATAGACAGACTAACTCTACACACAGTTATGAGAAGACAAGACGCAACTATGTTTATCTCTACATTCACCGACTATCGCATCACAATGTGTACATGGGATGTGTAAAATTAGGTAGAAAGGAAATTTCCGCTTCAAAGTTAACGTTAGAAATGAAGTTAAGGAAGTGACGTAAGAAAACCGGAAGTTGAGATAAAGTACATGGCAAAGAAGAAAAGATAGCCTAGCTCTCTTGAGTTTTCAACTGCTTACCAGCCAAACATGTTCCAGAGTTTTCTCCCTCCCCATAGTGGGGATGGACCAGGGGGAAGAACAACTGTTTATTTTGTAATATTACTGTATACTGTATAGAAAAATATATTAAATTAAAAAAAAAAGAATTACCAGACTCAGAGCGATAAATATGTGTTATGCCATTACTAACCAGCAGAGCGTTACCACTGTCGACTAAGGAAAGAGTCTATCAGGCATGTGTGCACAGTGTGATGATGTATGGAAATGAAACCTGGTCAGCGATGGCTGAGGACATGCGTTGCATGGAGAGAAATTATATAAGAATGATATGATGGATGAGTCTTAAAAATAGGCTTAGTTCTGATGACCTCAGAGGAAGATTGAATTTAGACAGTATAGGGAGATCTGTACAGAACAGGAGACTTCAATGGTATGGTCACGTTGAAAGAATGAATGAGAGTTTTTGGGTTAGTAGATGTAGAACAGTTAAGGTAGCAGGTTCCGTTCAAAGAAGAAGGCCAAGAAAAACATGGGAGGAAGTGATAAGGATGGATTTGAGAGAGGTGGGGGGTAAATAAAGACCTGGCTAGAGATAGGTTTGTTTGGACGTCAATTTCTTAAAGCCGTCCAACGCATGTCAGCGTGTAAAACGGAGGTTAAACCAATGATGATGATGATGATGATGTGCATTATCTTTGCTACAATCTATATATAGCTGAAAGAGAGAGAAACAGACGTACAACCGAACTGCTACTAAAGAAAGAAAGAGAACAATTCTATACTCGCGATGACTACAACAAACACCAAGACGTCGCATCAATAGATCAACTCTACACACCGTGTGCCAGCCATTTGTTGCAGTTCAAATAGACGAATTATCCCAACCATTATGAAATGTTAGGTCTCACTCAGCTCTTCTGCATTTTTCTGCCAGAGAAATCTGAAGATCTCTACCGACAGCCGTGGTAACCCCTTTCTTCAGGATGAATCCATTCACCTGTTCATCTGTTGCTACTTATGGGTGATGGTTGACAATAATTAGTGACAATAATTGGTGACAACTTCATGGGCAAATTACAAGACGAATCAGGATCTATTTATTACTACAAAGAAAGAAAGAAAAACGATCCATATCAATATCTACGGTAGTGATCAGTTCGAATCTTAGTCAAAGTTCATGACTCTATACAAAAACAAATCTCTCTGAGTTTCTCTTTTTGTTTTTAAGAGATTTTTCTTGTATCTTCAAGAGCCGGGGTTTCGCTTGGTCAGATTTTCATATGTATGGCTCAAAGTTCTATTCAGGTCTCTTGATATTGTGACAGCCGTGTCAGCACAGTGAACACCATAAGTTTTCTCTTGGTCAGGTTGGGAGAGACGACTTTTTCATACGCCTGCCTCATATGAACTTCTTTTTAGGTCTTTTATTTTTGTTCTTCGGGATCCACTTTTGTTAGTCGTCTTTGTTCATCCTCTGAGTATTGATTTACTCCTCTCCAGGAGTTAGTCACAAGGCCAGTTTTTATCTTACTCCCACAAGTAAGATGTGACCCACGGTCGGGTCGGGAAAGTGGGGTTTAAAAATTGCCTGGGCAGCTCCGTCGGCATTCCCCGGTAGGGGCGCCTCAGGCAGTAAGCAATAAACTTACTCCTCCTCAAAGAGGGGAGGCGAAGCCTGGGAGGGTTGACCTCCTAGAACTGCACAGGACAGACCCATAAACCGGCGTAAATCAAGCCCCGAAGGCCAAGACAACACCAGTCTATGGGGTGCAGTATCCATCGGAACAGATACTACACTTTGATCTTAGCCAAAAGGCCATCCTCTGAGTAGCAACTGGTTGGAATCATTTTTAGTTCATTCGGATCATGATGAAGTACTTAACCAATCACATTGACACGCTGGTTCTCATTAGATCCTGAAAGTTAAGCAGCATTAAGTCTGTTCAGTACCAGATGCATGACCATTTGGGAGGATTGCGACATCTGTAGAATAGATAACAACTTTATGGAGTCGTCTTCGTTAGTACGTGAACAAAAAGGAAAGAGGTTAGTATGTCGATAAGTATGGACGAAAGCAAAAGTAAAGGAAGTCCATAGATATAATTACCCATGAGTAAGGAAGAGAGAATAGTTCATAATATAGAATGTTTGTACACTGGCAACAGTGTCAGGACGTGTCCATATGTGTATGTAAGTATGTAAGTATGCATGTGTGAGTGTGTGTGTAGTCGCCATTTCGACTTCTCAGTTCTTTGTGGTCGGAATGAACCGGGCTATGTAACACGGCCAGGTGTAGTAGTCGTCTAAATGTCGAGAGAGGTTGTTAGGCTTAGGTGCCTAAGAGGAAAAAGAGAACAGTGTATTGTACTCACGTGTTTATATAGTTATGCTAGCCATCCGAGATTCGCCTAAGAGAAGGCCACTGATTGGTCAAACCAAGTAGAAAGTAGATTGCTTGAACAAATCTGCGGGCAACTAAGAAGTCATTGATATTCAAACAATATGGCGACTGTGCGCCGGCTTGTAGCAAACTGCTACACATCTCCCTGCAAAACTTTGCCCTTTTGGCTTGGGCTATAGAATTCACCAACTGCACCTCTGCAGAGGGGTAACATCCCCCCCCCAATGGGACCATCTGTTTGCTGTGGGTGGCGATCCATTATGTCTAAGGACGGGATCTTGGTGGCCGAGTAGCCTAATGACTATAGAACAAAGGTCATTGGCTGCAACACTCCATTTTGGCCCTTACCAGACTAGATGGGCAGTCGGAGAGGCCCGATCCGACCAATCGGCTGGTCACGACAAGCCCTAACACAAAAAAAACAAAAAAACTTGTCTAAATAAAACTGCCAATATAAAACTTTTATATAAATGGACTTACCAAAAAGTAAAATAAACAAAATAATAAACTAAATATATGAGTGTTAGAAGGCGGTGGCTCAGGGTCAATCGATTCTGGGGAAGAAAGCCACAACATGGCTGCACACACCCGAGATACATCTCTGGACTTGGCCAGTGAGGCCTACGGAATGCAGGTGCTTGTGTCTTCTCCAGATGAAAGTATACTCTTCCTGTAGCTCTGAGGTGCCAGAGCGAATGGGTTGGCCCCCTTGCACCTCCCATGCAGTTGGGCTCCGGGGTGGGTGGGGAGCAAGAAGGATGAAATGGGGGAAAAAATACAATTGTACACACCAAAATCCACCAAGTGACCTCACTGTGAAAGCTCAGATAGCGAGGTTGAAATAACGTATAAAAATACACCAACATTCGTTGTAATACAATCAATTAAAGATAGACCGATAACTGAAATATCACCCTTTAAAATAGAACAAATCTTCTCAAAAAAATAAAACCTAAAACAATTAAAAAACTTTCAAATGGAAGAATATTAATCGAAGTTAAAAAAACTCAAGTTGAAGAAATATTAAAATGGGAAAGTTTTGTTGATATAAAAATCAAGGCTTATCTCCATCAATCTCTAAACTATTCAAAAGGTGTTGTTAAAAGCTCTGAACTCTCATTATGCACAATGGATGAAATAAAGACTAATCTAAAAATAAACAAAATGTAACGGACATTAAAAGAAAAGTTTTTTAAAAAATGGAGAAACCATAAATACAAATACGTACATATTAAATTTTAATATACCAAAAGCATCAAGTAAAATTGAAGGAGGATATATGAAAATAAAGTTGAAACCTATATACCAAACACACTCAGATGTTTTAACTGCCAAAGGTTTGGTCACCATCAAGACAGATGCAATAGACCTCCAGTATGCGGAAGATGCGGTGAAAACAACACAAAACATATAGACTGCCAAAAGGAGGCAAACTGCTCTAACTGCAAAGAAAATCACCCCGCAAACTCCAGAGAATGTGAAGTGTGAAAAAAGAAAAAGATATATCTAGGTTGAAATATACCAGGAACATCCCTTTCCCGGAAGCAAGAAAAATAATTGAAAAAACAAAATACTCGAAAATAATCAAAAGATACAAACCAACAAAGACACCAAATATACAACCAAACTGAAATAAAAAAAACTGATATAATCACACAACTTATAAACGAGATGTGAACACTAATACAATAAATGAAAACTATTATCAAAACAGTCATGGAAAACAAACAAGTTCCCAAAGAAAACTCAAATACCAAACAAACAACCAACCAAAAAAGACAAACAAAACCAAACAAGGAGACTGGTGATACCAGATCAGGCTGCCCTGTGGCTCCCTGAGACGAAATTCACCTACATTGACGTTTTTTTTTTTTTTTTTTTTTTTTTTTTTGTAAAACTTAATTATGTTCTACAAAACCAAAAACAAAAACAACAGCCCCTCTCCCTTTCTCCCTCCCCTTTTTTATTTTATTTTTAGAACTTGAAGCATAAATCTTTTACTATAATGACCAGATTCGGCATTAAATAACCCAAAAAGGGTTGATATGCCGTAAAACAAAACTACCAAACCAAAAACGATGATTAAACATTTGAAGATATAAAGAACTTGAAGCATAAAAACTTTTACTATAATGACCAGATTCGGCATTAAATAACCCAAAAAGGGTTGATATGCCGTAAAACCAAACTACCAAACCAAACTACCAAACAAGGAGAAGTCGAAGCCCTCCCCTCGTGAAATAGCCTCAACGGCTAGGACACCACAAAAATCTCCTAGTAAGAAATCCGGAAAAAAAACCTAAATCAAGGGACAGGGTTACAGAAAATCAAGATCAACCTCAAGATCAAAAAATACTCCAGCGAAAAACAGATTTGAGACGCTGAAAAGTTTGGAAGAAAGAGATCTTACATATAAATAAAATTCAAACAAGAAAAAAAATGTGACTCTAAAACAGCACCCACAAAAAAATTAAAATCTAGTATTAATAAAATAACATCAGACAAGAAAAATACCAATCAAATTGTATAGGAAAGTTAGTTAATTATCTTGTCACCAAACATACAATTTGAAAAATTCTCTTCAAAAGAATGGCCCAAATAATACCTTCCTTCCCACTCCCCAAAAAGCATATCGAAATCTGAAAATCAAACAAAATGATCATACATTAAGAGTAGTCAAATCCTACATGCTAAAAACACACACAAAAAAATCCCTAAAGAAGAAACATCGCAAAAACTGTCACAAGGGGGGGGGGGGGGGGGCTGAGATGACCTTATAATGGCTGAAAGGTCGTTAAACACCAACAAACAAACAAACAAACAAACAAACAAACCCTGCAAAACTGCAAAATCTAACGTCGTCATCTCCCCGGACTGGGGACCGCTTGTGAATTTAATATACTCTCGGAACTTTCTTTGTTCAGAGGAAGCTGGCTCAATCCACTCAGGTTGAATGTTGCATGAAGAGAAGGCAGTTACCTAGCCAAACTAGTAAAGTCACCTACCGAGGAAGTCTTCTGTGATTGGAGAAACGTTTACTCTCGAGTGAACAACTGTGCTCCTGACATGGTCAAATGGCCGATTTCAGAAAACTCCTAGTAAGAAATCTCGGTCACCCAGACTCCGTTATCCTGTAAAGATCAGGTGTTCAAACTGCCAAGGTCGTCCCGAAAATAGATGGGAATTAAATACACAAGCAATAATACTTCTTTCTGAGATACTTATAAATCTTTGTCCTGTAAAAGTAATAAATATTAACCAAATCTGAATGCGTTCTGAAATTTGAAAACGACAATGAAACCAGTTTATTAAGAATCAACTATGCATGAGACAATCATAATGAGGTGAAAGTGGGTGTGTGCGTGGGAGGGGGGGGGGGCATCCAGACATCTGGGAAAATCTATGGAAAGCGAAATTGGAAATGGACAATGTTATTATCTATTGTTTATGTATAATAGAATGACTTATTCATGAAAAGATGATCTTAACAGTGATTATTTTAGTACCGATCTATTAAACTATTTTAATCTATACTACTAGGAGACATGTATGTCCACTGACATTAGATCTAGGAACATGAAATTTGATTTGAATAATTTTGTAGGCATGCAAATTGTGATAATCAGAGTTCACATCACTTGGGTACTATGCCGATACACACATACAAACACACACACCTAAGGTACTATGCCGATACACACACACACACACATCTAAGCTCTTTGTAAATAAACAAATAGAGCACTGTAAAGTGGCAGTCAATGTTTATATAAAAACATTGTAGATATAATTTACCAGCGCCTTCCCTGTGGCTCATTGGTGAGAGACGCTGACTATCAACTAGATGATTGAAGGTTCCATCTATGGCTTGGAATGGGTGCTAGTCTAGCTGCACTGAAGAGCTGTGATACAGCGAAACAGTCTGTCTGCTGATGATTATATAAACCCCTCCCCTTTCTCGGGTTGAGCACTGTCGTCAAATGAGATCGGCTGCTACTACTTAGCGTAATAAACAAATAGTGCACAGTAAAGTGGCAGTCAATGTTTATATGAAAACATTGTAGATATCATTTGGGTGGTGGGTTAAACATAAAACGGTGTCGTTTTTTTTTTCTTATAACTTTTTATT
Source organism: Sepiola atlantica (assembly GCA_963556195.1). Classification (NCBI taxonomy): domain Eukaryota; kingdom Metazoa; phylum Mollusca; class Cephalopoda; order Sepiida; family Sepiolidae; genus Sepiola; species Sepiola atlantica. Next base: position 11,950,248 of record OY744529.1, read on the forward strand.
ATCATAATTCAATATTTCAAACGCCCTGCGTACTTCATCGGGAATGACTAGAGTGACGTAAAAAACGACATCGACATCGTTTTATGATTCAACCACCACCCACTAATCATTATCAAAATATATGTTTAGAAGCATATGTGGAATACCAAATTAATCTCTCTCTCTCTCTCTCTCTCTCTCTCTCTCTCTCTCTTTCAAATTAGTAATAAAAAGAAGCCGTCACATCTAAGCTTTAATGCAAGTTCCTACTGTTGAACACTATTATGACGACTGACTATATCCGCCTCCTTGACGCATATATAGGGATTATTTCTCATCTCGTCTGTAGCCATTCATGGTAGCCTCAGTGATTAGCGTGCTCGGAATTGGAGTTAAATGTGACTCTTGTTCCGGGGTTCGAATCGTGCGACTGGCTTGAATGGTTATCTTTACACTGATGCTTCTGTATGTAGATAATATTCAAATATTTATTATTATTAAAATAATAATAATAATAATAATAATAATAATAATAATATATATATATATATATATATATATATATATATATATATATATATATATATATATATATATATATGAAGCAATCCAACAAAAGATATAAGCGTCAACTAATATCTTATAATTAGTGAAACATCCGGATAAAAAACTGAAGCTCAATATACTGGATAGAGCATTAATATTATAATATAAAATGAAGTAATAAAATAAAGTGTCAATCAAATTTTATTAGAATTCAAAGTTCAAGCAAAGTATCCTTAAGTCCTTAGCTCATGAGTTTTCAAAGATAATTCTTCTCTTCAGAGGACCATTACCGCAGTTATACTACTACAGGTAATAAAATTACGCTTTGAAAATATATAAAATTATATACACAAATACATAAAAATACATAACATCAAACATATCAATCCAAAAACATACTTTTTGTTGAAGTCATACAGTCCATCCACGTATATGGACTGCTGTTTGTAACCTGGAGTAATGTCTTTCCTGATTATGCTTCTCAACTTGTATGACCTGGATGGACTGTATGGATTCAACAAAAAGTATGTTTTTGGATTGATATGTTTGATGTTATGTATTTTTATGTATGTGTGTATATAATTTTATATATTTTCAAAGCGTAATTTTATTACCTGTAGTAGTATAACTGCGGTAATGGTCCTCTGAAGAGAAGAATTATCTTTGAAAACTCATGAGCTAAGGACTTTAAGATACTTTGCTTGAACTTTGAATTCTAATAAAATTTGATTGACACCTTATTTTATTACTTCATTTTATATTATAATATATATATATATATATATATATATATATATATATATATATATATATATATATATATATATATTTCCGGTGGCTGTGGAGTTAGAGCGCTACCTTGCAGAGTCGAGGCTGATTCTGTACTCGGTTCGTGCCTTACGACCGTCTGAAATTGTCACCTCCTACACTGATGATAGCAAAAGCTTAAAACGCCGGCGTCTGTAGGTCAAAATAATTTAATATTTATTTAATAAAATATTGTTAAGTTGAGCCCAGTTCGGGGAGTTGAAAATAGACTGTCACCTAGCTAAATAATATAAGCAAGGTTCCGAAAACGTTCGTTGAACCCTCTCAACTGTCTACTGTTTGTGAACTGCTTTCTTAACGCACAAATAGAACTTAATTTCCTTTCTTTAATTTCCCGTGGCCGTGGGACTAGAGCACTAGCTTGCAGAGTTGAGGCTGATTCCGTCTGAAATTGTCACCTCTTACACTGATGATAGCAAAAGCTGGAAACGCCGACGTCTGTAGGTTAAAATAGTTTAATATTTATTTAATAATTTATATATATATATATATATATATATATATATATATATATATATATATATTAGTGTGTGTTATAATGAAATAAATTCCAGGAGGAAATCCGGGTATGAGAGCTCAATGTGATAAACAGAGCAAGAATAAAATAAAATATAGTAACACGAAATTACATAATTTTTGAAAATGAGAAAAGAGAAATTCACACGCGACAATTCAAATATAAGTAGTGACAGAGAGAGAGAGAGAGAGAAAGAGAGAGAGAGAGACAACATATCTAATACATATTTGGAGGGAAGGCGAAAATTTGAAGCATATTTAATCTATAATTTTATGGGGGTGGTTACATGATTTATGACTGAGAGAGAAGCAAAAAGCCATATATGGAGAGAGAAATTGGGAAATTGTAAAGGGGCAGGGAGGGTATTCAATGTCTCTCTCTTTTCAAAAATGTAATCATCTTACTTGGATGCTTGACAATACCACAAGGTTGAAATAAATTATTGCATCGATGATTATGTAATTTCGTGTTACTATATATATATATATATATATATATATATATATATATATGTATATATAAAGGTAGAAGGATGAAAAGGAATTAGAAAAGCGAAAGGCAGATCTTTTTTCAATTCAGTTGCTCAATGCAAAGTATATTCCGCAAAAGGGCAATTTATTCAGTTATTTTTTTCCTTAAGCCAGGCTTTTCAAAGATCAAAATTTTATCATCAGAGGAAATTGCTGGGATAGATAAGTTAGCAAAGGCCAAGATTTAAAATTTGAAAAAGTAAAACAAGGATTGTGGGGAAGAAAAACAAGGCAAAACGCTGCCCGAATGCAAGCAAATGTCCGATTGCAAAAAAAATCCGGTGTCAAAATGTCCAGCAGAGAGAGTGATTTGTAGGTAGGTCGTTAGAGGGCACGAGAAATAAAATGGGGGATTTCAAAGTTAAAATCCAGGTGCGGCGAAAATAGATATAATCCAAATGGTAAAAAGTCTATCTGCTCTATCCTGTATATTGAGCTGTACACTTTTCACAATAGGTTTTACCTTTCCTAAAAGTTCGCTTTTTGTTCTCCACTTTATATATATATATATATATATATATATATATATATATATACAGGGTGGGCCAAAATAAGGGCCATATCTTTAAATTTGAATAACTTGAATTTGAATAACTTCCACAAAATAAAAGTTAAACTCACCAAACTTTATGTGTGTGTAGACTGACCCTTCCGAGATTTTTTGAAATAAACAAAACAAATTTTAGCCGAAAAACACTTCTTAAAACTTACAAAAACTAAAGTATTGTTTTTTACACTGTTTTGAGTTTTTTAAGCAAAAATAATGTTTTCTAAATGAGGGTACGTTCCTTAGGGCTAATACGGCTCATGCTTGCTTCGGAAGGGGTCCTTTACTTATTCTAAAAAAAAAATTTTTTTTAAATCAATAAATAAAAAAGTTATGAATTTTTAAAAATAGGACCCTTATTTTTGCCCACCCTGTATATGTGTGTGTGTGTGTGTGTGTGTGTGTGTCTTTCGGAATACAAATATATATATTACAAAACACACAGAAAAATAAATACACATTCGCTTTTATTTATATATACGAATGTACTTGTCAAAAAAAAACATGTTTGTTTTCATTATTTTGATACTAAAGCAGATATTCCATCAAAAATGGAGGAAAACGATCAATCATTTAAAAACGAGGCAACATTTAAAAACGAGGCAACATTTAAAAACGAGGCAACATTTTTCATATAAGAAAGAAATAAACAAATAGTAGGGAAAGCGTTAACTTCCCTTGTCCGATGTAAAAAATTAAACGTTTCTCATTAAAAAAAAAAGATTTTTTTGATGAGAAAATCTTTTTGATATGCTCCGCTTTTAAATGAGCAAATTGTGCACTTGGACGATTGACTTCAAAGCAGACGATAAACGTTTGCTGATAATTGATTAGTTTTAAGAAATTCCCCCATTGAAAACGTTTTTTGTTATCTTCTGTTTGTTTCTTAACGCATCTGATGCGTTCGATTGACCAAGGAGCAACAGGGGAAAAATGCTTACTCATTCATGGCAATAATAAATGTTCTGCAATAGCAATTTAGTCAGCCATGTTTGAAATTAAAAACATAATAATAATGGTGGACATGACAAAGAAAACGAAATAACAATTGTTCACTCAATTGTTAACGCAAATATAAACAGCTGAAATAGGACTTTTTCTTATGTTATACATTTGGCCATTATGTACCTAAAATGTACTTTTACAGATCATCAAAAGCATTAGGAAAGCAGTTCTCTCATCTTTTAAAAAGCCATTGTTCATTCTTTCCTATCAGTAATAGCTTGCAACTTGAAAGGTTCGGTCAATATTTTAATACATACTAGACCCTACTTACTTACCCCATCCTCACCCCACGAGAAAAGAGTTAGACACAAGGTCAGTTTTTAATGTGGGTAAAAATCCAGCTCCTAAAAAGGGTCACTCTGAATTGGAAAAAAAATAAAAGTTGCCTCAGTCTAGAAAGATTTTTCCTTCACTGACGGAAGAAAGAAAAGATGACGTGAAGTATTAAAACAGATACTACATTTTGCTCCTAGCAGTGGTGTGCAGAAGTTCGATGATGCCCGAGGCTGACTTCTTTGATTGTATGCAAAAAAAACAACTGAAATATAAGTTCTAGTGCTGAGAAATATTATGATAAAGAAAAATAGTTTGAATATGATTGGACTCCCCACCCTGCAACATACGAGACATTTCGATTTAGTGTCCACATCTAACATATAAAGTTATCTTCTGATACTTTAAAAGTTGGACCTGAATAGCATTTTAGCTGACATATCAAACATTAATTCTGATTAGACAATCTTCATTGGTTATTGTTGTACCATGTTATTGACACAATAATAACGTACTTCACTGCAGTTTATTTAAAAAAGTTATGTAGTCCCGTCCGGACAACTGGTAAGATAGAAACATTTTTCAATTATGACCGACAAAATCAATATCACCAAGGATAGTAACTCATATTTGTAATTGAAGAATATGAAAAGAGTTGTCTCCCTTACAACTAACATTTTATTTCTTTTTCTGTCTAAGCTTTAAAAATGTCCAAACAAATAAAAAGTAAAAATGAAAATGACTTCACTGTATCCCGGTCAATACCGTGTAGGTACAGCTAGTATACATATCACCGAGCCACCATTGTGTAACTTAGACGCAACCTAAAAAATAACACTGAGTTATTTCGCTCACACTGAAAAAGGGAGAGTTATCTGCCCTTGCAGTGAAAATGTCGGCCATTACAGTTTGGGAGATAAACAAAAGTACCTCGCATCACAGACTGTAATCATAACGCATCGAGTGGCTCCTACATTACCATTTAATGTGTAAGTTACTAAATAAATCTGTTAAAGGTTGTTCATTGTCCTTTGATCATCTTTGGTTAGTTATTGAACCGATAACATCGATTATTATCAGAGGTAACATAACACTTTTTTTTATTAATAATTGAACTTTCTCATTAACTGAATCATTTAATAATATGAAAACATTATTATATTATCAAAATTCAAATTATTCAATAACCTATGTTAACTTTTCATGTATGTAGAAAGAAAATTAAAAATTAAAGCAATGAAAGAGAAGCAACTTGTTTTAAATGTCAGAGTTGTCTTGTATTACAAATACAAACGTTGCCGTTT